>JANAVB010009597.1:447500-875000 GCA_029216955.1 Iris pallida
CCTTGAAAATTCTCCTAGAAATTCTCTCTGTCCTTGAAAACTCTATATTTGTTCTCGATTATTCTTTCTTGCTTTTTCGTACCATTGATTATCGTCCCTTCCTATTTCAAGGTGACGAACAATCGTGTTGTCTAGAATTCATCAGAAATTCTTAAATTATAGTATAATATTGCTTGACTATTGAATATTGGTTGTTTATAGATATGAGGAATTATAGTTGCCTTATGCCTAGATATATGCCGGTAGAATTGTTAGCAACTAGATAGAAGATTATAAGATTTTAGTGACCGTATTTTAAGGAGTAGTGTGACCTAAGGTAGGTAGAAGTCCTTGAGGCTTCGTAGTTACAAAATGATTAAGAGAAGGATATGAACTATTTTTGAGGAATTAACTTTGAGGAGATTAAGAAAATAGAGGACTTTGAATTTTAAGGAATAGTTATGAATTAGAATTTCGAGGAAGAAATTATTTTTAAAGTGGTTAGATTTGTAGCTCCCCTTCCCAAAAATTTTGAATTATTTTTATTATTATTTATTTGATTTAAATGGTGATTTTTAGAAGTTTAGAATTAATTATTGAGTCAATTATTACGTTAGATGACTTTAGCCATGGTTGAGTTTTGAAGTACAAGGCGACTAGGAATCTTGGCACGGATAGTGCAGCGGCGTGCCTTAACTAGTGTATTAGCCATGCCTAGGAAGGCCGAGCCATAGTGATGTCCTAACTAGAAAAACTAGGCCAAGTTGTGACTTAACCCTATAGAATGTTTTAATTATTTATTAATTATATTATTGACTTGTAGGAGACCTGATTTATGTCGATTTAGCTCGGACTAGACCCGAACCGAAATCGAGCCCATGTAGTCATGCGGTACGTCCAACGATATTCGTGTTGGTGTATTTTGGTATGATTATGTTGTATTTCATTTTAATGATCTAATGAATATTTTTTAAGTATTCTTAATTAAATATTATAAATATCATTATTCGTTGTCATTTAATGATATTCGTATAAATAGATCCTTGTACATATTTGGGATTATTAGACGGTACATATTGGTATATACACCATTATTGGTTTGTTGAATTTCGTTATTATTATTATTATTATTATTATCATTATATTACTGAGGTTATTATTAAATATTATTATTATTTGGTTATATGTGTGTGAATATATATATGTATATGTATATATATAGATATATATGTGCGTATACAGATATTATTTTGTTATATGTTTGTGAATATATATATATGTATATATATAGGAATTTATATATATATGTATATGTATACATACATGTATATATGTGTGTATGTATATATAAATATGTATATATTATACATTATACATGGGTGTATGTATACAAGTATATAAATATATGTGTGTATGTATGTATAAATGTATATAAATATACTTTTTTTTATATATATATTAATGTATACATGAATACACGTATTTGTATATATAAATATATATATATATATATATATATATATATATATATATATATATATATATATATATAAATATATATATATAAATATATATATATATATATATATATATATATATATATATATATACATTAGATATTGCTAATAGAAATAAAAAGAAATAGACAAAGAAAAAGAAAAGGGAAAAGAATAAGACCCACAGCCATGAGCAACCTTAGCCCACTCGGCCATTCGGCCCAGCCCAGTTGGGCCAGCGAGCCACATGCCCGACAAGTTTTCCCATGTTCCCAGCTAGCCTAACCCGAGCCCGCGCGTATATGAAACAAAAAGGAAGAGATCGAGAGGAATTATTAACAAAACCCTAACCCTAAGGCCTCGCCACCCACCCCTGTCCCTTCATGACTCATGGGGCGGCTACCTCGACGCCAGAGCGCCGCCGGGGGCCACCAGACGGCGGCCAGAGAGCCACGCATGCGCCGGTGCGAACAGGACAGCAGCAATGGCAGCCATCTACGCTACTTCGTGGTATGTTTTCTTTCTGATCGTCTAATGAAATTCAATTCCGTAAAATCCTACGTGAAGCCCAGTTGACCCTTTTGAAACCGTAGTAGATGGATTCTTAGTTAGACAACCAATCTGTCACGGAAATTGATGTGAAAGTTGACAAAATTCTGTTTGAAAACAGAGCACAGCCCAACCCCCGACCATGAATTGGAAGGCAGTTTTCCGTCGATCCTTCGAATGTTTTAAGATTGTGTCTGAGCAATGTTTTAGACAACCTGTAGAGGATGGAAACCCCCTAGTAGTTTAATTTCTAATGATGTATACAGTAAGATAAATTAGATTGAAATCGAGAAAAATACATGAAAAACTATTTTCTAAAATCACGAAAACCCTCCGATACGACGTGCGTCACGCGAATACGGGCGACGTGGTCGCAAACTGAAAGCATCAAAAGGTGCGTAACGGCTTTGTAGTCGTCTGGACTTTGACGGAATTCAAATTGGACGCGTGTGCGCGACGAATTTAATACGTATCCATCGAAATTCACCGTATCGGCCTCTGTGCAAATTTCCTAATTACTTTGTGTACGTTCGTCAGATCGAGACGAAACATGCGCCAACAGGACCGTATCATTTTTCTGGTCCTGTATGCCAAGTTTGGTCCGATTCTGAGACAGTTGATCGGGCCACCGTTTTACGGGCCCCACGGTCCGATTCAACGGACGATTTTGTACACGGCCCACCGGAATCCAAAATTGGACATACTATTGGGTTCGTATCGTCAAACCGGATCCATAGATATATAGTTTGACGACTTTAGAGACCATTGACTCTGGCACATTTTTCGGTGCAAAGCGGGTCTAACGACGGACATCGTTTTTGCTCGAAATTACTATTTTGCCCCTGTGTCCAGAATTGGACTTAAGGACAAGCAATCTTAGCTAATTTGACTATTCTGAGAACATTGATAATGTTTATTTCAGCTTTCGGAGACATTTGTGAATTTTGGACTTTATGGCGTAACAGTTGACGGTATCTTATTGGTTCATCGTGCTACCTCCAGGCAAGTATACCTTGCCTCCCTCTACAATTTATTTTCATGCTTATAGTACACCTGTTGTAGTATGTTATCTTTAGTTACCTTAGTTGTTATAGATTTATATGATACCGTATTTACCAGTTTATTGTCTTGCTTGTATATCAGTATTTTATGACTTGATAGTGTAGTTATACCAGGCTTGTTTACGTCATAGATCATACTTGATTTGTCCTTACCTGTGTCATGACTGAGTTGTACCGTGTCTTCACTTGTATCTTGACTGAGTCGTGTCTGCAAGTATGTGTGAGTGAACTGCTATTTCCTTGTCTTTTCCACAACCTGCGAGTCCACACACGGGGCGAGGGTTGTCCGTTTGTACCTACGAGTCTACACACGAGGCGAGGGTGACTTGTCTTGAAACTGACATGCGAGTTCACATTCGGGGCGAGGTTTGGTATTCCATTGATCTTCCAGCAGTTCATTTATGCATACTTGATCCCATATCCGTGTTCATAGCTACTTGACAGTAGCCACATGTCAGTCTCATGTCTAGTTCCTGTTTATACACTGGTTATATTATTGTATGATTATACTGTTAGATAGGCATGTTTTATGTATCTTACTAGTCCTCTGAGGACCTGATTATCTCTTCAGGTTTAGCGACTGCATGGAGTTAGTTAGCAGAGCGGGATGGTAGAGGATTGTGATGTATGATACAGGTATTTGCTTGTGATATTTCTTTATTATCCTCTCATGCTTATATTCCATACCATGATATACTATGCTTATTTATAGACTCATATCATTCTTGGAGTCTAATCTAACAATATGCTAATGGGCTGCAGACCATGACCCAAACTTGTTCATTCTTGTTTATATCATTCCTGTGGATTGAGATATAGTTTAGATTAGACATGATACCCTACTCTGTACAGCTTATACGTACTCGAGTCGGGCTGGAGTCTGCTCAACACGTAGTTGGCTTGTCACGAGCTCGCGTCCTAAAATCGGGTGCGGGTCGTGACAACTCGGTATGGATTAGTTGAGCAGGCACCATGCCAGTATAGATTGTCGAGGTAGTAGTGTTCTTTTCAGAGTGCCAGGAGAGCCAGAGTTCGAGTTCACCAGGCGGGAGGCAGAGCAGAGCAGCAGAGTTTTCTGTGGAGTTTCAGTAGAGGAGCAGAGCGTGACACATCCATTGATAGCTGAGTTTATGGATGTATTTTCGGAGGGGTTGCCAGGGTTACCTCCGGACAGAGATGTAGAGTTCTCTATAGACTTGGTGCCCGACGTAGAGTCGATATCTCAGCACGTCTATAGAGTAAACAACAGTGAGCTTGTGGAGTTGAAGAAGTAGGTGAATGAGTTACAGGACAAAGGCTTCATCCGATCGAGTTCTTCACCGTGGGGTGCACCAGTACTCTTTGTTTCGAAGAAGGATGGGTCGGTACGGATGTGTATCGACTACAGGATACTCAACAACCTCATGATCAAGAACAAGTACCCACTGCCGAGGATCGATGATTTATTCGATCAGTTGAGTGGAGCGAAGGTATTCTCCTAAATTGATCTGAGGTCAGGTTATCATCAGGTAAAGGTGAAGAAGAAGGATATTCCGAAGACATCTTTCAGGACACGATATGGCCAGTTTGAGTTCATGGTGATGCCGTTTGGGTTAACTAACACCCCGACGGTGTTCATGAACTTGATGAACAAGGTGTTCCACCAGTACTTGGACAAGTTCGTGGTGGTGTTCATCGATGACATTCTGGTATATTCGAAGACCCCAGAAGAGCACGAGGAGCATTTGAGAGTGGTTCTGGAGACTCTCAGGAGGGAGCAACTTTACGGCAAGCTCTCGAAGTATGAGTTCTTCTTAGATTGAGTTGATTTCCTAGGTCATATTATGACCGGAGATGGGATCACAGTCGACCCGAAGAAGATCAGAGCAGTCGAGGCGTGGACAGCACCGAGTTCAGTTGCAGAGATCAGGAGCTTTCTAGGATTGGCAGGCTACTACAGGAGGTTTGTTGAGGATTTTTCCCGGGTTGTAGAGCCGTTGACTAGGCTGACTCGGAAGGACGTAGAGTTTATCTGGTCAGAGGAGGGTCAGGTTGCTTTTGTTGAGTTGAAGAAGTGACTAGCGACAACCCCAATTTTGATATTGCCATCAGGATCAGGCGGGTTCACTATCTATAGTGACGCCTCAGAAAAGGATTTGGGTTGTGTCTTGCAGCAGCATGGGAAGGTGATTGCCTATGCATCCAAGCAATTACGTCCGCATGAGAAAAAATATCCTACCCATGATTTGGAGTTGGCGGCAGTTATCTTTTCTTTTAAGTTATGGAAGCACTATCTGTACGGAGAGCGTGTGGAGATCTTCACATACCACAAGAGCTTGAAGTATGTATTTACACAAAAAGAGCTCAACATGAGACATCGCAGATGGTTAGAGTTAATGAAGGACTTTGACATTTTACTGCAGTATCATCCAAGAAAAGCCAACGTGGTTGTCGATGCCTTGAGTAGGTATCCGGTAGCTATATGTTTGACGATGGATCGTCACTTGTTAGCAGATTTGGAGATCTTAGTAATCGAGGTGATCGTGCCAGGAGTTCAGATACAGATGTGGTGCCTTCAGATTCAGTCAAACTTGATGGAGAGGATCAAGTCAGCTCAGTTCAACGATGTTACTCTGCGGTGTAACCGAGTGTAGGTTCGAGTAGGATTGGGGAATGATGAGTTTGTCATTACAGAGGATGGCACATTGAGGCACGGTTCCAGACTGTGTGTGCCTAGCGGAGAGCTTCGGAAGTAGGTCATGTAGGAGGCCCATCGTTCTCAGTACTCTATGTATCCAGGTGCCAACAAGATGTATAGGGATTTGAAGGAGCATGTATGGTGGTATGGGATGAAGCGGGAAGTAGCACGCTTCGTAGCCAGATGTTTAGTTTGTCAGCAGGTTAAGACAGAGAGGCAGAGGTCGGGAGGACTGTTACAACCATTTCCCATTTTAGAGTGGAAGTAGGAGCACATCACGATGGACTTTGTTTCTGGATTGCCGCGTACACCAGGAGGAAAAGACGTGATTTGGCTCATCGTAGACAGGTTGACCAAATCAGCCAATTTTTTACCATTCAAAGTGGGTACGTCTACAGAGAAGCTAGCAGAGATGTATATGCAGCAGATTGTCAAGATACAAGGAGTTTCGGTGAGCATTGTCTTGGATCAGGATAGTCGCTTTACTTCCCATTTCTGGCGGAGTCTGTAGACTGGTTTGGCATTCAGCTCAAGTTCAATACTGCATACCACCCTCAGACAGACGGACAGTCAGAAATGACTATTCAGACCCTCGAAGACATGCAGCAGACTTGTGCTCTAGATTTTAGAGAATCCTGGAAGGATCACCTGCACTTGGTGGAGTTTGCATATAACAACAGTTTTCCGGCCAGTATTGGGATGTCACCATTCGAGGCACTGTACGGGCGTAGATGTCGTATACCCTTGTCTTGGGATAACGTTGGAGAGCGAGATTTATTAGGACATGAGATGGTTGTTGACGCAGCCGAGAAGGTGAATCTTATAAGAGATCAACCTCGCATGGCAAAGGACAAATAGCGGCATTGGGCCGATAGCCACCAGAGACCTTTGCAGCTTGAGGTACAGCTTAGACTTAGGATTAGAATCTTATTTTCTTTGTGATTTTGTTTAATCATGTGATTGTTATAGTTAAGTTGAGACCATGTTTGTGCTAGGTTGGTGATCTGGTGTTTCTGAGGATATCCTCGACACGAGGTACTATTCGCTTCGGTGTAGGTGGTAAACTCAGCCCATGCTTTATCGGACCTTTCTTTATCAGCGGAAGAGTCGGTGACGTTTCATACAGACTGGACTTGGCTCCTGCATTAGAGGGAGTCCATAATATATTTTACGTGTCGCAGTTGAGACGGTTTATGGCAGATCCCAGCCATGTACTGGATCATTCCGAGATCGAGGTGGGCCATACTCTCAGTTATCCAGAGCAGCCTGTGGAGATTCTGGATTGACGGAAGAAGGTACCGAGGAACCAGACGATATCCTTAGTTCGCGTAGCTAGGAGGCATCACTCTCCAGGTGAGTCTACTTGGAAGAGGGAGGATGAGATGCGCGAGCAATATCCTTATCTTTTCTAGTCTTGAGTTATGACTTTCTATCCTTCTTGTCTATTCAGTTCTTTAATTTTGAGGACAAAATTATTTTAAGGAGGATAAATTTGTTACACCCACTTTTCATTTTAAGGGTATTTTGGTCATTTTGTAATTTTACATTATTTTATTAATTTATTGAATTTATGTGATAATATGTGGTTTGGTTTGATGTTTGAGTAGTCTTAATGGGTTTAACATAGCCAACTGTTTGCAAAAACAAAAAGTTCTTTTTATTTCATAAACTTTGTAAGAAGATTACAATTGAATTCTGGGAAAGTACAACTATAGGAATCCGATCTGAAGACGATCGCTTTATCCCTTGGACGATGTGAACTTTGAAGACGATAGCCTCTGAAGAATGCAGTAACACTTGAGCAATTACTCCTGATCTCTCTGATGATCTTAAAATGATCTCCTCTTGATAATGAAGGACTTGAAACTCTATTTATAGAGTTCTAGAAAATAACTAATTAGTAGTTATTTTTGGATTGCACATGCTGGATTGTGCAGGCATTGGATTGCGCAAATAGCGAACTGTGCTGGCAGTTACTCGATCGTGGCTCAACTGTATTAGACGCGTGGCATTATTTGATTGAAATGCGCATGGTCGTGTACAAACGGGTGCCACGTGGTGAGCAATTGATGGCATGTAGGCCACGTATAAAATGTCAGTTATCTTGATGGATTGTGCCACTTGAACTGCGCTAGCTTCAGACTGCGCTGGGATCAAACTGCTGAAGAGGATCTAGCCGACTACGCTTCGGTTGAGCTGGCAGATTGCACTGGCTGTACAGCTGTCCTCAAGCGCTGTGCTGTACAAGAAATGAAAGGACTTCTCGTTTATCTGGCTGTCAGCTGTCAGAAGATTGGATTTTTGTCAGGTAATGAAGACATTGCCACGTCAGCATAGCGTGCCTGGATGTTAGCACGGTTCGGCCTCGCGCAGTCGATTTGTTGCGTAGTCTGTCTCCTGCGCAGTTTATTTGAAGGGTGCACAATTTGATTTTCATTGGTTTTTGGATGGGTGCAACTTGATTTTTAGGACCTACAAGACCCCCTTCAAAGTTTTCAAATTTTGAAAATATTCAAAGTTTCGAAATACTTTGAATTTCGGATTTAAAATCAAGTTGCGCAAGTGGCGCTTTGACTGCGCGTTTGGAGGAATCAGCTCCGACATTTATGGCATAATCTGAGGTGGCTGTTACACTTCTGAAAACTATAAATAGTTTCCATTCTCTGTCAACCTTTACTTGCTTTTGATTTTTTGAAAAGATAGAAGCTTCCCTCCTACTCCGACTATTTCTCCTTCCTCTCGCCGTCGACGTTAATGCTCCTAAGCGAACTGCCATAGAGAAGGGCAAGGCCCCCGCCGAGCCTTCGACTTGGGTTGTGCCCCAAATCTCTCGTCATGAAATCGGCCATCCAGTGCTGCAAGGTAGATGACAAACTCGATCGAAACCCTTTTTAGGGTTCTTGACATTTTCGAACCTTCATACCTCTCTCTTTTTAGAGATTGATGGTATTACACCGCCCTGTTTAGGGTTTTGGTTGCACACACAATAGTTTTCATTTTTATGAAAACTATATTCTTACACAATCGGTTGGAAAGCGCTGGCAGATGTTCGATGCCATCCATCGATTTGCGCAAGTCGATTGAGCCAGCGCAAACTGATGCCTTGCGTAAGTGGGTTAGCGCAACCTGATGTCTTGCGCAAGTAGATGTGTTGGCACAATTGGATACTTTGTGTATGTGGGCTGCATTGGCGCAATCTAATGCTTTGTACATAGCACAATTTGATGAACTCTTTTCAAAGAAACTTTATGATTTTGCATGTACTGATCTTTATCTCTTTATTTGATGCAGTTAACCTCAGGGAAGATCCCAATTTTAAGGTCTTTGCAGGATTTTTGGCTGAACCTGAGTTCAAGGAGGATCTTTCCCATGTGACATATCCTCAATATGCCTTGCCGTCATCTCGACAAGCCATCCTGATGGCACAAGATAATAAAACTCTGCTGTGTTTGATGAACGGGCATCCACTCCAAACTGCAGACACAATTACTCATAAGAAGCCGTTGTTCTTGTTCGGTGAGGCTTTTGACAAGAACTCTCAGCCTAGACCTCGCATGGAACAGAGACTTTTTCAAAGAGGCGAGAAGATGATACTTCTACCGGAGATTTCCAGAAGCCTTCCCCTGTCTCGCTATGCTTTTGCGAGCTATCCCAGAAGGATGGAATGGGATATAACTCCACTTCAGCAAGCCCGAACGGGGAATATCTGTGTGAAGAAGGGGCCGAACAACAAAGACATGTTCTATAGTTCCTCTGAGCGTCACTGCTCCCTACTCAGAGGACTGAAACCCGGTTGCATCCTACCGAAAAACTCTTCCCTGCTGTTACCAGTCAAAACTCCAATATTCGCAAATGAGTTTGCGAAGGTTGAGGGAAGGTATCCAGACCAAGATATTCGATTGACAGGTCTTGTGAATCCGGATAACAAGAGATGGATCTGTATAGCCAATTGGATATTGGCTCAATTTGAAGACCAGTTTAAGGAGATTGAACTGTACCAAGCGGTGTATGCCACCGTTTATGGTTTCTCGCCTAATCCGCATCTATTCCTTGCATTGGCGGAGAGATGCAACTACAGAGCGGGGACTTTTATGACACCCTGTGGAGAGATCGGATTGGCCTTACACGAGATGAAGTACATCTCCAGCCTGCCAATGGGGGATATCCCCTATGAAGAATTTGTCTCGACCAATGATGAGTTGGACAAATTACGCCAAGAGAATGCTGACATGGTGGCTGTCTTTGAAGAGCTGCTATGCCACTACAAGATCTGTTCCTTGTACAACAAGAGTGGTACATCCGGCACCTGCTACTCAACCAAATGGTTGCCATATCTCTTTCTCAACCATATCATTGAGAAGAAGACCAAGGAGCACGATAGCTACAAACCCACCTTCTTCAGACCACTTAGCAACAGCGAAGTGATAGGGTTGATGAAAGAGAACAAAGATATGGATATCAAGATCAAGGATGATCTCCAATGTCCTCATTTCGAGGAAGGAGACATTATTGAAAGCTACATGAGGCTGGGCTACAGGCCCATGTCGAAGGAAGCCTAACTGGCGGGTTTTCTCACTTATTGGCTTTGACGATACGTCGTTCCTGGAGCCAGCGCCGTCGATCGCTTTCATCGAAGCGTACTATTTGCTGCTGTCCGCTTAGCATTCGGCTACCGGATGGATCAATAATCTATTGTCAGCGATGACTTGTAGAGTGAATGCTGGCCTCCGCCTTTTTGTCGATCAAATGCTTCGAAGAAAGGGCGAGAAAGAAAGTTTTTCTCGACTGGAGCTACCATACACATATCTGTTCGGATGGCTGCTTCTGCACTATCCTTCACTGATGAACCTCGATATGGGGGCGGTGAGCGACAGCTTCTTGAGGAGATTCTCCAAAAGTAAGTGGATATATACCACTTTAAGAGATTGCACACGCGCTCTGAATCTCGAAAAGGGATGGAACTTCTATTGTGTTCCCCCTCCAGCTGGCTACGAGCATATGTCTACCAACCTTGTCGACACTGGGAGGGCACAGCCTCTTGGCCACACAATTTTTGACTGGTTGAAGATGATCCATCCATCTCACTTGGTGTACCGGTTTGAAGATGAATGTTATCTGGAGCCTTATCTCTCTAGCCTTTTTGTACGCCAATTCGGCTATGACCAATTCCATGTAGGCAACGCCATAACGTGCCTACAAGGAAAAGGTTATCTGATCGATGGAGCCGGGTCTTGGGCTTACTATAATGCTCGGGACACGAGGACGACGTTCTCGATGCCGCTAAAGAGCGATCATGGTCCTCGCATTCTATATACTTATTCGCTCTTCCACACATCAGCGAATACCTTTGCTGAGAATTTCAACTTAGCAGATAGCTTTGCGACAGCAACACAATTAAAAAAGGGAGCATCTATTGTGTTGGCTCCTGGTAATGATGAAAAGGATGAGCCAGTTGATGCACCGCTGGAAGCTTCGAGGGAAGCCAACTTTCCTGAAGAAGTCAACGAGCTACTGCGCGTCCCCTTAAAGTGTCACAACCCGCACCCTAGAGTTAGGGCACGAGAACGTAACAACGCCCAGCCTACGCCGCAGTGTCGGCGGTAGAACGCTGTCCTAGATCTCAATGCATCTAACAGTATAAGACTAAACAGTTTATACTCCCCGAATGGGGGTGACATAGCAGAATGTAAACTCAATCACATCTAAGGTAGAGCATAAAGGAAGATAAGTAAAACATGAAATTGAAAAGAGATACAACAGATAGAAGTCTAAGTGTCTAAGATACAAACCCAGAATACATCTCAAAACTCAAATACAGTAATCCATAAATACAACTCAAGACGACTGAAAATAAACTATGAATAAACCCAAGCTGTCTATACAACCTCTACTATCTCCTCTAGGCTAGCTGGCAACCTCCAGGCTATCTGTAAAATTTATCAACAGGTCCAGTCAGGACTGGAGCGAGCACACTACATCTCAACAAGTCATAGCAGAAAAGGAAATATAATCATGCTAGAGAATAAAATACAGGATCTGAAGAAATAGCATAATGTAAAAAGAGAGACTGTAAGTAAATATCTATGATATATATATAAAGAGAGACAGTGCTAGTGATTTAGAGTACTGCATAAACATGTGAATGGCTAAGGACTGATTCATGATTACACTACTGGAAATTGATTCATGATTACACTACTTGGATTTATTCACATGTTCACTTATACTCCTCCATCCCCAATCAATACACAAGGATCCATTCAAGTTACGTTAAGATTCATGATTATACTACGTTGCCCATAAAGGGTGATTCATGAATTGATTCGTGAAGGCTCGGTAATCATGAGGGTACATGAGTCACTAGCTGATTTCCGAAGATTCATGATGATAGAAGCATATGATACATGATGTAAGTGAAACACACATGACAAAAGTATCTGATGCTCCCGAGAGGGATAACATCTCATGAAGGGATCTATATAGTACCAATCTGTGTTACCAACGTGTCAGCATCAAGTAAGATAGTCTAAAGTAGGAAATATAATCCTAAACATGATATGAAATGATCAGAGAATGTACTCGCCTGATAACCTGAACAGCTGATAAGTACAGGGGGTCCCACTGAAGCCACAGAGTCCTATTTAAAGCAACAAAGGTTACAGGGTGTTCAAGTTGTAATAAATGAATCTATATAATCAATCTACATTATCCTAGGTTCTTTTAAGTCAAAACAACTCTAGGTCGACTCCGGTCAATAATCTAGTCAAACTAGGTCAAGTGTTGACTTAGAGTTGACTTTGGGTCAACTGGTCAACTCTGGTCAAACAGGGTCAATTCTAGTCTAATATAAAGTGTACTTCGTTATTTGTACGTCGAAACTTATGACACGCAAATCGAGATAAGAAGATTATCGGTAAGGTTGATAATCTTATTATAGTGATCCACGTGTCCAACTTGTCAATTTCAGCGATGTGAGATCACTGGAATCGACTGAGCTCAGTTTCGTTGTACTAATCCCGAAATACGAACATTATAAGAATTAATTATTAATTAATTATAAAAAGGTTAAACTCAGAGAAATTATCAACAAATATTGTCGGACGATGAAATAAACATCGCCAACGTGTCCAGAATGGTCAAATTAGCTAGGATAGCCTACCCATCGGTCCAATTTGGACACAAGGGTAAAAAGGTAATTTTGGGTCAAAACAGTGTCCGTGTCGGAGCCCTTTTGCACCGAAAAACGTGCAAGAAAATAAGTCTATAAAATATAACACAAATTATATGTCCACGAAACCAGAATGACGATACGAACCCAACGGTATCTCCAGAATTGGATTCCGTTGACCCGATCTCAATTTGGTCCGTTGACCAGAACTTGAAATTCCGGTTTGCACGAAAATGCGTGCCGGAGCCAAAGTTCTCAAAACTCAGAAAACTACCTGTCAACGAGTCCAGAATGATGATACGAACTCAACGGTATCTTCGAAATTGGATTTCGATGAGCCGATCTCAAAATGACCCGTTGACCCGGATATTGGTATCCGATTTGCACCGAAATACGTGTCCGATCCAATGTCCACCAAAACCTAGCAAATTATATGTCAACGAGTCCAGAATGACGATACGAACTCAACGGTATCTCCGAAATTGGATTCCGATGAGACGGCCTCAAAAAGTCCCGTTGACCCAGAATGTGGGACCCACTTTGCACCGAAAAACGTGCCAGGGCCCACGATCTCCAAATCTAACAAATTTTATATGAAAACATGCCAGAACGATACCACAAGTCTAATGGTGGTATCAGAAATGAAATCTGGAGTCCCGTGTTCAAAAATAGAATTTTACAAGTTGGAAATTACGGATTCGGACGACCAACTTTAGCGTCGAATTCAACCAATCAAACAAGCTCACAATGAAACGAAACTAGAGGGGTAGCAAGAGGGTTATACCAGCTTCGCACAGGAATTGGTAGCACGCCAAACAGAGCTGCGGTGGAGGAGATACAAGCTAACGAAGTTGGCCCCGCAAAACTGTCCAAATTTAATACAATTTAAACGGTCAACTTGGTGGCCGGTTTTTATGTATCAAACGATAAAATTAACGGACGAAAATTGACATGAGCGAAGGTGGATATACCGAGATTGTGACGGAGCGAAGAAATTGCCGATCCAACGGTCGGATCTCCGGAAAAATGCGTGCGAAGTTGCTACGACGGAGCGCCAAAATGAACTTGATTTCGCGCGCGTCACGACGGGACGTCGTGCAAAACGCACGAATCGCCTATACGTCGTGCCGGAGAGGGAGCAGCGGACCCATGGAGGGTCGCCGAAGTTCGCCCAATCCATGGGGGCACGGCCACGGCGACCACGTCGCCGGCGGCGGCGCTCAACCGCGCGCAACGGCCGGCCAACTGCTGTCGTAACTGTTGCCGCAGCTGTTGTCGCTTGTGCGCGGGCTGTGCAGCTGCGAGCGGGGCCCAACCTGGTCGGGCACGGCAAAGGCGAGGCGGGGGGTGGCGGCGCGCGGCTACGCACACGACGGAGGCGACGAAATGGAGATGGTGGCGGCGGATTTGGTTAGTGGAAGAAGGAGATGGAGGAGGAGTTAGAGTTGAGAGGGTGGTCCTGCGGTGGCCGTGCTCGGCCATAGGTGGCCGGCGACGAGCCCACGCCGGAGGGGTTTGGTGGTGTCGGGTTGGTGCTGTGGCATGGTGTTGGAGGTGGTTGATTGAGTTATGATGGTGGTGGTGGATTGATGGTTAGGAGGAAGGAGGAGGAGAGAGGGTCCTGTGGGAAAGGAAGCTGATGGTGGTGTTGTTGCATGCTGTTGTTGTTATTGTTTGTTAGTGTAGTAGGAAACAAATAATTGTTTAGAGAGAGAGAGAGAGGAGTGATAATAATTGAGAGAGGGAGAGAAGAGAGAAAAGTGTATGCCTAAAACTTAGGGCCGACTGTGGAAAATTTGTGAGAGTGTGTGGGAAAGTTTGTAGGGTGGTGATGATAACAAGTGAAATTGAGGGCTAGGATTAATTATAGGAAGGTTGGGTTATTCCTATAGGGATTTTAATAAACAAAAATTCCAATAATAATTAAAAAAATAGGTAGAATGGGCAATTAGTATTTTTCAAGGGTAATGAGGCTGAGGATGATGGTGATGGAGTGTAACACAAAACTGGGGCTGGGTTCAGTCAAGCCGGGTTGGATCAAAGCCGGACATGGCGAATAATCGAATTAAAATAGATGTTGATGATCATCGGTAAATAAGTAGCACATGGGGATTCCAATAAATGGGACACAAGTGGCAGGCGGGTAGTAGGCTCAATGTGGGCCATGTCCATAGTTGGGGATGACAGGTTTTGGTCGACAGGGGACCCACAATTCAAGTTGGAAAATGAATGTGACGCCGTGGAGTGAAATAAAATCGGATCACGTGTCGGGAAAGTTGTGCGAAGCAAATGGAGCACAAAATGACGTGTCTGAGTGTGACACGAAGGTCATGGGTGAAGAGCGACTCGAGTAGATCATCAATGAGGAGTTGGTTTCAAGAAAATAACTGGTCTTGCGCTCCCAATTAAAAAGTCACGGTAACGTGCTGAAAATGATCAAGGAAAAGAGGGGGAAAAATAAATAATAATCAAATGGTCTAAATCGACCCGAAGTTCAGCGAAGCAAAAAGAGCACAAGGGAACAAGTTTTGATGGGACACTATTTACCATCATGAAGGTAATCCTGTCCACTCCAAAACTCATAAAGAAGATTTCCAGAGTTGAACATCCCTGACACTCCAAATATCAATGGCACAGGAAAGCACACTTAAGGAAAAATAACAGAATAAATTATTTATTGAAATTAAAATCAATCAGAAAATAAATAAAAAAATAAAAAAAACAACCCGAAATTCAGGGTGCTCACATCCTACCCACCTTATAAAAATTTCGTCCTCGAAATTAAAATGTCCATACTCCCTCTAGGTCAAACCCCCAAAATCAAAGTCCCAGAATAAAACAAATCATGTTATCAAAAGGACGACATACAGGGTCATGGCATACGGTGGTAGTGAAAGTCTCATCTAGGTATACTAGTCATGCTAATACCAAAACGGTCATGGAGTATCAAGACACACAAGCAATCTAGGGTGCTAAACGAGAAAAGATACAGAAATAACAAATCATCAAAACTGTAAGGCGGTCTACCATCCTATATGAAAACTGGTGCTTATCAAAAATAAAATAAAATAAAATAAAGGTAACTACCAATTATCTATAAAGGGTGCAGAAAATCAAATTCAAAAGTTAAGAATTGAAAGCCAATTCCATGGAAAATTCCAATCACAATACATATTAAGAATATTTAGTCTCGATACGATCTAAGTTGATCAAATTGGGAAAACCAAGATTTAGGCAATATGGAGGACAGGTTCAACAAAGTCTGAGATCGAGCATACAAGGATAGAGACTCAGGTCACAATCAAATTTAATTCAATTAAGTACAACCCAAGATATAAATATGAAAAGAAAAGATAATCGAAGTCGATTTGGTCGTGATTAAGGAAACTAGGATTCAATGATATTGAAAAACCACCTTTTAGAGGAACAGGAAAAGATTTCATATGAAGTCAGCAAATCATCCCTCTCTAATACTATCAGTTTATCATTTGCCAAACCATATTCTTTTTTTTTCACAAGTCCCAATATGAAAATCAACCTTCATATGACTATCATCAAAATTTTATAACCTTCAGTCATCTAAACCTTTACCACAATCACCATAGACAAAATCTTTAACTTCCAAAACATTTTCCACGAAACATACCCCTCTTTTAGGAGTCAACACTTATTCATTTAACCAAGTTTCCAAATTCTTTCACCTCGTTCTAAATTAGATCTGAAACCTCTAAATCCAGTTTATGGAATCCTTGGACTTGTTTAAATCGAGTCACGTATTCATTAAACTCCAATACCACTATGTCACACAAATTTATTCTTGTTTATAAATTAACCTTCATATTCTCTTCAACGTTCACCTTCAAATGTTATTCTTTTGAATTCCACAATTTCTCCCAATCATCTAAAATAATTTCTATAACGTAAAATCCTTGTGTTCTCTCTGTCTCTAGTCACCCTCTTAAAATATCTAGTTCAATTTCGCATAATCATTTAATACAATAAAATTCTCACTTCTCCTTTTCATCTCTAAATTTCTACATAGCCTTGTAATAGTTCCCAAGAATCAATAACAAAGATTTTCTAAGTTCTCAAAACTAGGTTAACCTTGAACATCCTCATTAGTTTTGAAATACATCCATGAATTATTCATAACCTACTTTCTGTGATTGTTTCTAAATTGATAACATTTATCCCTCGATTTTATTTTAAACCTTTACCACATCTCCATTTCAAATTTTTCATATTTGACATCCAACACTCTAATTCCTACAAAATCATCATATGATAACCAATTACATCATTTTCGAACTAGATGATTCACGTCACTTTCTCAACATTTCTCAGATAAAAATGATATAAAGATTCAGGGGTTCAAGTACAGCTGATAGAATGTGATACGAGATGGAATTGATATAATCAGGACAGGTATATAAGACAAGGAATGATGGTAATAAAAATATTGGCAGGAAAAGATTGACAATAGAATCTGTTCTGCTTATCTGTTTAAAAGGGGAACCCATTTTGAAATCAGAGCTATAATATCAAATCCAAAATAAGGCCTAGCAAAATCACTGATTTATTGTATTAAGAAGAAATAAATTTGTAAGAAGTCATACAAGGTTTATAAAAATAGCTAAAGCTACATCCTAAGTAAACAAGGAGAAACAAACAAAACAAAACAACAATAATTCCCTCTCTTTTTTTGACCGAAACAAGAGCCGCAAAAAACATGTTCAAAAACATTTAAGGTACAATCTGATAATCATATACGTCTATCCAAAATCATGGTACTGTAAATCCTCGTCATACTAGTAAGCAAGGCTACGATAATCACAGAGTCCTTGACTTATGCACATACCTCTAGAATCATGGTATTTAACATTTTCGCGATGCCGCTAGCTTGGCTGCGAAAACCTTAAATTCCCATACCCGAGAGGTATATCCAAGTCAAACTATATGTCCTCACCATGCCAGCTAATATGACTGTAGAAGGCTAGATTTCCATAACTTAGATGACCTAGCAAATATAATTTCATCTTGACAAAAATTAAATTAAATCAACAATGAATACCCAAAAATCAAATCAAATTTATCAACGAACTTCAAAATTCAAAATGAACAAAAATCCATCAAAATACAAACTCGGATGCAGCAGCTATCATCAAGATTCAAAAATCGACAATTATCCATCAAAATCAATAAATACAACTCAAATTCAACCATAATCCATCAAAATCAAATTCAAAAACAAGAAGTAAAGATAAATCAAATCAAGGGAAAAAGAGTTTTCAAATCGAAGTTAAATAAGATTCTCAAGGGTCGTCCCGGAAATCTCTCAAGGGTCCTAACTGTGATTGAGTACCTTCAAATATATCCTAATCCTACTGCAGGCTGTAGTGGTACTCTAGTTCAAATACCACTACACTTTTAGTCTGGACCTGCATGGGCCACCACTAAAAATGTGTCACGACCCGCACCCTAGAGTTAGGGCACGAGAACGTAACAACGCCCAGCCTACGCCGCAGTGTCGGTGGTAGAACGTTGTCCTAGGTCTCAATGCATCTAACAGTATAATACTAAACAGTTTATACTCCCCAAATGGGGGTGACATAGGAGAATGTAAACTCAATCACATCTAAGGTAGAGCATAAAGGAAGATAGGTAAAACATGAAATCGAAAAGCGATACAACAGATAGAAGTCTAAGTGTCTAAGATACAAAACCAGAATACATCTCAAAACTCAAATACAGTAATCAATAAATACAACTCAAGACGACTGAAAATAAACTATGAATAAACCCTAGTTGTCTATACAACCTCTACTGTCTCCTCTAGGCTAGCTGGCAACCTCCAGGCTATCTGTAAAATTTATCAACAGGTCCAGTCAGGACTGGAGCGAGCACAATACATCTCGACAAGTCATAGCAGGAAAGGAAATATAATCATGCTAGAGAATAAAATATAGGATCTGAAGAAATAGCATAATGTAAAAAGAGAGACTGTAAGTAAATATCTATGATATATATATAAAGAGAGAAAGTGCTAGTGATTTAGAGTACTGCATAAACATGTGAATGGCTAAGGACTGATTCATGATTATACTACTGGAAATTGATTCATGATTACACTACTTAGATTTATTCACATGTTCACTTATACTCCCCCATCCCCAATCAATACACAAGGATCCATTCAAGTTACGTTAAGATTCATAATTATACTACGTTGCCCATAAAGGGTGATTCATGAATTGATTCGTGAAGGCTCGGTGATCATGAGGGTACATGAGTCACAAGCTGATTCCCGAAGATTCATGATAATAGAAGCATATAATACGTGACGTAAGTGAAACACACATGACAAAAGTATCTGATGCTCCCGAGAGGATAATATCTCATGAAGGGATCCATATAGTACCAATCCGTGTTACCAACGTGTCAGCATCAAGTAAGATAGTCTAAAGCAGGAAATATAATCCTAAACATGATATGAAATGATCAGAGAATGTACTCGCCTGATAACCTAAACAGCTGATAAGTATAGGGGGTCCCACTGAAGCCACAGATTCCTATTTAAAGCAACACAGGTTACAGGGTGTTCAAGTTGTGATAAATGAATCTATATAATCAATCTACATTATCCTAGGTTCTTTTAAGTCAAAACAACTCTAGTTTGACTCCGAACAATAATCTAGTCAAACTAGGTCAAGTGTTGACTTACAGTTGACTTTGGGTCAACTGGTCAACTCTGGTCAAACAGGGTCAATTCTAGTCTAATATAAAGTGTACTTCGTTATTTGTACGTCGAAACTTACGACACGCAAATCGAGATAAGAAGATTATCGGTAAGGTTGATAATCTTATTATAGTGATCCACGTGTCCAACTTGTCAATTTCAGCGATGTGAGATCACTGGAATCGACTGAGCTCAGTTTCGTTGTACTAATCCCGAAATACGAACATTATAAGAATTAATTATTAATTAATTATAAAAAGGTTAAACTCAGAGAAATTATCAACAAACATTGTCGGACGATAAAATAAACATTGCCAACGAGTCCAGAATGGTCAAATTAGCTAGGATAGCCTACCCATCGGTCCAATTTGGACACAAGGGCAAAAAGGTAATTTCGGGTCAAAACGGTGTTCGTGTCGGAGCCGTTTTGCACCAAAAAACGTGCAAGAAAACAAGTCTATAAAATATAACAAATTATATGTCCACAAAACCAGAATGACGATACGAACCCAACGATATCTCCAGAAGTGGATTCCGTTGACCCGATCTCAATTTGGTCCGTTGACCAGAACTTGAAATTCTAATTTGCACGGAAATGCGTACCGGAGCCAAAGTTCTCAAAAATCAGAAAACTACCTGTCAACGAGTCCATAATGATGATACGAACTCAACGGTATCTCCAAAATTGGATTCCGATGAGCCGATCTCAAAATGACCCGTTGACCCGGATATTGGTATCCGACTTGCACCGAAATGCGTGTCCGATCCAACGTCCACCAAAACCTAGCAAATTATATGTCAACGAGTCCAGAATGACGATACGAACTCAACGGTATTTTCGAAAATGGATTCCGATGAGCCGGTGTCAAAAAATCCTGTTGACCCAGAATGTGGGACCCATTTTGTACCGAAAAACGTGCCAGGGCCCACGTTCTCCAAATCTAACAAAGTTTATATAAAAATATGCCAGAACGACGCCACAAGTCTAATGGTGGTGTCAGAAATGAAATATGGAGTCTCGTGTTCAAAAATAGAATTTTACAAGTTAAAAATTACGGATTCGGATGGCCAACTTTGGCGTCGAATTCAACCAATCAAACAAGCTCACAATGAAACAAAACTAGAGGGGTAGCAAGAGGGTTATACCAGCTTCGTACAAGAACTAGTAGCACACCAAACGGAGCTGCGGTGGAGGAGATACAAGCTGACGAAGTTGGCCCCGCGAAACTGTCCAAATTTAATACAATTTAAACGGTCAACTTGGTGGCCGGTTTTGATGTATCAAACGATAAAATTAACGGACGAAAATTGACATGAACGAAGGTGGATATACCGAAATTGTGATGGAGCGAAGAAATCGCCAATCCAACGGTCGGATCTCCGGAAAAACGCGCATGAAGTTGCTGCGACGGAGCGCCAAAATGAACTTGATTTCGCGTGCGTCACGACGGGACGTCGTGCAAAACGCACGAATCGCCTATACGTCGTGCGGGAGAAGGAGCAGCGGACCCAGGAAGGGTCACCGGAGTTCGCCCAGCCCATGGGGGCACGGCCACGGCGACCACGTCGTCGGCGGTGGCGCTCAACCGCGCGCAACGGTCGGCCAACTGCTGCCGCAACTGCTGCCGCGATTGCTGTCGCTTGTACGCGGGCTGCGCAGCTACGAGCAGGGCCCGACCTGGCTGGGCACGGCGAAGGCGAGGCGGGGGGCGGCGGCGCGCGGCCACGCGTACGGCGGAGGCGGCGAAATGGAGATCGTGGCGGCAGATTTGGTTGGTGGAAGAAGGAGATGGATGAGGTGTTAGAGTTGAGAGGGTGGTCCTGCGGTGGCCGTGCTCGGCCAGAAGTGGCCGGCGGCGAGCCCACGCCGGAGGGGGGTGGTGGTGTCGGGTTGGTGCTGTGGCATGGTATTGGAGGTGGTTGATTGAGTTATGATGGTGGTGGTGGATTGATGGTTAGAAGGAAGGAGGAGGAGAGAGGGTCCTGTGGGGGGAGGCCGACGGCGGAGAGACCGAGCCAGGAGGAGGAAGGGTGGTCGGGTTGATGAGCTCGGGAAAGGAAGCTGATGGTGATGTTGTTGTATGCTGTTGTTGTTGTTGTTTGTTGGTGTAGTAGGAAACAAATAATTGTTTAGAGAGAGAGAGAGAGAGGAGTGATAATAATTGAGAGAGAGAGAGGAGAGAGAAAAGTGTATGCCTAAAACTTAGGGCCGGCTGTGGAAAATTTGTGAGAGTGTGTGGGAAAGTTTGTAGGGTGGTGATGATAAAAAGTGAAATTGAGGGCTAGGATTAATTATAGGAAGGTTGGGTTATTCCTATAGGGATTTTAATAAACAGAAATACCAATAATAATTAAAAAATAGGTAGAATGGGCAATTAGTATTTTTCAAGGGTAATGAGGCTGAGGATGATGGTGATGGAGTGCAACATGAAACTGGGGCTGGGTTTGGTCAAGCCAGGTTGGATCAAAGCCGGACATGGCGAATAATCGAATTAAAATAGATATTGATGATCATGGGTAAATAAGTAGCACATGGGGATTCTAATAAATGGGACACAAGTGGCAGGCGGGTAGTAGGCTCAATGTAGGCCATGTCCATAGTTGGGGCTGAAATGTTTTGGTCGACAGGGGACCCACAATTCAAGTTGGAAAATGAATGTGACGCCGTGGAGTGAAATAAAATCGGATCACGTGTCGGAAAAGTTGTGCGAAGCAAATGGAGCACAAAATGACGTGTCTGAGTGGGACATGAAGGTCATAGGTGAAGAGCGACTCGAGTAGATCATCAATGAGGAGTTGGTTTTAAGAAAATAACTGGTCTTGCGCTCCCAATTAAAAAGTTACGGTAACGTGCTGAAAATGGTCAAGAAAAAGAGTGGGAAAAATAAATAATAATCAAATGGTCTAAATTGACCCGAAGTTCAGCGAAGCAAAAAGAGCACAAGGGAACAAGTTTGGATGGGACACTATATACCATCATGAAGGTAATCCTGTCCACTCTAAAACTCATGAAGAAGATTTCCAGAGTTGAACATCCCTGACACTCCAAATATCAATGGCACGGAAAAGCACACTTAAGGAAAAATAACAGAATAAATTATTTATTGAAATTAAAATCAATCAGAAAATAAATAAAAATTAAAAAAATAACCTAAAATTTAGGGTGCTCACATGAAGGTGTTTGCCATTGATTGTAAAAGAACAGAACAATTATCGGAGGACTGAACTTAGACTCACAATACAAACTCGCTCGTACAAAAAAAGCCTAGGGACGAAAACCTAGGTACAGCAGACTAAGTACGATTGTTTATTTTTGATTCTGAGGGGTGACGATAGAGGCTCGGGAAAGCGACGGCCGCTCTGCCTTACTCCTTGGACGATCAGTATGTAGCCTTGGCTCGGGGAAGATCTGCTTGGCGTTGATGAAGAAACGCTCTTCTTGCTCTCCTCGGATTGCTCTCCTGACTTCTCTCTCTCTGTGATTATCAAGAAGAAAGGGGGAGCTCTCTCTATGTAGATCCCTCTCTTATTCTTTTGTTGCCGACCTCTCCTCTCTCTTTTTTTTTTTTGGAATGATGCTGGCTATTTATAAGAGTGGGGGGGTGATCATTAGGGTTTGCTAATGATTATCTGTTTGGAATGTCGGCGCTCCTTCATTCTATCTGAACCCTTGATCCTGATTATAGTGAATCTCGGCCATTAACGTGGATAGCATCGTATCTCATGAGCAATTAATGCTAGCTGTTTTAAATCCTCGTGATTGATTATGCCAATGTCTGATTGCTCGCCACGTGTCCCTTTAGCTTGATGATAAATGATATGCCCTGATCTCAGTAATTATGACGATGATGTCAAATATATTTGTTGAGATTCGGTTAAATCTCTTATTGATCCCATGCCACGTGTCATAATTATGAGTCCTGTCAGAGCCGCATAGGATTGACTATCCTCGAACCGCAGAGAGATACTCATTGTAAGCCGCATAGGACGATGCTTCATCGAGCCGCATATGTGTAATCTTTGTGAGCCGCATGAGCTGGCGTTGTATTGGGCCGCAGGGAATGTGTTCTCAGGGAGCCGCATGGGCTAGCGTTGTATCGAACCGCATGGAACGGGTTCTCAAGGAGCCGCATATGACTGATTGCCACGTGGCAATCTGGGACTTCTGACGGATTTGGTCAGAGATTTTCTTCTTTTCTCGAGGAGTCAGTCATTATGGCAAGGCCATTATAAAACTTTATGTCAGAGCCGCCATAGTGAATCGTGCTGGAACAATAAATGAGGCCGCTCCTCAAACGACCAGCTGTAGGGAAAGATCACACATGGCGTCCATGGAGCCGTATATGCCTTGCTGAACCGCATACGCTCCCGAGCCGCATGCGATTGAGAGTCTTCTTTGAACCGCATAGGGCCGCTCCTGTGTGAGCTGCATAAGCTTCTTACTCAGAGCCGCATGGATCATTATTCTAATATTTTCCATACTTCTACAGGACCCCCTTCAAAGTTTTCAATTTGTAAAAATTGGAATACTTTGAACAAGAAGCATGGCCCCGTTCATGCCGCATAGGATTTTTCTGTCTGCCTGAGCTTCCTAGCCGCATAAGTGCCTTAGCCGCATGAATTCATCTGGCCGCATAAACTGGTTGCCACGTGTCCTGAACACGTGTGCAAATCTTCATTAAGTGCCTTTGATTTGATTTAACGCCGCCTTTTGGGGGAGGATCCCAAGAGTCGGTTTTGTCTTGACCGAAGCGTTTTGCCTTTATTCTTTGGGGGCGGCGCGTAATCCGAGGCATACTCCGAGACGTCTGTTCGTTTCGTGGGTCTCTTTTGCCTATAAATAGGAGTCTTCTAATCTCTTGGGGTTTCTTTACCTTCTCTTTTTGCTTTGATTCTCTATTTGCCATCTTTGCTCTTCGTCTTCTTCCTTTAGTAACCGATAATGGCTCCCAAGAAAGCTGCAGCATCGAAGGCCGCTAAGGGTAAGGCAGTTGCTTCTACGGCGACTGCGGCAGCGAACGTGGTCGCCCCTCCGCCAGTCATTACGCACTCCATCCATCCCGATGTCCATCCGTCTATCGCTGGTAAGAGATCGTCTGAAAACCCTAACTGTCGCCATGGCTCTGCTGCATACTTTATGCACAAGCCACGTATACGGGACTTTATTGATGGGACTGCATGAGCCCTTCGTCTTATGGGGCCGCATGAACTTGTTTATACCCGATCTGAGTTTGCATATGTGTTTTTGATTTGGGCCGCATAAGCGTTGTTCATTTTTTTTGAACCGCAGAAATTCGTCTGCTCACGTCAGCTCGCATGAATCTGACTCTGTAGGCGTGCTTAACTTGAACCGCATGGATCTATAAGTTCATCTGGACTTGAGTTGTATGAACTCGGCTAACTCGGAGCCGCATGAGGCTATGATGCACTGAACCGCATATACGTATCTAATGCTGAACCGCATGAAGCTGTAACGAGCCGAGCCGCATAGGCTCAGATGACCTTTCCAATGTTTCTATTTTTTGACTACCTTCTAACCTCGTTTCTTTCGTATTTTTTTAGTGAACTTGCCCGTAAATCCTGCTGGGGAGCTTATAGTGGGTTCGAATCAATTCGCCCTGGGCGTGCGTCTTGACGACTTAATTAGGCATGTATCGAATCAGTTCCCTACTGATGAGCCTCCGGAGAGGTTGAAGGCTATTGAGAATAAAACCCTTCATTACCTCCGTTCCATGATGAATACTGGGAAGCTGGATGGAAAATACCTGAAGCCTTTGTTCCTTTTTGGTGATGCTTTAACCATCCAGAATCCTCGGGTCTTAGAGATTTCTGAGAACTGGAATTTTTCTTTGGATGGGGTGGCAATCCATATTCCTCTCATGGAACGTTACTATCCTTTGTCATGGTTCAATATGGTGTTGCTGGACCGGAAGATGGTGTGTAACCTAACTTCCACTCAATCAGGAATGTTGATGGGCAACATCCATTATAATCCGAATATGAAGTCAGCGTATGCAGGTATGGATTCCATCTTCCGGTATATGATGGGTCTGGCCCCGGGCTCTTTTATGTATGTATACGGTCCCAATTTCACACTTACTCAAGCTGATACTTTCCTGAATCGGCTTGTTCGCAAGAAGTCTTATCCTGTTGGTAGGCTGGCACTGCCGAACTGGATAAACCCTACCTCTACGTGGGCCCAGTTGACTGCTTGGGTTCTACAGACTTATGGAGCATTCTTGCGGGAGGTGGGGCTTTACCATGCCATTCGGGGCACTTGTCACGGGCTTCCCATTAATAAACTACTGTTCGTAGCGCTCTTGGAGATGTACAGCCAGTGAACGGGGACATTCTTTACACCAGTAGGGGAACTGGGGCTTGCTCTTCACGAGATGTATACTGTCTCTAAACTTCCATGGGGGAATGAACCTTTCGAGGTGTATACCACGTCGAATAAGGAGTTCGAGGCCTTGGACAGGCAACTCCCGGGTTTTGTTGCGGTGTATCGGGAGTTGTTGTGCTACCATAGTGCTTGTCATCAAATGGCTATAAAAACGACGGATAGCTCTGAGGGGACCGCTCCCCATACCACATCCTGGATTAATTATCTCTTTAGGGTTGATCCTTCTGGTGAAGTTACTCCCCGAGCCCCTCGAACGCATGCAGAGGTAAGGGATCTGATGTCCAATGTCAAAAAGTCGCGATCCAAGAGTGATATATTCGGGAGTCAAGCTGACTCTCTTAGTTATTTTCACTATGGGACCATACAACTGTCGGAGAAGGCGCTTCTGGCTGGATTTTTGATGATATGGCTACGGAACTGCGTAGTCTCAGGCGGAGCGGGCTCTATCGAGAGGATTGGTCGTCATTTCATCCTCCCTGCCGTTAAGCTAGTTTTCGGAGTTAGGCTGGCCCTCATTCCTGCTATGGTATGCAGCATACATCATGGTCTGCGGACATTCTCGTCCAAGGTTATTGCTCGCAAGAAGACTTTAGATTTTGAGCGCGTAGAACTGCCCTTTCACTACCTGATGGGGTGGTTGGCGATGCACTATAAGTCTTTGCTGGGACCTAGGATAGCGGAAGATGCTACGGCCGAGGATGCTTTCCTCTTCAAATGCCATCACCGGTCTTGGGAATGCAACACTATGCCAGCTTGTCGGAGGGCGTTGGCGAGAGTGGATGGGTGTGATCTCTTTGTGTCTGTTCCTCCTTTTTCTGATGAGGAAGTGAGGAAGGTACACCTTGACGGTACTGGGCCTTCTCATTTTCTGTCTCCGGATATGCTTGCTTGGTTGCGTAATATCCGCCCCGCGTATCTGGTTTATCGCAACCGGGATAATGTGTACTTGGAGCCTTACCTACCCAGTAGATTTTCCCGTCAATTTGGTTATAGCCAGTTGTTCCTTGATTGCACCAACCCTTGTTTGGGTTTTGAAGGTATTGTTCTTGACGGCGTCCGAGCGTGGAATTATTATGACGCTTATCATACTCGGGCCAGCTTCTCGATTCCCGATACCAAGGCGCCGAGGGAAATTCTGTACGTGGCCGCTTTGTATCACGTTATGGCGAACAAGCCTCCTGTTAACTTCGATCCGAGTACCAGCTTCATCGTAGGTACTGGTTTAGAGGAGAAGCCTAAGGGGGCTAAGGCTAGAAAGCAACTGGCGCTCCAGATTCCTCTCCCTGAATCAGAACCTTCCGAGTCGACTGAGGAGGAGGATGATAGCGAAGACTTCCTTTCTAGTGGGGATGAAGAAGTGGCGGATCAACCGCTTCCCCCACTTGATGAACCGGCGGAAGATCCGCCGCTTACTACACAAGAGGGAACAGTGAGAGAAGAACACCCTTCAGCTGTATCCGGTCCCTCGCGTAAGCGGGTCAGATACGAATCTCCTGACAGTAGAGCGACCTTTTCCGTGAAGAGAGCTGCTGTTAGGTCTCGTGGGACACCTATCACCGAGAAGGGTGAAGGTGCAGACGATGTTCCGGAGGTAAGTCCAAGTCGGAGTTCTATCTTTGTTGTAGCTTTCATTCCTCTCGGGGATATGACTTGATCATTTTTCTTTGTAGGCGTCTGACGAACCAGGCTCTCCTGAACCATCTGCTGCCTCAGTAGTTGATACGGCCCTTGCCGCTTTGATTAGCGACATGTGTGCCGTGGTCTTCTCTGCGGGGGCTCTCTCAGTGGCGGCTAAGGACTCCCAAGCTGTTGAGGCTCCAGCCCGGGGTGACGAGATTTCTGAACTTCAACGAGATGATGCCATCCTCGGTGCATCCCCTCCCGAGGATGCAAGGGCGGATGAGTCTTTTATTCCTGACTCGGAGGCTGTTGGTGAAGAGGTTGTGATGGCTGTAGGCGAACCTCAGCCTCCACATTCCTCTACTGGTAAGCTGAGCCACATATTGACCACCGAGGGGGCTTACTTGCTCTATCAGCATATCCTTCGAGTCAAGTCGATTCATGGTTGCCTTGGCTGTGCAGGTCCTGACCCTTTATCTCCTGCCGCTGATGTTCTTGGGGAAGGCCTGGTCTACCGTGATCAGGGGGAAGGGAGCGTTTCCTCCCCTTCGTCATCGCATGTTGAGGGATATCCTGCCAGCTCTGGGCAGATGGGGATGGAGTTGGTGCTGGCCCCGGCCTCGTCTTCGGCTGCTTATACGGCTCCGGAGATTGACTTCTCGACCCTGCCGAGCATCCAAATTCTGCGGGCCGCTGAAGAGGAATTGACCGATGTTCAAGCGACTTTCCGTGCGGAGTTGGTTTCTCTTGTGACAGGTGCGACAGATTCCGTCGCATCTTCTTTCGTGCTACCAGCCACACTCCCGTTGACACCAGTTTCCTCGGAGGCTCTGGACGAGGTGACGCAGGATGTGGTTGACAGCTTCTATCGCCACTTAGGGAGGGGTGTAAACACTGTCGTGGAATGGGGGGTCCCTTTTTCTCTGTCTCTACGGGAAGCTCGGGGCCAAATTGACACTCTGAAGGGTCTTCCTGGCGGGCTGGGGTTAGCAGCGCTCCTGGAGCCTAAGTTGACAGAGGTTGATCAGCTTGTGACCCAACTGCTGGCAGTGCGGCAGGCTGGCTTGCCCGCCGCGACTGAACGGGAGCGGAGCTTCCTGGTCGCTGCTAGGGACAGGATTAAGCTCGCTCGAGAAACTGCCAGACCGGCTGTGCAGAAGGACCTTGACAAGTTCTCCGTCTCTTATGACCGACTGGGTCGTCGGAGTCAGGCTTGTAGAGCCCGGGAAGAATCTGCCTCTCGTGGAGTAGCTGATACAAAGGAGCGGATTCTCGCACTCCAGAAGGAGTTGGTCTTCTTGGAGTCAGAGCGGGAGGCTGCTCGTGCAGAACAAGAGTTGATTGCTCGAGAGGCCGAGAGGATTTCCCGATCCTCTGTCAACCTGGAGCGGGCCTTCAAGAAGTTTGAGGACAACTGGCGAGCCTATGCTCATCTGGAGGATGCGACGGTGTTGAATCAGAAAGCGGAGCGCCGAGCCAGACAGAAGCTTGAGTGTTCGGTTGCCTTGATAAAGGACCGTCTTACGGCGTTATGTGTTCCAGAGCAGTGATCAGCTTTCTGTCTTCTTCTTCTTCTCTCTTTTTCTTTTTTTTTTCTTTTTAATTTTTGCAAGGGGGTGTGATCCCTGCTGATGTAGCCCTTTGACTTTCGAATAAATGAGCATGTTTCAACTCATCTTTTCTTTCTTGCACTTGGGTGTTTATGGAATTTAGACTTGCTGGGGGATTTATTTGTGGACCTGTTATCCTAGGCGTACCTTGGTTTTAGGTACGGATAACAGTTTAGATAGGATGTCCGGGACAGCCACGGCAAAATGGTCATGGATGTTCTCGGTACTGGAGGAAAGAATGCCGTAGAGCAGCTGGGCTCCCGGGGCATGGTAAGATGGTAGATTTATGCTAAGAAGTTTAGCGAATGAATATTTGTGGACCTATTACCCTTGGCGTACCCTAGTTCAGGATGCGGATAATGGGGTGAAAGGGAACCGATCACATTTGCTCAGAGGTTATGATGACATGGCAAACATGAAGGTTATATCGTGAAATCTTCCTGCTCAGCGGTAATGAGAACATGGCAGGAGAGACTTTACGGAAGCTATTTGTGGTCAACAGAGGACATTTGTGGTCAACAGAGGACATTTGTGGTCAACAGAGGACATTTGTGGTCAACAGAGGACTTTTGTAGACCTATTATCCTTGTCGTACTCGGGTTGTGGGTACAGATAATAGGTTAAAAGAGGACCGACATACTTGCTCAGAGGTAATGTGGACATGGCAAATATGACGATTTCTTCGACGGAGCCTTCCCACTCAGAGGTAGTGAGGACATGGCAGGAGTGGGCTCAATGAAGATTGGGTACATAGAACGACTCAGAGGTAGGAGAACGTGGAAGTTCTATGTGAGGGGGCGGTTTGTTTTTGGTGGAAGTGAAGACGACTCAGAGGTAATAAGGACATGGTCGTTTCGGAAATTGGTGGATCGACTACCCTTTTTGTGTACTGGGAGTGCGGGTAGTGAATCCTGAGGGAGGATCTCTGCCAGGGAGAAATTTCAGAGGTATAATCATACTTGACTTACTATCTGAAAGAGTGACCGGAATGTAAGTTCAGAGGCACCAGCTGGTACATAACTTGGTAATTTGGACTATTGAGGGAGTGGGAGTTCAGCGGCACCAGCGGGGGCATGGCTCGATAATCTGAAATAGGGTGGATGAGAGTTCAGTGGTACTAAAGGGGTACATGACTTGATAATCTGGAGAATGATGGATGAGAGTTCAGTGGTACTAAAAGGGTACATGACTCGATAATTTGGAGAATGATAGATGAGAGTTCAGTGGTACTAAAGGGGTACATAACTCGATAATCTAGGGAATGATGTTCAAACATAGTATTTTTTCAAGAATTTGCCGTTGACGGGCAACATGAGCAAATCTCCGTTCTGCTTAGCGAGGCGGTAGGCGCCGTTGGAGAACACGGTCTCGATGACAAATGGACCTTCCCATTTTGGCTGGAACTTATCGGTGGTCTTATGAGTCATGACCATCGGCCTCCGGACTGCCAGAACAAGATCACCCACTTGGAATGTTCTGATTTTAACTTTCTTGTTGAAGGCTCCGGAGATGCGGGCTTGGTATAGCTCGATCCTTTGCTGAGCTAGGAGGCGCTTTTCATCTAAAGCCTCCAACTCTTGTAGTCGTCGTCGGTAGTTATCATCCGTCGTCAATTGATAAGTGAGGGCGACGCGGAGTGAGGGGATCTGAGTCTCCAAAGGGAGGACTGCTTCGCTCTGTACACTAGAGAGAATGGTGTATTCCCGGTGGCTGTTCGAACCGTGGTGCGATAAGCCCATAAACACTCGCCGAGCTTCTCGTTCCAGTCGCGTTTGTTGGAGGAGACGAACTTCTTGAGGAGCTTGATGATTGTTTTGTTGAATGCCTCTGCCAACCGGTTTGCTGCCAGGTTGTATGGTGTCGAAGTGACATTTTGAATGCGGTGCTTATCGCAGAATCGGTATAATACATGGCTTATAAACTGTGGACCATTATCATGGATGATTCTTCGTGGTAGCCCGAAGCGGTAGATAACATGATGCTTAAGGAAGCTGATCACGTTTGAAGTTTTAACTTCTGCGAGTGGGACAGCTTTCGCCTATTTGGAGAAATAATCAGTGATCGCAAGTATGAAGCGATGTCCTCGGGAGGAAGGTGGGGTGATTGGACCAATGATATCCATCCCTCATGCTTCGAATGGCCAGGATGCCACCGTTGGATGCAGAAACTCGGATGGTTGGTGAATAAAATCTGCGTGGACTTGGCAGGCCTTGCATTTTCTGGCATAATCTATCGCATCTGCCACCATCGTGGGCCAGTAGTAGCCCATCCGGCGAAGGCGGTCCTGTAGCTTAGGGCCAGGCTGATGGGCCCCGCAGACACCGTCATGAGCCTCTCGTATGCCTTCTTTGGCTTCTGTATTTGACAAGCACCGGAGCAATAATCCGTCGTAGGAGCGGCGATATAGCATTTTCGTCTCTGTATCGTAGAAGAATCTGAGAGAACGCCGTCTGATAGAGGTAGCTTCCTTCGGGTTCTCGGGCAGGATGTCGTAGACTACGAAGTCTATGAATAGTTGTCTCCAGTCTGGCGCTTCGTCGATCATCTGAGCAGAATAACTCGTCATGGCTTGAACGTTGTTCTTGGGGCAGACCAGCTCATGGCCGATTACATCGATCGAATGATGAGAGTGGTTTGGCACTGCTAGGGAAGCAGCCAGGCCTGCTAGGGCATCAGCTTCGATATTTTGGAGTCTGGGGACGTGCTCGATAAAGAATCCCTCGAATGATGAGATAATGTTGATCGCAATTTGATGGTAGGGGATCATGTCTTCATGGTGAACCTCGTATGAGCCCCTGATCTGATTGATGATTAGCTGGGAGTCGCCGTATGCTTCAAGGTATTCTACCCCCAGCTCTTTTACAAGTTGGAGGCCAATGACCAGAGCGTTATATTTGGCCACATTGTTGGAGCAGGGTTCCGTGAGGGAGTAGGCACGATTGATCACCAGTCCAGTAGGAGAAATTAATACCACTCCGACCCCGACGACGATGTTTCCCTTGGGTCCGGTCCTTGAGGCGCCATCGAAGAACATTCGCCATATGTTATCGTGGGTGGCTGTATTCGAATCGGCGACCTCGTCTGGGATCTCTTCATAGATTCTGGATGACTCCGATCCTGGGTGGGCTGCCAAAAAGTCTGCTAGGGCTTGACCCTTAACAGCCTTTTGCGGGACGAAGATCATATGATAGGGGGACAGTAATATTGCCCATGTGGCGAGGCGGGAGCTGAGGGCCCCTGGTTTAGTCATGAGGACACTGAGGGGGTTGACTCGCGAGATCACATGTATGGTTTGTCATGTGACATAGTGCCGCGTCTTTTGAATAGCGAATACCAGGGCGAGACACTCCTTCTCTACGGCGGTGTATCGATGTTCTGGCCCGATCATCATCCGGCTGAGATAATATATGGCCTGCTCGTGGCCTGTATCGTTATTTTGTGCTAGCAGGGCACCAAGGGAGTGTTCCATTGCTCGTACGTAGAGCAGGAATAGTTTTTCGGGGACCGGGGCCACCAGGACTGGGGGATTCGACAAATATTCTTTGATGTCGTCGAAAGCACGCTGGCATTCCTCGTCCCATACGAATGAGACTCCCTTCTTCATGAGGTGTGTGAACGGTCGGCATCGCCCGGAGAGATTGGAAATGAACCTCCTGATGTAAGCTAGCCTCCCTTGGAGGCCTCTGAGTTCGCGAAGATTTTTCGGGGGACCCATCTCCATGATTGCCTTCATCTTCTCAGGGTCTACATGGATGCCCCGTGCCGTGATGATGAAGCCTAAGAACTTCCCGCTGGATACGCCCAAGAATGATTTCGTAGGGTTCATCTTCAGGTTGTGGGCTCTCATCAGGTCGAATACCGTTCTCAGGTCTTGCAGATGATCTTCCTTATGGCGACACTTGACAGCGATGTCGTCGATATAGCATTCTACTATTTTGCGTAAATGTTCTCGAAAAATGATACTCATGGCCCGCTGATATGTAGCGCCAGCATTCTTCAGACCGAATGGCATGACTGTGTAGCAGTATGTACCAATCGGCGTTCGGAATGATGTGTGCTTTTCGTCGTCGGGAGACATATTGATTTGATTATACCCCGAGAATCCATCCATGAATGACATACGTTCAAAGCCGCATGTGTTGTCGATCATGATGTCTGTGATGGGGAGGGGAAACTCGTCCTTCGGACATGCCTCATTTAGATTACGGAAGTCGATGCAGATTCGGATCTTCCCATTTTTCTTAAGGACCGACACTATGTTGGCGACCCAGTCAGGATGTTGCTCTTCACAAATGAAGCCGCTGGCTATTAGCTTGTTGACTTCGGCTTCAATTGCGTCCATGACGCCTGGACGGAAGCGTCGTTGTTGCTGCTTGACTGGCTTTGCATCTGGCCGTATGTTGAGTTTGTGAAGAGCGATATCGGGGTCTAGCCCCGACATGTCTTCGTAACTCCATGCGAATACGTCGATATATTCTCTGACGAGTACTAACAGCGATTCTCGTTCTTCGTCAGTTAGGCTTTTACTGATAAAGATCGGTTTTGGAGAAGATTCGCTGTCGAGATCCACTTGTATGACCTCATCTTCGGTAGGAGGTTCTCTCAGTTTGAACCGCTTTTCATATTGTGCGTCTAATTGCTGGGCCCATGGTTCTAGCTCAAGGATTTCGGGGATGTCTTCATCTTCCTCGTAAGCGTCGGTGAATGCCATGTTGACTGACATGACTTGTCTGAACACATCTCCGATGCTGGTATCTGAGTCAGAAGTCGGTGATCCGGTTGAATGTGACTGCCAGTCGCATTCTTCATCTGAGCTTTCAGGGGTCGTAGTAGGCGTTACATACCCTAAACCGCATCGGGTTTCGTTATAGTAGTTCCGTGGTTTGCCCGCCGGGGCTGGTATCTTCAAAGGTAATCGTCGTCCAGTGTCGTAGTTCAGTCCTGGCATTGTCTCTAGATCATACCCCTGTTTCTGCATGAGATATTTGGATTGAGGGCTATAGAGATACAGAGGCAGTTTTCCGGCATCTGACCCGAAGTCGACTTCTTCCATAGCGGGGGGATGTGGGTTGTTCGTCCGTCCGAAGATGATCGGGTGGTCCCCTCCCTTGACTATTCGGTAAGTGTCTTCTACTGGAGTAAGTCGGATGGCGGTGTACACGTTTGTTACCTGTGTATGTAGGTGAGTGTCTATACCGTGTTCCATAGCATACATTGTACATAGCTTATTGCGCTCGATGTAGTTCAAAGATAACCCTTTATTGATGAAGTAAGGTATCTTTTCTAGAGGGATTACATCATCTGCGGAAGGGGTATCGGAGTGGGCATCCACATACTTGGCCAATTCTGATTCTTCTTCGGCCACCCCCTGTATAAATGAAGACTGAGAGGATGACCTAGTCAGCTTGATCTTCAGAGGCTCAACTGGCGGAGCAGATCGTGGAGTTGTTGGTAAACTAGCAACCCCCAGTTTGGTACTTGATGTGAGGCGAGGGGTGGCTTGTTCGCTAGAAGTATTAGACCTCGCATCGGGGTGAAGAATCTTTTTGGGAAGGCGTATTGTGAGCGGTCTATCGGAGGGATTGGGCTTCTCCATTTGGAGCTGACCGACTCTCGGTAGTCTGATGGTAAGTGGCCCTGTTATGGGTCTCGGCGTTTGGCCGGACCTTGGCAGCCGGATTCTCATTTGTTCTTCTTGTGCGGAGAGACTGATTGCATCCTTACGCAGAGTGGCCGTAAGGGGTACGGAATTGCCCGGTTTGCGAGCCTGAAGGTGGATCGTTAGAGGTTCTTCTGATCCTGTAGCCGTCTTGTTGTGAGCTTGCACATCTTCTTCGACCAGATGCTTCTTTGATTTTTCGTACAGACAGGAGTCTGAGTAATAAGATTCGACTCCCTTGAAGGGATCGATATTGGCAAACTCTGTCCTCACGAAGCCGTGCTTATCGACATATTTGAAGCACTGGTATAGCGTGGAAGGCACGATCATGTAATCGTGTATCCAAGGCCGCCCCAGAAGGATATTGTAAGAAGTGTCGGCATCTATGACATAACAGGTGACTTCTGATTGGAGATCGCCGATCTGACACTTCAAACGGATCTTCTCTATTGGGTGGCTCCTGCCCGAATTAAAACTGCTAATGGCGGTGCTTGTAGGTGTCAGGCGATGCATCGGAATGCGAAGATGATGTAGCAGACCCTTCGGAATGATGCTTATAGAGGACCCAGGATCAATGTGCATTCGGTCCACCTTTACGTCGCCGATGTATCCAGTGTAGTATAGTGGGCGATCATGCAGGTTAGTTTTGATGAGCATATCTTGCGGAGAGAAGACGATGTTGGGCATTGCTCCCGTACACGCACTATCTTGGAGCTCTGCAGGTTGGTTATCGCCCGTGAGGTTGACCTGAGCCAAGTATGCGTCGACATTTTGGAGCGCCTCACTTAAGGCCGTGCGGACATCCTTTGAGAGCCTGAGGAGTTCATATAAGGACAATTTGGCCAGGGTATTAGCTAATTGTGCTAAGATGTCGAAGTTGTAGGGCCTCTCCAGCCCCTGAGGTGTCTCCTTCCGGAGGGACTTGTCGAAGCGAGTCTCCTTCGGCCTAGGCTTGTCGGTCGTCGAAGGCTGAGCCGGTCCCGGAGCATCATTGGTAGTTGGCGGATGATCATCAGTCGCGCTTTCGGTCACCGGTTGGGCTTGTGTTCTGGATCGAGTAGTGACGGTCGAGACTTCCTCTTCTTCTGCCGAGGCAGTACGACAAGATCTGACTTTTTCACTTTTCCTTTTAGAGGGTGGAGAGGGCTGAGTTACCTCGTGGACTAGGTCCGGATGGACCCACATGATTTCCCTTCGTGATGTGGTGAGGGGTACTAGACCAGTGGCTTGATCGCGAGCAGGCGGCAGATTAGCAATCTCCATTATTGCCAGAGGGATAGGTATAACCCCGTCCTGAGTCTCTGTTGGAGGGAAGCTGCCGAATTGTACGGACACCATGTTGGCTGCCACGGTTACCTCTTCGAAATCGATGGCCAGGGCGTTCGAACCGATGAGGTTTTAGATATACCGTTTCAGTTGGTAGCAGTCGTGTGTAGCATGGTGGACGTAGCGATGGTAATGGCAGAACTTTGGGTTCTCCAGATCAGCCGGCCGAGGCTCCCGTCTTGGTGGAGGAAGCTCAATCCTATCTCCTTGTATAAGCATGTCCAAGATAGGCTTGACGTGACCGTCTTCAAAGGAATAAGTGATTTGAGGCCATTGTTTGTCTGCTGGCTGTGGCTCGGGCTTCTGGGCTGTATCGGTCACCATAGCCTGCTTGGCTTTGTTGTCCCGGTTGTTGGAGGGGCTACCCCCATTGTCGTTGCTGGTGTTGGGACGCTTGCTCTTGTTCTCTCCCTCCGAGATATGCAACCCCAGTTGGCGAGCCTTCTTCAATCGTTCTTCAGCACTTGTAGCACTGATGATAAAAGCCTTCCAGTCCTTGAACTGACTTTCGCCCATCCAGAGACTAATTGTTGGAAGTAGTCTCTTTTGGCAAATTTCAATCAAAGAAGAGTCTGGGTTGCCAGATGGTAACTTCATTGCGGTTTGACGAAACCGCTCAATGTAATTTCTCGTCAGTTCTTTCTCTCCTTGAACGACGTCCATGAGGGTAGACATCGTCACGTCCTGTCCTACCTCATAGAACCTCTCCAAGAACAAGCGTTTGAAGCCCGCGAAGGAGTGGATGCAATTGTCTGGCAGGTTGCGGTACCAATCGAAGGTGACTCCTTCCAATGCCCCAATGAATAACCGCGTGAGGATAGCGTCATCATGGGGCAGATGGTCGGTAGTGACCTCAAAGTAAGTGATGTATCGACTTGCTGAAGTCTTGCCATCGTATGGGTTGATATTGAACGGCTTATATCTTGGCGGAAAGGGAACATCCCTCCATTCAGCAGGATATGGTTGCCGTATTCTGAGGTCTTGAGAGTTTTGTCGGGCGTGGAACATTGCTCGGAGCTCCTGAACCTCTCTTCTTACTTCTCGGGCCTCATCTGTCGCGGTAGGGGCTGTTATCTCGGGAGGATTATTGCCCTGGTTTGGCGCCGCTGAATTTGAAACTACGTTGATTGCGGGACCCGTACTTGTCTGGCCAGGTGTCACTCCCTGCAGAGTAGGAAGTACCATTTTGACCTCGTCTACAGACTTGACCAAGGCATGCAATATGGCCTCCAAAGTGTCGATGCGCTGGCGATCGCTGGAACCGCCTTGATTGCTGTCTGTCATGAATACTGTCTTCACATGAGGTGTAACGGAGGGAGTGGTGGAGGATGTACCCTCCGAGTCGTACCCATGCGTCGAGAAATCATCTGGATATGTGGGGATGTTCTCTTCAGGTTCGGACTCGGAAGGAACACTACCCCCAGCTTCGGAGCTTGCTTCGTCTAGAGAATCGTGGATGTCCTCGGGGACATCAACATCTGTTGTACCCGATGGGAGGGTTGTTTCTCGGGGTTCGTCTCCTTGAAACATTGGATTATTGTGGACGTTCGGAGGAGTACTACCCCCAGCTCCTACGACCCCCAGGGGTCGGGGACGATGAGCCTCCTGTTGCAGCAGATTTTGTCTTCGAACGGGTGTATTGGTATACTCCAGTGGAGGGCAACCGTTTAGCCGACAATTTCTTAGTTGTACTGGCTGATATCTTTGGATTGGAGATGCTTGTCTTCTTCCCTCTCCCCTCGGCGGGGACCTTCTGAGCAGAATTGCAGGAGACAACAGGAGGTGCCTCATCTTCTGAGTTCGGGTGCTGTAGTCTGTAGAAGACGGACGGACGATCTTCCGTCACAGCCGCGTTGTTGCAGTAGCAGTTGACGATGATCTGGGTGTAGTGACGTCTATGTGAGGATTCTTTGTACGCCGAGGCCCCTTCTCTTTCCTTGCGCTTGTGGAGGATCGCCTCACGCAGGTCAGAGGAACCACTCTGTCCGTTCGCCGCCGGGGATTGGACTTGAGCAGTTCTGTACAACTTCCCATCAGAGGCCTATGTGATAATCAGCAGGATGCCCTGATAGTCAGAGGTTGGGGCAGCTGTCTGGGCTTGATGAGCCCGCGCTGCCCTAGACTTCTTCTTTCTAGCACTCGTGGGTGCATAATAGGAAGAGTCCAAGTTGAACATCACAGAGTCTGGCTTGTCATCCAAAGAGTCATCAGGATTCGGACCGTACGAGAGACGGTCGAAAAATGATCGAGAGGAGCATGGAGCAGATGCTATGCGGCTGGAAGCGAAAACTGTGCAGGCTGTCTGCATGCGGTTGTCTCCTGTCGTCGGATGAGTTCTTATGCGGCTAGGGGTCACGACCGTGCAGGCTGGCCGCATGCGGTTGGCATCTGTGGCCGCATGGGTTTTCTGCAAACGATTGACTTTACTGGCCGCACGAGTCTCATCCATGCTGTCGGGAACTGTAGTCGCATAAGTTATGCGGCTGACAGAAGTAGCCGCATGAGTTTTCTTCATGCGGTTGGCGGATGTAGCCGCATGGGCTTTCTCCTTGCGGCTAATACTCTTCTGCGGTTCGGTCCGCGTAGAGTCCCTCTTTGTCCCTGCAAGTCCAGCATCATAATATTTTCTTCTGCCGGACTTGGGGACAGCAGAGTTGTCTACGATCTGAAGTGGGACCGCAGGAGAATCCTTCTCGCCGTCTTGAGCAGCAGAGGGCATCCCATCGAGGGCTTGAGGAGGAGCAAATGACTTCGGTCTCCATTCTTTGCGAGCCTTCGTGGTGCGGGTGCACTTTTGGGCCGGGCCAGCGCTGCCTTCAGAGTGCATCTCTTCGAATGCCTGTTGGTCGAAGCGGACGACCATCTTCTTTTGTGTGGAGCCAAGTTTGGCTGCATCTGATTGCGTCACCAACTCCTCAGCCGTGGAGAAGTTAGTCCCCAGCAGAGTCGCCATCGTGTTTGCCATTGATTGTAAAAGAACAGAACAATTATCGGAGGACTGAACTTAGACTCACAATACAAACTCGCTCGTACAAAGAAAGCCTAGGGACGAAAACCTAGGTACAACAGACTAAGTATAATTGTTTATTTTTGATTCTGGGGGGTGACGATAGAGGCTCGGGAAAGCGACGGCCGCTCTGCCTTACCCCTTGGACGATCAGTATGTAGCCTTGGCTCGGGGAAGATCTGCTTGGCGTTGATGAAGAAACGCTCTTCTTGCTCTCCTCGGATTGCTCTCCTGACTTCTCTCACTCTGTGATTATCAAGAAGAAAGGGGGAGCTCTCTCTGTGTAGATCTCTCTCTTATTCTTTTGTTGCCGACCTCTCCTCTCTCTCTTTTTTTTTTCGGGAATGATGCTGGCTATTTATAAGAGTGGGGGGTGATCATTAGGGTTTGCTAATGATTATCTGCTTGGAATGTCGACGCTCCTTCATTCTATCTGAATCCTTGATCCGGATTATAGTGAATTTCGGCCATTAACGCAGATAGCATCGTATCTCATGAGCAATTAATGCTAGCTGTTTTAAATCCTCGTGATTGATTATGCCAATGTCTGATTGCTCGCCACGTGTCCCTTTAGCTTGATGATAAATGATATGCCCTGATCTCAGTAATTATGACGATGATGTCAAATATATTTGTTGAGATTCGGTTAAATCTCTTATTGATCCCATGCCACGTGTCTTAATTATGAGTCCTGTCAGAGCAGCATAGGATTGACTATCCTCGAACCGCAGAGAGATACTCTTTGTAAGCCGCATAGGACGATGCTTCATCGAGCCGCATATGTGTAATCTTTGTGAGCCGCATGAGCTGGCGTTATATTGGGCCGCAGGGAATGTGTTCTCAGGGAGCCGCATAGGCTAGCGTTGTATCGAACCGCATGGAACGGGTTCTCAAGGAGCCGCATATGACTGATTGCCACGTGGCAATCTGGGACTTCTGACAGATTTGGTCAGAGATTTTCTTCTTTTCCCGAGGAGTCAGTCATTATGGCAAGGCCATTATGAAACTTTATGTCAGAGCCGCCATAGTGAATCGTACTGGAACAATAAATGAGGCCACTCCTCAAACGACCAGCTGTAGGGAAAGATCACACATGGCATCCATGGAGCCGCATATGCCTTGCTGAACCGCATACGCTCCCGAGCCGCATGCGATTGAGAGTCTTCTTTGAACCGCATAGGACCGCTCCTGTGTGAGCCGCATAAGCTTCTTACTCAGAGCCGCATGGATCATTATTCTAATATTTTCCATGCTTCTACAGAAGGTTGTCAGATCTCCAATCAAGTAGAGGACGAAGAGGAAGACGGAAGAACCTTCTTCTCCGGTTTCTAAGAGGAGGCTTGTCTTAGAATCCTAAGAAAGGGTCACTACCCAGTCGCAATCTCGGCAACAGGCTAAGTCGACTCAAAGAGAAGAGGCGACGACTCCGACCTCTCTTCAAAGACAAATAGATGTTGTAGATGTAGAGAGTCTGAAAAGACCTCTACACAGAAAGAAAATAGTTTTCAAAAGGAAAGTAGCCACTCCTCCAAGACCTACCCTGTCATCGGTCGTAACCAATGCTGTCACTGGAGTCATGATGTCATCTCCTACACCTGCCCTTGAACCCAGGTAGGAAGCTTTCAGTCCAAAGAAGAGGGACGAGGTTGTAGAGACCAGGAAGGAAATCGCGAAGACAGCAGATGAGGCTGCGAAGCCAAATGAGCCAGAAACATCTCCCGAAGTACTGCAACCTCCAATACTTGCAACAGAAACCACCGACCTTCCAGCTTCTCCTCCATCACTACGTGCCGAAGAAGATAAGTTAATTATTGAGGCACTGGAAGATTGTGACTTTGGCTTCCACGATGATGTAGATCCAGTTAACGCAACTGATAGTGAAGAAGCACGAGAAGAGAGTGCAAGTGATGAAGATACATCAGCAGAGGCTGTTGATGACACTCTGAATCCAGAAGAGGATGCTGATGTACATGTATTCCCAGAGAAGAATGCGATTAAAGAAGTAGCACCAGAGGAAGCTACTGTCACCCATCAAGGAGGTATTGGTATTGACTGATATTAATACCCTTCTTTTATGGATTAAATGGCTGACATCTTCATTTTTATCCATGCAGAAATTCAACTTTCTCCGATTCCTCCAATATGCACTGATATAGTGCAAATAAAGGCGATAGCCAGCAGTAGCCGTCATTTATTAGGCGGCTCTGAAGCGGGTAGTAGTCAGGCAGTAATGTCTGAAGCTACTTCTGCGAGGCTACAACCCATGTCAGTAGATGACAAACTTGTCACTGGACCCAGCAATGGTAAGATTGCCCTTACTTTTGATCCTTTTCGATAGTTGCTAATGACAGCAAACTGATGGGGTTTATTTGATTTCGCAGAGGAACATCTGGGAGGAGCAACCAGCTTTACCCTGGCTCTCTTGTCCAAAGAGACTAAAGTTTATGCTGCCGAACTTCTGCCTATGCAGGCACCTTCTACTCCAACGTCCATGGGAGTAGCTGTTACACCTGGTGCAATAGCTACTAACAGATTTATAATTGGCTCCTTCACCAACTTTTTCTTCAATTCATTGGGACCCTTAGGAGAAAGGATAATGGAGAAAGAAGATGTTGGTTTTATCACTGTTAGAGGTCCAACCTCTTATATGATCAGTGCCATCCGAAATCAATGTGACAAAGCTCAAGCTGTTTATCTTGAACACATACTGGATTAGCTGGAGGAATCAGTTAAGATCTACAAAGATCTTAATCAGGGAGAGGTGGAACCCATGGTACATGCTGAGTTTGGGAGGATGTCTCGAGAGGCTACAGTTACGAAATATGATTTTTAGGTTTTCTTGGACACTTTCGCTACCAAGTCTTCAAAGTATAACTCCCAGATGGAAATAATAGCATCTGCTGCTGGGGAGAAGGAAAAGAAAGTTGTTGAGCTAAAAGCAGAGTTCGATCGACTTCAAGAAGAGTTGAGAATTGTTCAACTTGCTCTGGAAGAAGAGACCACTCAACATCAAGCTGCAGTCCAGCAACTGGACATTCGGACCCACGAAAGAAATGAGTATGTTAGGACTCATCTAGCTGAAATCTTCCGCCGATTAGTAACCTTTCCGACTTTTGATGATAAATCTGGAATGGAGGAAGCTAGAAGGCGGGTGATGGATTCTCGTGAGGAGCGACTTCAAATTTTAAAACAGCAGATGGCTAGTTTGATGACCCCACCAGCTGAATAGGAAGACTTTTTGTATCTTCTGTTTTGTGACATGTCTTTTTGTAATGCCTTTTAATTCTGATCAATAAAAAGACATTCTCTTTGTGGCTCTATTATTTATTGCATATCTCATTCGGATATAAATAATAGCGATAGAAAATATATTTAGAGGTCCGGGACATGATATATTTCTTGATTTAGAAAATAATTATATTCAGTATATCTGCTCAGAGGTAATGTGCACATGGCAGAATATAATTTGTTGAATATCATTATTTCAGTAGACAACTTAATCAACGGTAACAAATACATGACAAGTTGCTGATATGAATAAACGGATGAATCGTCAAAATACATGAACGAAATAAATCGTTGGAATGAACGGATGAACCGTCAGAGGAATTGAATGAACATGTGATCCGTCAGATGAATGGATGAACGGGTGAACCGTCGGATGAATGGATGAACGGGTGAACCGTCGGATGAATGGATCGCTTTGTTCTTTCACGAATCTCTGTCTATAAATAAAACAGAAAATTAGATGGAATGATCACCTTCACTTTTCAACATAAAGATGTCGTCTTGAGATGCATCCAGAAGGCTGAGATTGCCCCGAAGGTTGAAGGGGGCACTGAAGAACGTCATGCCGAACCGACCCAGCCAAAGCAGACGGAGGCAGGCGAAGGTTCGTCTGCACCCCAGCCACCACGGGATATCCTGGACTTTCTGGTTGAACAAGGGAAGACTGAAGAAGAAGGGGCCATGAGGATGGCCGCTTGCGCGTTTCTGGTAAAATCGGGCAAGGATGTTCTCGGCTCTTTTACTGACTTTATTTTTTAGAAGGACGGCAGTGGTCCTCGTCCTGTCTATAAAAAGGACGATAGTGATTCTCGTCCTTGATATTATGTAACGTCATTCATGATGAAATAAAATCAAACTTTATTTATGCACTGGCTTGTTGTATTTACATGAAATCCTTGTTACATTCATACATTGTATTTCTTAAAGAATTTGCCATTGATAGGCATCATAGCAACTCGACCGTCCAACTCTGAGAGTTGATAGGCTCCATTTGAAAAGACTTTGCTCACAATATAAAGCCCTTCCCATTTTGTATCGAACTTGCCTTTGCTCATGTGAGTCATAGTCATGGAATGTCTGACTGTGATAACGAGCTCTCCTTTCTGAAAGGTTCTGACTTTAACTTTGCGGTTGAAAGTCTTCGAGATACGGGCATGGTATAACTCAATATGTTGTTGAGCCAATAGCCGCTTCTCGTCAAGCGCCTCCAATCCCTGAAGTCGAAGAATATCGTTGTTCTCCGTTGTCAGCTCATTAGCGATGGCAATCCTTAAGGACAGAATTTGAAGTTCCAGGGGTAGAACTGCTTCACAGCCAAACACTAAATAGAAAGGTGTACAGCCTGTGGGGTTACGGACCGTAGTACGATAGGCCCAAAGCCATTCTCCAAGCTTTTCACTCTAGTTTTGTTTGTTAGTAGACACAAACTTCTAAAGGAGCTTGATGATAGTTTTGTTGAAGGCTTCAGCCAAGCCATTTGCAGCAGGAATGTAGGCTGTCGAAGCGACATTGTCAATTCTGTGATCATCGCAGAATCTTATAAACTTTTGACTGATGAACTGAGGTCCGTTGTCATGAATGATTCGTCGAGGTACACCAAATCTATAAATGACATAGTATTGAGGAAGTTGATGACGCTGCTGGTTTTGACTTCAGCCAGAGGTATAGCTTCAGCCCATTTGGAGAAGTAGTCGGTTATTGCTAGTATGAACCAATGTTCTCTAGAAGAAGGAGGGTTGATAGGACCTATAATATCCATGCCCCAAGCTTCGAAAGGCTAGGAAGCAGCAGTCGGATGAAGGAATTTTGATGGTTGATGGATGAAATCTGTATGAATTTGATAGGCTCGATACTTTCTTGCATATTTGATGGCATCAGATACCATAGAGGGCTAGTAGTAGCCCATGCGTCGGATACGATCTTGTAGCTTAGGGCCAAGTTGATGTGCTCCGCAAACACCATCATGAGCTTCACGCAATACTTGCTTCGCTTCATCACCAGCAAGACAGCATAAAAGAAGACCGTCATAATTCTGTCGATTAGAGAGTCTCGGTGGTCTGATTATAGTAGAACCAGAGAGATCGTCGACGAATACTCGTAGCCTCCTTGGGGTCTTCTAGAAGTATATCATGGACCACGAAATCGATGAAGGGAGCTCTCCAATCTTCACTGATAACATTGGCTTCAATAAGATTACTGAACTCAATATTATGATTGTTTTTGATGCAGAACAATTCTTGATTAGAGACAACCACCACCTGTTGTCTTTTGACAGGGATGGCTAAGACTGCTGCAAGATTGGCCAAAGCATCTGTTTCATTATTGCAAGTTCGGCGAACATATTCGATGAAGAAGGCTTTGAATGATGTAGACATGCTGATTACCGCTTCATGATAAGGCACTAGATCTTGATGACGAACTTCATAGGTTCCTCTAACCTGGTTAACAACCAGCTTGGAGTCACCATAAACTTCAAGATATTCGACGTCCAGTTGTTTAGCTAACTGAAGTCCAATGAGTAGAGGATTGTATTCTGCTACGTTGTTAGAGCACGTTTCATCCAGGGAGTAGGCTCTTTGGATAGTTGACCCGTCTGGAGAAACAAGAACAACCCCAACTCCTGCGACAATGGTACCATTTGGTCCGATCCTGGATGCACCGTCGAAGAACAGACGCCAAGTAGAAAATTCTTCGAAGATCATATTTGATTCCAATGTCTCGTCTGGAATTTCATCATAGAGTTTAGATGTCTCCGGTATATGATGAGCAGCTAAAAAGTCAGCCAGTGCTTGACCTTTGACAGACTTTTGTGGAAGATAAACCATGTCATATTGGGCTAGCAGAATGGCCCATGTAGCTAACCGAGAATTGAGTTTGCTGGGTTTCTTCATTAATACTCGAAGAGGATTAACTCAAGATATGACATGAATAGTTTGTCCAATGATGTAATGCCTTGTCTTTTGAATAGCAAACATAAGAGCTAAGCATTCTTTTTCGACTGGACTATAACGGTGTTCGACACCAATCATAGTACGACTGAGATAATAGATGGCCTGTTCATGACCTTCTTTGTTCTGTTGGACAAGTAAATCACCCAATGAATGATCCATAGCACAGACATACATTAAAAATGGTGTACCCGAGATTGGTGGCACCAAGACTGGTGGGTTCGTGAGATATCGCTTTATGTCATCGAATGCTTATTGACATTCTTCGGTCCAAATGAAAGATACACCCTTCTTCATTAGCTGAGTAAATGGTCTGTAGCGTCCAAACAGATTCAAAATGAACTTCCTGATGTACGCAAGTCGACATTGGAATCCTCGTAGCTCTTTTAGGTTGCGTAGAGGATGCATCTCTTGAATAGCTTTGATCTTCTCGGGATCCACGTGTATATCTTTAGAGGTAATGACGAAGCCGAGAAATTTACCACTAGAGACACCTAAGAATGACTTGGTGGGATTCATTTTGAGTTGATGTTGGCGCATCAGATTGAAGATTGTTCTTAAGTCTTGGATGTGATCTTCCTTTAGACGACTCTTGACGGTAATATCGTCGACATAACATTCAACAGTCTTACGAAGATGATCTCGAAAGATGGTACTCATAGCTCGTTGGTAAGTTGCACCCGTGTTCTTGAGACCAAATGGCATCACGGTATAGCAGTAGACTCTGCGAGGAGTACGGAAAGAAGTATGTTTTTCATCTTCAGGATTCATCTGAATCTGATTATATCTAGAGAATCCATCCATGAAGGATATTCGCTCGAACCCACAAGTATTGTCGATCATGACATCTGTGATAGGGAGAAGAAACTCATCTTTTGGACAGGCTTTATTAAGATCCCGAAAGTCGTTACAAACTCAAACTTTACCAGTTTTTTTCAAGACTGGGACAACATTGGCTACCCAATCTGGATGTTGTTCTTCTCGAATAAAGCCACAAGCTATAAGCTTTTTGACTTCATCATCAATAGCGTCCATCATTTCTGGCTTGAATCGTCTTTGATGTTGTTTGACTGGCTTTGCATTAGGCAAGATATTCAATTTGTGAGTAGCAATTTTGGGATCTAAACCTGGCATATCTTCATAAGTCCAAGCAAAGACATCAATATATTCTCGAATAAGAAGAATTAATTCTTGCTTATCTGCCTCTGGAAGGTTCTTGCTGATGCATATTGGACGAGGCGACCCGCTTTCTCCTACGTCAATTTGAACCAATTGATCTTCGGTAGGAGGTTCCCGTTGTTCGAATCAGAGTTCCCATTGGGTATCCATTCGTTGAGCCCAAGGATCCGTTTCAGGACTTTCTTCGATATCTTCGTCATAGTCTTCTGGAAGTTCGGCAGAGACCATGCTAGAAGATACGATCAGCCGATGAACCTGACCAATGCTAGTGTCAGAGTCCTATGATCTGGAATCAGAAGAGTTAGAGCGCTCCTCACTATCGGACTCGAAGACTGCTGGAGATAAGACTGGAGGTGAAGCATATCTAAGACCTCTTTTTGTCCTGCTGTAGTACATCTCTGATTTTTCTTTCGGAACAACCGTACGGATAGGAGTTCTTCTACCCTTACCGTAGTTGAGGCCGTTTTAGAAGTCATAACCCATCTTTCGGATGATGTCTTTTGATTGTTGACTATAACGACGACGTTGGAGACGTCCCATATCGTTATTTTTGCTATCATCCGTATAGCTTAATTTTTGTTCTGGTCCTTTACTAAAATGTATTGGACTCTCGCCTCTCTTTCGAGAAGGGACAACAAAGTATGAATTATCTGGATGTTCGAGTAAGACCTCTGTCTGAAAAGACTGTACAACTCCTATTGTAAATGACTGAAAGCTATTTAACATATCCAAATAGCACTTAATATGATAAATGACATCATTTTACTGGAAATGAGATGCTTTTTTATTGATTTGTACATCTGTATTTACAACAGGACCTTTAGCCTTAGCAGGCTTGGTCAGATTGATTACAAGAGGGAGAGAAGAAGAACATAGAGGAGGATTGGACTTGTTACAACGGAGGTCGATAACAAGCAGCTCAGAAGAGGTGAGCTCCCTTTGATCCTTTTTACGACGGAGGTCGATAACAAGCGGCTCAGAAGAGGTAAGCTCTCTTTGATCTTGACCACCATCAGTTGATTGCTTCCGGACTGGCAAGTGAATAGCCAATGGCTTAGAGGATTGAAGATAAGAAACACATTCTTTAACAGGTATAATGAGGGTGTTATTGGGCACTGCTTCTTGTTCTTCTTCAGTGTCCAGAGCCAGTACTACCTTCATGAACTCATCCTTATACATGCGAGCATCGTTACAATATGCTTCGACGCCTTTAAAAGGATAGAGATCCGCAACCTCTTTTTGAACTTCTCCATTATCATCAACATATTTGAAACATTGATAGAGAGTTGAAGGAACAATGTTGTGTTCATATAAGAATGGTCTCTCCAAAAGAGCATTGTAAGTGCAACCATGGTTGTTTATAATGTAGAATGTCACCTTTGTGCGAAGATTGCCTATTTGGAGTTTTAGGCGAATCTTGCCCAGAGGCACACTTCTTTCCTTATTAAACCCTAATATGGTGGTGACTGTACCAGAAAGACTATGTACTGGGATCTTCAGTGCATCTAGCATTATCTTTGGCATGATGCTGAGTGCTGACCCTGGATCTATCAGAATACGATCGACTTTCATCGAGTCGACATATCCTGTATAGTATAGAGGACGGTCATGCCTATTGTCTTCCATCAGCATATCATCCTGTGTGAAGGTAATGTTTGGAATTAACTCCAACATACTGTGACAATGGAGGCAAGAGACAGGCTCTGCTTTCGGCTTCTTTAGAAGGGTTACGCAAGTTTTTGCCTGCATTAGAGCTTCACTCAGAGTTTCTCGAGTCTCTTTAGAGAGATGCAAGAGCTCGTAGATTGACAGCCTGGCCAGTGTATTGGCTAGTTGAGCCAAGATATCAAAGTTATATGGCTTCTCAAGTCCAGAAGGAGATGACTTCTTCAAAGGTTTGTCGAAGTGGACTTGTTGTTTGCCTTTGTCAGCTGGTGTCAGTTTGGGAGGAATGGGTTCTACAACCGGTGATGGATGCAGAAGGGATACTATATGTAGAGACAGGTTACACTGGAGCAGACTCAGAAGAAGAAGCAGGGTTTTTTTGAGTTTCGGGATACTCCCGTAGATAGGCTTTTCCTGATCTGGTAGCCAATAGGATTTCCTCTTCAACTATGGGGTCAAAAGACACCATATTGTAGATCTTTGTTCTGTCCTTGGAGTGGTCTTTTTGTTTAGAAGGAGTTGCGAAGTCAGCAACAAGGTCCGGATGGATCCACATAATCTCGCCATTATCAAAGGATAAGGGGACGAGACCTTCACTTCGTGGAGGAGGGAGATTCTCGATCTCGAGAGTGGCCATGGGGATAGGGATGACACCATGTTGTACCATCTGTGGAGAGAAGTTACCGAACTGTACTGAGACGATGTTCGTGGTAACAATTTTCTCATCTTGTTGAAGAGTGATAACACCAGCGTTGACTAGCTCTTGAATTTTGCCTTTGAGCACGTAACATGCTCGAGTGGGATTGTAATGCCCATATTTTGGAATACGTATTTTAAGTAGGCTTATATGTATTTCGGACCTGTATTTTATTTTCTCAGATTTTGGCCTGTAATTGTATTTTGGCTCGACTTGCGGATTTTGGTTTTCTCATAAAATTGGTTTTTGGACCTGGCGTGGTTTTATTTTATGGAGAAGGAATTGGTTTGGTTTGGTTTAGTATGCATTGGACTACACTTAGCTAACCTCCACCCTCAACACAACATACCCTCCCTCATTAAAACCCCACCTAACTTTCTCTCTCCTCATAACTTCCATTAATTTCTTCATCTTCTTCTTCCTTCCTCCACCAACACCATAGGCAAGTGTACCTTGCCACTAAATAAGTACCCCATTTTATTTGTCCATTAGCTAGATTAGGCCATGGTGAACAACATTAGAACTTGGCATTTTATGATTTGGAGCTTACATTTTTCTAGATCTAAGTTTTAACCATTTTCGAAATTTCTTGGTTTTGATCTATTAAACTTTGATTTTACTTGATTTGTGGCTTCCATGTGGAAGAGAATTCAATTTTACACAAGTTAGAACTTTGAAAATCCAAATTTGGTTTTGTTTTGGCTAAGTTATGAAGTTTGGAATTTTGGTGTTCTTAGGGTCTTCCTCTCGGCTTGGTGGAGAAGATGACCCTCGGCCTGCGCTCTTTAGCATAAGGCCGGATTGCGCTAACTCCTCGGCCAGCGCTTTTTAGCGCTGGGCTGACCCGCGCTGGCGCTCTTTAGCTCCAGCGCCTTCCTTCCATTGGCGCACTTGACCGCTGCGCAACTCGCTCCCCAGCGCGCTTGACCTAAGCACAACCCAATCCTGCGCAGCTCACTTCCAGCGTGGCTTGACCTCAGCACAACCCAATCCTGCGCAGCTCACTACCAGCGTGGCTTCGCTCCAGGGCAACCCAATTCTAGCGCAGCTCATACCCTGCGCAGCTCGCTCCCTACGCAACCCGACCCAGCACAAGCCGACTCTAGTACAACCCAACCTCAGCGCAGTCCATTCCCCCAGCACAATCTGATCCCCAGCACAACCTGCTGCCCGTGATGATTTGGTTTTATTTTCTTGGACTTGACAACTCTTTTGTGGATTGGAGTTTTGAGATCTTGTTCCACACAACACGACTGTCTCGACCCAACACGAACTGGCACGGTTTTCGATGTTTTACTTATGACTAGTACGGTTTTTGTGAATTTTGTGATTTATGATCCTAGTGCTTTCTGATCTTCTTGATAGTGACCCGATGGGGTGCACTCTTAACTTGTGACCTGTGATCCATGATTAATCTTTGCAACTGGATAACTTGATAGTGGCCCGTGGCGGCGCACTCCTGACTTGTAACTTGTAACTTGTAACTTGTAACTTATAACTTGTAACTTATAACTTGTAACCTGTAACTTGTAACTTATAACTTGACTTGACTTGATGCTGTTGCGATGGCTATCTTGACTCATATAATCAACTCTGACTCCGTATGTGTTCATTCTTGTTGCTTCGTGCAATCTACTTGTCTTGTCTTGCATCATGTCTAGGACGTGACTCCCTGGTTACCACGGTCAGGGATTCACACTGAATATGGATTAGGCAAATGACTAGATCAAGCTATAGTTCATAGAGAATTTCCAATCACAGGCAATCTCGTTATCTGGGCGCTTTAATGGACTTGTAGCCTGCCGACGAGTAGGACACATTTCCAGCAGACTGTCATGTGTTGCACCCTCTAAGTCACCTAAGGGTATATCATCTCCTGGGCGATGTACCCAACCATACTCTCAACCTGCGGAAGGATAACTGGATAGTCTGCAGGGCTTGGGACTAGGAAGTTCTCGTTTGCATCTTGTTAGTAATTAGGCTTGTGATAACCCTAGTTAGTTAAGTAGTAAGCCGTAGTATTTGCTTGGCCGCTTGTGAATGGATGGTGTCCAGCCTTGTCTAAGTCTCGTCTAGTCCCTGTACCTGGTACTTCTATACATGGTTGTTTTACTTATCATTAACAATAAATGAGTAGAGACAAGGTGCTATTCAGGCGAAGGGTTACAACCCCGGTCCTTGTTTGGTTTAAGGGTTGTAACCTGGCTCCCGGAATGATTCCACGTCCCTAGTTGTTTATTATCCTGATGTACTCTTTATTACTTGTACTTTTCTTCCATTTTCTTATGTTCTGATATGCTGGCTTTGTTCTTATTTCGTGGCCTCCTTGTGGCACTTGCTCTTTCCGGGGTTTGACCCAGCTGGTTTTGTGTGGCCAGATTTCGGAGCAGCACCCGAGGATCTACCGAACCTCCAGCCCAATGTTGGTGACTAGAAGGAACCCGGGCTACGAGTGGGTTTTCATTTTGCTTCGCTCACTATGTTGTAAAATTATTCTTTTGAGGCGTTTAGCCGACGAGCACCTGTTAGCTCGATACATATTTAATTACTGTCTGCCTACGGGCTGTAAACATGATTAATAAATCCTAGGGTTAATCATGTATGACTTAACTCTTGCTAGTCCTCGCATTTTGTATGACTAGCTTCATGATCAGCTAAATATGTAATATTTGGGACGCCTTTTATTGTATATTTGGTGGTCTAACATCTTGTAACTATATTACTTGCTTGAGATTGAGACAATAGGGTTGACCTTAAGAGACCGTTGGCTTGTAGTAAACCTTCATATCTAGACAGCCGTGACCGTATAGCGAGGTGGATTCCATTTCAATATACGTAGCTGGCTATGTACGCCCCCGCTTTCCAGTATTCTGGTTCTGGGGCGTCACATGGTTTAAGTGGTGGCCCATGCAGGTCTTGTAAATCAAGATATGTGAGGGTTTACCTAATAGATGTCTCAATCAGTATTCGTCCTTGATCTCTGCTCGTATCTTCAAATCCTTGAGAATCTTGACCAGATCACATGCTTGTATCGTTGATCTATTCTGGTCCTTCCTTATTGTTTTCTATGTCGTCTTCTTCAGCGGTATTATTTCTGGACCTGCTGATCAGCCAGGCGGAGTACCTCCTGTGGACCAACAACCCGGAGATCAAGCCTAGTATTCCGGAGTAGCCTCCAGAGTTGTGCCTACCGGAGGAGAGCCACCAGTTTAGCCCGTCCAGCCTGCCGAGCCTGATGATAGCACCTTGGTAGGTCTCATCAGGACTTTAATAGCTTTCTAGGATCGTAGAGGAGACGCCTTGCACCAGACAATAGCAGATGCTTTGACCAGAGGCGGTCATCCACGGAGCAGCGCGGCCAATAGCTTCAAGGGCCTGAATCCTCCATTCTTCGACGGCAGCGAAGATGCGATTGCCGCGGACGCTTGGCTTCAGGATACCGAGGTGGTTCTGGAAGCAGCTAGGACACTTGAGAATGAGAAGGTGGCGGTGGTACGCCTGCAGTTGCTAGACTTAGCTCGCAGTTGGTGGGCGACGCAGGCCGTGGGATTCGCAGCACCGGTTACTTGGGCGGTATTTAGAGAAAGATTTCAGACGAAGTATTTTGATGCTGTAGCTCGGTACGACCTACAGACGAGATTTACCAACTTAAAGCAAGGAGGCAGAATGGTCGACAGTTATGCATCTGAGTTCTCTAGATTCAGTAGGTTTGTCCCCACCTTAGTGGCAACCAAGTTTGATAGGGCCCAACGGTTCCAACAGGGACTACATTTAGAGATCTTGTTGGCAGTTGAGCAGTTCGAGCACCAGACGTTCGATGCAGTATTGAGGGCAGCTAGGAGACACGAGTATACCTCCCAGAGGATCGTAGATAGGACCGGAGGTAGGAAGCGGTCCCACAATCAGATGCACCAATCATCAGCTCCAGCCCCGGCAGCTAGGGGTTTGACCATTGGAAGTCCGAGGCGGGCGGTCTCTGTAGCGTCGGTTCAACATTCAACCCCGACGTACCCGCAGCAGCAGAAGCAGAAGCAGACTTTCACGATGGTTGTTCTCATTGCGGGAAGCCAGGACACGTGGTGGTAGATTATCGCAGGGCGCAGGGATTGTGCGTGGCTTGTGGAGCGACAGATCACAAGATAGGAACCTGCCCGAATAGGGGTAGTTTGTCCTCTTCCAACCTAACCAGTCCATCGGTTAGGGGACTAGCACCTATGCAGCAGCAGCAGTACCCGAGGCCATTGTTGCCTCAGGCCCAGGCGTTTCAGCAGCAGAACCAGCAGCAGTATACCCAAGCCCAAGTGCAAAGCAGGCAGAGAGGTTTCCAGCAGAGAGGACCCGCGGCCAGAGGACAAGGTCAGGCAATGATGATGACTATGGAAGAAGAGGTTGCACCAGGTGAGGTAGTGGCAGGTACTATTCTCGTCAACTCCTCTCCAGCATCGGTATTATTTAATTCTGGTGCATCGCATTCATTCATGTCTGTACAATTCGCGACACGGATAGGATTGGAGCTCGAGTCATTATTAGTGAGGCTCAATATACTTACTGGTAATGGTCTTGTGAGAGTAGATCGAGTATTTTCCTCGTATCGGATCGTAGTTAGCGGTAGAGAGTTCTCCGCTAGATTTATAGAGTTTCCCATGGCAGACTATGATGTAGTCTTAGGCATGGATTGGTTGAGGAACCAGTATACTAGGATAGACTGCGACATTGGCAGGATTGTCTTTAGTATTACAGGCAAGCCAGAGTTTTTATTTTCCAAAGGCGCAGTAGAGCCATCTCCTCCACTATTAAGGATAGCATTAGCAGCGGTACAGTTACCCCGGATAGTTGAAGAGTTTCCAGATGTCTTCCCAGAGGAACTTCCAGGGATGCCGCCAGAAAGAGAGATCGAGTTCACTATAGACTTGATCCCCGGGACAGCACCAGTATCAGAGCGAGTCTACAGGATGGCGCCTTCAGAGTTGGAGATTTTGTACAAGATGATTGAAGAACTGAGGACCAAGGGATTCATCTATACAAGTGGATCGCCTTGGGGAGCCCCGATGCTTCTTGTGAAAAAGAAGGATGGTACATCCAGATTATGTGTAAATTATCGTACCTTGAACTCGGTGACAATCAAGAACAGATATCCTCTCTCGAGGATAGATGACTTGTTTGATCAACTCAAAGGGGCTTCAGTGTTCTCGAAGATAGACTTACAGTCAGGATACCACCAGATCAGAGTCAGAGAGCAGGACATCCCGAAGAGAGCATTCAGATCTAGGTATGGGCATTGGAAGTTTCTTGCTATGCCATTCAGAGCGACCAATGCGCCAGCTGTATTCGTGGATCTCATGAATCGTATTTTTATGCCTTACTTGGATCAGTTCGTGATCGTGTTCCTAGATGATATCCTGGTCTACAGCAAGAGCGAAGCAGAGCATGCGCAGCATCTCAGGATCGTCCTTCAGACGCTTAAGGAGCATCAGTTGTACGCCAAGTTTCGTAAATGCGAGTTCTGGCTCGATCTCATTTCGTACTTGGGTCACATCATTACCTGAGGAGGAGTGGAAGTAGATCCCGAGAAGATTATGGCTATTGAGTCATGGCCAGTACCTAGTTCAATGGCAGAGGTTCGCAGCTTCCTTGGATTGGCCGGCCACTACCGACGATTCGTTTCAGATTTTGCAAGGATTTCGGCACCGATGACCAGTTGACCCGTAAGGATGTGCAGTTTGCTTGGACAGCAGAGTATCAGGAATCATTTGAGAAGTTGAAGCGAGGTTTGATAACGGCTCCCATTCTTACACTTCTAGATGGGACCGGAGGATTTACGGTTTATTGCGACGCTTCAAGCAGAGCATTGGGGTGTGTTCTGATACAGCATGGGAAGGTAATAGCTTATGCATCACGTCCACTTCGTGATCATGAGAAGAATTACCCGACCTACGACTTGGAACTGGCAGCAATAGTGTTTGCACTTAAGTTGTGGAGGCACTACTTGTACGGAGACAGAGTGGAGATATTTACTGATCAGAAGAGCCTGAAGTATGTTTTCATCCAGAAGGACCTTAATATGCGGCAGAGAAAATGGCTCGAGCTACTGGCGTACTACGATGTGGATTTACAATAACACCCAAGGAAGGCCAACGTTGTAGCAGATGTATTAAGTAGGAGAGCCAGAGTTTACTTCCTAACAGCGTAACCAGAGTTATTGGCAGATCTTCAGAAGATAGAAATTGAAGTGGTTCTTCCTACAAACGTGGCATTGATGGCCAATCTACAGGTTCAGTCCAGCATAGTTGAGAGGATCCGGATGGCGTAGTCTATAGATTCCAAGATTCAGCGACTCAGAGCAGAGTGTGAGGCAGGAAGAAGGTCAGAGTTGTGCATTCATGAAGATGGTACACTTCGATACGGTACTCGTCTTTGTGTATCCAGTGGAGATATCAGACAGGAGGTCATGGCAGAAGCTCACAGTTCACAGTATTCTATTCATCTCGGTGGTATGAAGATGTACCGTGATATCCGTCAGCACTTCTGGTGGAATGGCATGAAGAGGGAGATAGCCCGGTTTGTCTCTCGGTGTTTGGTTTTCCAGCAAGTTAAAGCTGAACATAAGAGGCCCGCTGGACTTCTTCAGCCTTTGTCGATTCCAGAATGGAAGTGGGAGCATGTGACCATGGATTTTGTGACTGGATTGCCTAGATCCCCAGCTGGTCGAGATGACATTTAGGTTATATTTGACAGGCTCACGAAGGTAGCTCACTTTCTTCTGTTCAGAGTTGGTCAGTCGACAGCTCAGCTAGCAGAAATGTACCTCAGGTAGATTATCAGGCTTCATGCGGTGCCCGTCAGTAACACCTCGGACAGGGATTCAAGATTCACATCACACTTTTGGCGTAGCCTACATGAGAGTTTGGGAACTCACCTTCAGTTTAGCTCAGCTTATCACCCGCAGACAGATGGTCAGTCAGAGCGTACAATCCAGACTCTTGATGATATGTTGAGATCTTGTACCCATGACTTTGGTGGTTCATGGGAGGATCACCTGCACCTGATAGAGTTCTCGTACAACAATAGTTTTCAGACCAGTATTCAGGTGGCTCCGTTCGAGGCAGTGTATGGTAGAAAGTGCAGATCCCCGCTAGCCTGGGACGACATCGGAGAAAGGCAGATGCTTGGTCCAGAAATGATTGCCCAGACAGTTGAAGTGGTCAGAAGGATCAGAGATCAGCTTCGAGTGGCCCAAGATCGCCAGCGACATTGGGCCGATGCTCATCGACGTCCCTTAGAGTTTGCTGTCGGCGACCATGTATTCCTTAGGATCTCGACTAACCGCGGCGTCATTCGCTTTGGCGTACGGAGAAAACTTAGTCCTAGGTATATAGGGCCGTTCGATATCCTGGAGCGAATAGGAGATGTATCCTATCGTCTCGCTCTTCCGTCGTCGTTAAGAGAGGTACATGATGTATTCCATGTGTCCCAATTACGACGGTACATCCCGGACCCGAGCCATATCTCGGACCATTCGGAATTGGTTATTGGTACCAACCTTTCGTATGAGGAAAGGCCCGTGTCTATATTAGAACGGAGAGAAAAGATGCTCAAGAACAAGACTATTAGCTTGGTCCGTGTTGCTTGGGGTCATCACTCTCTAGGTGAGTCAACGTGGGAGCGTGAGGACGACATCCGATCGCGATATCCCGACTTGTTTGACTCGTAAGGTATAATGTCTTCCTTATATCTTATGCATTCCATCATTTGCTTGCATGTATGATTGGTTGATTGTTTGCTTAGTGTAGCTTATTTGTGGATAGTATAGCGGGCTCTTACATCCCTAAGCATCTTGATTTAAATTTCGAGGACGGAATTCTTTTAAGGTGGGTAGAGTTATAATGCCCGTATTTTGCAATACGTATTTTAAGTTGGCTTATATGTATTTCGGACATGTATTTTATTTTCTCAGATTTTGGCCTGTAATTGTATTTTGGCTCGACTTGCGGATTTTGGTTTTCTCGTAAAATGGGTTTTTGGACCTGGCGTGGTTTTATTTTATGGAGAAGGAATTGGTTTGGTTTGGTTTAGTATGCATTGGACCACACTTAGCTAACCTCCACCCTCAACACAACATACCCTCCCTCATTAAAACCCCACCTAACTTTCTCTCTCCTCATAACTTCTATTAATTTCTTCATCTTCTTCTTCCTTCCTCCACCAACACCATAGGCAAGTGCACCTTGCCACCAAATAAGCACCCCATTTTATTTGTCCATTGGCTAGATTAGGCCACGGTGAACAACATTAGAACTTGACATTTTGTGATTTGGAGCTTCCATTTTTCTAGATCTAAGTTTTAACCATTTTCGGAATTTCTTGGTTTTGATCTATTAAACTTTGATTTTGCTTGATTTGAGGCTTCCATGTGGAAGAGAATTCAATTTTACACAAGTTAGATCTTTGAAAATCCAAATTTGGTTTTGTTTTGGCTAAGTTATGAAGTTTGGAATTTTGGTGTTCTTAGGGTCTTCCTCTCGGCTTGGTGGAGAAGATGACCCTCGGACTGTGCTCTTTAGCGCAAGGTCGAATCGTGCTAACTCTCCGGCCAGCACTTTTTAGCGTTGGGCTGACCCGCGCTGGCGCTCTTTAGCTCCTGCTCCTTCCTTCCATTGGCGCACTTGACTGCTGCGCAGCTCGCTCCCCAGCGCGCTTGACCTCAGCGCAACCCAATCCTGCACAGCTCACTCCCAGCGTGGCTTGACCTCAGCGCAACCCAATCCTACGTAGCTCACTCCCAGCGTGGCTTGGCTCTAGCGCAACCTAATTCTAGCGCAGCTTATACCCTGTGCAGCTCGCTCCCTCCGCAACCCGACCCAGCGCAAGCCGACTCTAGCGCAACCCAACCTCAGCGCAGTCCATTCCCCCAGCGTATTCTGATCCCCAGCGCAACCTGTTGCCCCTGATGATTTGGTTTTATTTCTTTGGACTTGACTACTCTTTTGTGGATTGGAGTTTTGAGATCTTGTTCCACACAACACGACTGTCTCGACCCAACACAAACTGGCACAATTTTTGGTATTTTGCTTATGACTAGTACAGTTTTTGTAAATTTTGTGATATATGATCCTAGTGCTTTCTGATCTTCTTGATAGTGACCCGATGGGGTGCGCTCTTAACTTGATAGTAGCCCGTGGCGGCGCACTCATGATTAATCTTTGCAACTGGATAACTTGATAGTAGCCCGTGGCGGTGCACTCATGACTTATAACTTGTAACTTGTAACTTGTAACCTGTAACTTGTAACTTGTAACTTGTAACTTGACTTGACTTGATGCTGTTGCGATGGCTAACTTGACTCATATAATCAACTCTGACTCCGTGGGTGTTCATTCTTGTTGCTTCTTGCAATCCGTTTTCCTTGTCTTGCATCATGTCTAGGACGTGACTCTCTGGTTACCACGGTCTGGGATTCACACTGAATATGAATTAGGCTAATGACTAGATCAAACTATAGTTCATGGAGAATTTCCGGTCACAGGCGATCTCGTTATCTGGGTGCTTTAATGGACTTGTAGCCTGCCGACGAGTAGGGCACATTTCCAACACACTGTCATGTGTTGCACCCTCTAAGTCACCTAAGGGTATATCGTCTCCTGGGCGATGTACCCAACCATACTCTCAACCCGCGGAAGGATAACTGGATAGTCTGCAGGGCTTGGGACTGGAAAGTTCTCGTTTGCATCTTGTTAGTAATTAGGCTTCTGATAACCCTAGTTAGTTAAGTAGTAAGCCGTAGTATTTGCTTGGCCGCTTGTGAATGGATGGTGTCCAGCCTTGTCTAAGTCTCGTCTAGTCCCTGTACCAGGTACTTCTGTACATGGTTGTTTTACTTATCATTAACAATAAATGAGTAGAGACAAGGTGCTATTCAGGCGAAGGGTTACGACCCTGGTCCTTGTTTGGTTTAAGGGTTGTAACCTGGCTCCCGGAATGGTTCCACGTCCCTAGTTGTTTATTGTCCTGATGTACTCTTTATTACTTGTACTTTTCTTCCATTTTCTTATGTTCTGATATACTGGCTTTGTTCTTATTTTGTGGCCTCCTTGTGGCACTTGCTCTTTCTGGGGTTTGACCCAGCTGGTTTTGTGTTGCCAGATTTTAGAACAGCACTCGAGGATCTACCGAACCTCCAATCCAATGGTGGCGACTAGAAGGAACCCGGGCTACGAGTGGGTTTTCATTTTGCTTCGCTCACTATGTTGTAAAATTATTCTTTTGAGGCGTTTAGCCGACGAGCACCTGTTAGCTCGATGCATATTTACTTACTGTCTGCCTACGTACTGTAAACATGATTAACAAATCATAGGGTTGATCATGTATGACTTAACTCTTGCTAGTCCTCGTATTTTGTATGACTAGCTTCATGATCAGCTGAATAAATAATATTTGGGACGCCTTTTATTGTATATTTGGTGGTCTAACATCTTGTAACTATATTACTTGCTTGAGATTGAGACAATAGGCTTGACCTTAAGAGACCATTGGCTTATAGTAAACCCTCATATCTAGACAGCCGTGACCGTATAGCGAGGTGGATTCCATTTCAATATACGTAGCTGGCTATGTACGCCCCCGCTCTCCAGTATTCTGGTTCTGGGGCGTCACAGGGATGCCCAATGAACCTGTGATAAACACAATATTTGGGATGATCAGTCTTATCGACCTCGTCGAGCTTCTTCGGGTCTGGGAGTTGGAGCTTATTGCTTTTGATTAATCAATCGAAGAAGCTCACGGTGTCGTTCTCGTTAAAGGAGTACTCTACTTTCGGACGAGGTTCTCTTGGTGGAGGGGAAGAAGGAGTAGAAGTAGACGTAGGTGGAGCCACATTGACAGCCAGGGATTCTTTGCTCTTCAAATTGATGTTCAAAGTCTCTTTTCCCTTGCGATTATTCTGGCGATTATCGCTACTAAATGTAGGGTGTTCATCGCGGTCGGGGTTAGACATATGTACCCCCAACTGCTTGAACTTGTCAGCGCTTACTTCAGCTGCTTTAGCATTGACAATGAATGATAGCCAGTGTTGAAATTGAGTTGACCCCGTCCACATGCTGATAATAGGCAAAAGATTTGCCTTGCAGGTATCTATAGTAACAGCGGCAGGAGTTCCAGGAGGCATCTTTAATGCTTCTCGGCAGAATATTTTAATGAAACTCTCAGCGGTTTCATTATGTCTTTGTTTGATCTTGTTGAGGGTCGACATGGTCATGTCGTTGATTCCCTCATAGAATCGCTCCAAAAAGATTTGTTTAAGACCCGAGAAAGAAGTGATATAGCCATCAGGCAAGCTTCTATACCAATCGTATGCTACACCGGCTAAACAGTCGACGAATACCCTGGTAAGAAGAGCATCATTTGGCTGAAGTTGAACAGTCATTACCTCAAAGTGGTTAATGAACTGACTCGGAGAAGTGCTGTCGTCAAACAGCAAAATTATGGGAATCTTGTACATTGGAGGGAATGGGACTTCCTTCCATTCAACCGGATAGGGTTGTTTGATCCCCAATATTTGTAAATTGTCCTACTCTTTAAAAGCCTCGAATTGAGTGCACAAGAGTTTAACAGCTTCATTAGCACCTTCCGATAATGAAGAAGGAGCAGGCAGAATTATAGTGTTAGGGAGAGGAACAGCGTGATAAGTACTACCCCCGGCTCCTGACTGACTGGGTGTAGGTTGAATTTGTACAGGGGGTATTTGAGGAGATGCTACCCCAGCCCTGTATTGACAGGCACCGACGATGCTATAATTTCTAGATTTGCAGCAAGTGCAGTTGGTGGTACTGTATGTTGGGCCACGATGATAGAATACATACTTGCGACCATTTCAGCCATGGTCTTCAGCTTATCCTCCAGTGCAGCTATTCGTTGTTCTTGATTTGTCGAACTAGAAGTATCTGGGTCTTCAGTGACAATGTATGCTGTCACTTCTCTAGGTACAGTAGAAGACACTGTCTGTTCAGAGCTTTTACTTTATATATCATAATCAAAGAAGGAATCATCTCCTGAATGAGAAGTAGGAAGATGACCAGAAGGATCTTGGAGAATATTCCTTTGACCGATTGTGTCTCGATTTCGGGATCTGGTGTGTTAAAATACTCCTTCAGAGGATTCTTGGAGTAAATCCAGATATCGTTGACTAGGCTTACAGGGTTTGCCGTGTTTGGAGCACTTTCTACCCCCAGTGTCTTGAGAAGCTATGTTGACGGAAGCATACAACACTTCGTCTTCATATTCTGACATAGGTTCAGAAGTTGCAAAATTCAGACGATCGAAGATAAATCGTTTTGTTGTCTGGCAACAGCACTGGATGACAACCTAGTGATTACCATGGTGTTCAAGTGGTTGAACTGGAGGTGTCGAGATATTATTCCGCTTTTGCTTGAGGTGCTCTCGGAGATCAGGAACAATGACGGGACGAGAAGAAGTCTGAGGGATATGTTCTTTGACCACATTTGGAACATGGTTCCGGTTCTTCAGATGTTTTGTCTCGTGAGTATACAAGGAAGTACTCACTTCATTAGCACAGGTATCAGGATTTTTCATCCTAGAAGTTTGTCTCTGATGCAGGTTCATCTTCGGCATTGGCTGCTTGCGTTTTGCCAAAGTTAATGTAGACCGAGGTCTATTGAGATAATCCCGTAGATCAGCAAACTCACCTCCAAGGGTTTCTGTCTAAAATACAAGTAATTTTCCTTGCTGTGAGCGGGATATCCGGAGAGTTGAGAGATCTTGGAGTTCCACTACTGGAGTAGGCAGAATACCTCTTTGATCAGTATATTTCCCTTTAGCAAGAAGAGAAGAACTCTTGTTTGAGAGGGTTCTTGTACTGATTAGTGCCGAGGCACGTTCAGATTGATCTTCTACGGTAAAAACCGAAGAAGACTGAGAAAAGACCAAAGGACCTTTTACCTTGTTTTGTGAAGAGGGTTGGCTAAAGAGCGTTTCCCTCTGTTGTCTTCCAAGTCGTGGAACGAGGAAGTTCGAGAAAAGACCAACGGGCCTTTTCCTTTGTTTTGAGGAGGAGGAGGAATAGTCAACAGACTACCCCCAGTGGATTGCGCTAAAGCAACAGGGTGCTTGGGAAGAGAAGCTGAGTCTTTCTCCTTGCTGTGAGAAGAAAGAAGATTAGCCAAAAGGCTATCCCTTTTAGATTGCGCTGGAACAGCTTGCGCTAGGGTTGATTGTGCCTGGGGAGCTTTGACAGATGGCCTTTTAGCCATAGAAACTGTAGTTTGCGCAGCAGGAGTTCTAGCTTCAGTGGATTACGCAGGAGGGAAGGAGGTCACCAACTGCACTAGGGGGAGAGGAGTCTTGGACTTTGCCATAGCAGCATAGGAAGTGGCTTGCGCGGCAGCAAAAGGAGCAGTACACTTCGTAGGAGCTCTGGCATGTGCTTTGGTAGCGTGGGTGGTGTTTTGCGCAGGAGCAGAAGTGGCTAGTGGCTCCTTAGCAGCAGAGGCAGCAGGTTGCGCAGACGATTGCGTATAGGACTACGCAGAGGACTGCACAGAGGACTTTGCAGTCCACACTGAACGAACCTTGCTCTTGGCATAGGTTGCAGTACGACGAGTAGCCCCGGAGTTGATCATCGCCTCGTAGGCAGTCTGGTTGACCTTCACAACCAGCATCTTCTGCGTCTTTCCGATAGACGCAGCGTCACATTGAGTTGTCACTTCCTCGTCAGAGGAGAAAGTCGTCCACAGCAGAGTCGCCATTTTATTTGTAAAAACAAAAAGTTCTTTTTATTTCACAAACTTTGTAAGAAGATTACAATTGAATTCTGAGAAAGTACAACTATAGGAATCCAATCTGAAGACGATCGCTTTATCCCTTGGACGATGTGAACTTTGAAGACGATAGCATCTGAAGAATGCAGCAGCACTTGGGCAAGAACTCCTGATCTTTCTGATGATCTTAAAATGATCTCCTCTTGATAATGAAGGACTTGAACTCTATTTATAGAGTTCTGGAAAATAACTAATTAGGCAGTCTGGTTGACCTTCACAACCAGCGTCTTCTGCGTCTTTTCGATAGACGCAATGTCATACTGAGTTGTCACTTCCTCGTCGGAGGAGAAAGTTGTCCCCAGAAGAGTCGCCATTTTGTTTGCAAAAATAAAAAGTTCTTTTTATTTCACAAACTTTATAAGAAGATTACAATTGAATTCTGAAAAAGTATAACTATAGGAATTCGATCTGAAGACGATCGCTTTATCCCTTGGACGATGTGAACTTTGATGACGATAGCCTCTGAAGAATGCAGCAGCACTTGGGCAAGAACTCCTGATCTCTCTGATGATCTTAAAATGATCTCCTCTTGATAATGAAGGACTTGAAACTCTATTTATAGAGTTCTGAAAAATAACTAATTAGTAGTTATTTCTGGATTGTGCAGGCTAGATTGCACAGGCATTGGATTGTGCAGACAGCAAACTACGTTAGCAGTTACTCGATCGTGGCTCAACTGTATTAGATGCGTGGCACTGTTTGATTGAAATGCTCATGGTCGTGTACAGACGGTTGCCACATGGTGAGCAATTGATGGCATGTAGGCCACGTATAAAATGTCAGTTATCTTGATGGATTGTGCCACTTGAACTGTGCTAGCTTCAGACTGCGCTAGGATCGAACTACGCTGAAGAGGATATAGCCGACTGCGCTTCGGTTGAGCTGGCAGATTGCGCTGGCTGTACAGCTGTCCTCGAGCGCGGTGCTACACAAGAAACGAAAGGACTCCTCGTTTATCGGGCTGTCAGCTGTCAGAAGATCAGATTTTTTTAGGTAATGATGAAATTGCCACGTCAGCATAGCGCGCCTGGATGTTAGCGCGGTTCGGCCTCGCGCAGTTGATTTCTTGCGTAGTCTTTCTCCTGCGCAGTTCATTTGAAGGGTGCACAATTTTATTTTTATTACTTTTTTGATGGGTACAACTTGATTTTTAGGACCTATACCAACCATGAATAGAAACCTAATACCATAATTAGAATTAATTTTCATTATTTAGATTTAATTTAGAATTAATTAGTTATTTTTTAGAACGATTTAAATAAATTTTAAGTCATTTTCTAGTTAGCCTTTTTAAAGCCTTTTTGACTTCGGCTTTATTCACAACTTAGGGAGCCTAGGCCCATGTGCTAACCAAACCCCTAATCCCCTATTGTTGGCCGGCCATAGGCAGCCTCCTTCATTGTGTACAATTTATTAGCCTCTAAGAGAAACCCTAGCCTCTACTCTCCAAAAATCCCAACTTTTTCATCCGAAGTCTGTTTCTTCCCAAACGAATTTTGTTGTGCTCGTAGTAAGGAGAGGATCTTGTTGGGGCATTTCTAGCAAGTTGTGGAGGCATTTGCTTGGAGGTACTCGATCGTTGGAGCGCTCGAGGAGTCTTTTATATTGAGATTCTGACTTTCAATTAGTAAATCCTATTCTAGCATTGTTTTTCTTGATTTTTTTCCATGGTAGTGTGCATCTAGGTACCTTTGACCTGTAGGTTTGTTTTTGTCCAGTTTCGTGTTCGTTTGGTGTCCGTATCGAACACGTGTCAGTTTTTATATGTAGGTGTTCGATGAAATGTCATAATGGATTTAATCATGATTTTTGCTGAATCTTTTTCTATAATCTGGTAGCCCTATACACGAGGATCACAACCCCATAAGTTTTGACATGAATCGGACTCGTGTCCGTGTCCAAACAGGACACGAATGTGCTGTACGCCAGGCCGCGTGCGTGCCCTGCTGCTCGGGGTTGATTTCTCGATGCAAAGGCCACATGGTCATATGAAATTTGATGTGTAGGTAGGCGCCGTGTCTGAGAACATGCTCCCAAAATTTTGTAGAGTTTCGTCGAGAAACGAGGGAGAAATCACGATCGCACTGATCGGCCTACAAGCGCACGCGCGCGGTCAGTCGCTGCTGACACGATATTCGTGATGACACGACACGACACGTAGCACGATTCAGGGTATCCAACATTTATCCTGTAACATCCAGTTTTCCAGATGAGGGTAATTTTAAAATTTTGTATTTAATTTATTTCATTATGGTATTTAAAATTTTCATATAATTTTGGTGATTTTTAATTAATTTTGAACTATTTAAATTCATGACTTATGATTTTGGTTTTTAGCTAGTGTAGCCCTAGAGACTACTTGACGAGAAAACTAACCATGACCTTGGGAGCCTAACCATGTGAGTAGAGTTTCCATTTAGTACATTCTAGCCTAGAGGGTACTTTGGTCATTTTGGGATTTACTTGAATTTAATAGGATTATTAGAATTTATTGAATATATGTGAATAATTGCTTGGTATGTGATGTGATTGGCCTGACCTAGAAGGACCTAACCTAATAGATTGGATTAACCTAGATTAGCCTTGGTTAAGTTGATGGTTATGTTAGCATTGACTAAGGTGGGTTAGCTATGACTTATGACTTGATTAGTCATGACTAGGATTAGTCATAGTCTTGAGTTAGTATAGCTAAAACCTAGAATCAATATGGACCATAGATCCTTAGTGGAGAGATGAGAGCCATAGATTTGGGCACTAAACCCTAGGATGACAGCCATGTAGTGGTTTTCCCCCCTATATAAGCCTTCATGTTGAACTCTTGCCTCTTTTTTTATCATTCTTGCAAGTCTTGAAGAGAAAGAGGTATAGCCATCTTCCCCAATCCATAACTTTCCCATTTTAACTCCTTTTTGGCTCAAACCACTTGCATTGGATTCTAATTGTCTTCCTCTTGCTGTTCATGGAGAGTTTTCTCAGGCTTGAGGCAATTTGGAGAGTTTGGCTAACAAGAAGAAACCTTCATTTTGGAGCTTTCTATTAGAATTTCAACATATAGGTAACTTCCTATTCCTTCCATAGAAATTCGTTTTCTTTGCATGATTAGGAAGCCCTAGGTTCCCTCTCTCTGTTGGTATAGGCATTGCTAGGGTTCGTGTCCAATACGTGTCCATATCGGACACGTATCAGACCATGGTCGCAAGTGTTCGACCTAATGCCTCAATAGGATTTTCTTTACTGTTTTAAAATAGTGTTTGAATAAGAAATTAGGTTTTGGTCTTGCTTGTGTGAATCTTGTGTTCTGAACACGTTTTTATGTGGTGTCGTGTCGTAGTTAGGACACGAACACGCTGTGCCCGCGCGCGCGCGCGAGCGTGGTTGGCTCCCCTGCTACCACGCGTCTCGTGCGCCTTGTACACGACACTAGGACACGCCAAATTTGGCATAGACACGGGGGCAGTGTCTGCGCACACTCCCCCAAGGTTTCACGACACCTCGTTTCGTGTCGGACACGAAAACGAGGCCGCATGGGGAACACTGTGTGCGTGTGTGTTCTGGAATGGTATTCGGATGTTTGAATCATTTGTAAATGTTTTAATTGGTGTTTTAATGTTTAGTTAGATTCTAAATATCATGTTTAATCTCTGATTTTATAGGATTACATATTGTTTGGGTTAAATGATTGTGTTGGCTCGATTTTTGGTCGAGCAGTGCATTTCTGATACCTGTTTTAAATTCCTGTCTTAAACTGAATTTTGATGATTGAATATTAATTGTTATTTTAAATCCCATGTCTGAATCTAGGTTATATGATTAGGTTCATGAGGGTGATTGATTGTAGGATTCAAATTGAGTTTTCTTTTGGATTCTAAGTGGATTTCAAATATGGGATTGAATGTTGACTGATACAAGACTGATTTTCAAAACCTGAATTAACATTCTTCCTAAATTCGATTCTAACTTGTATTCCCAGCTTCTAACCGAATTGATTCCTCCTTAAAACAAAATTCGGATGTGGTTGGCTAAAGGATTGATTCCTCCCTATTTTCACTGAATGTGTGATTATTCATTGAACTGTTTTCAGGATATTGTACGCTGATATTTTTCCTAAACTGAAACTGAATTAGTTTTAGACATTATCATGGGTTGATACCATTTATAACTTGTCACATGTACTCACTGTTCCTAAATCCAGGATTTTTCCCACACTCTTACATAATGTGCACTGTCACTTTGATTTCCTTCTTTTGGTTTGGCATAACTGTTTTCATTGACAACCTGAGGATTGATAAGTTGCAATTATGCAATTGAGATGGGTTATGCATGAATCTGAGTTTATGATCATATCACACCCTACTGTCTTGTAAACACACATGGTTGACACACATTGTAGCAGCCCACACTCTATTCCTGGAACACACATACCTGAACCTTGACACACACTCTAGTATGCAAATTCCTGTCAATTTCCTGAGATAATAGTATTTTTTTGAGTTTAATTGCTGGTTATCTGTTTTAACAGTGATTAAATGATTGAGGATAGGTTTACACACATATCATTACCTGTCACATTTTGCTAAACCCCCACATTCCTGTCATAGATAGAATGTCTGAGACACATGTGTTTTCATGCCACTTAATAATTGATACATACACACAAGCACTCATGTTCACCACACTGTCCTAAACACTTAGACCCTATCACTTAGCTTTGAACACTGATTTTGGTATTTAAATTGTCATGTTTAAGTCCATGTGCATTGCTGAGTTCACATAAAACCTGAGAAGCATTTTCTAGAACCTGAGATTTCGAAACACATGAAAATCTGATTTTGGTATTGCTATAAAACCTGAGAACCCTTGGACTGATTTTATTTCCTAAGTTGTATTTTCCAACTGATTTGTGTGTTCATTTGAACTGAGATTTCTGGGTGTTATGTAGGACTCAATCTGAGATGGATTGGGTTCTCCTATGGACTGATTTGAAGGGGATAGCTCACACTTTAACTGAGTTTTCATTCAAGTCACTGATTTTTCCCTGAACTTTAAACCTGAGATTTATTTCCTTGAATTGTATTGAATGATTATGTTGTTGATGTGATTTCATTTGAACTGAGAATGAGGTCCCTGTTTTCCAATTGCCAAACTGATTTCCCTTCCTTTATGAGAACTGCATTGTAATGATTTCTATTTCCTGGGAATAACCCATTCTTATACCACTGATTTTTACATTGATATAGCCACTGTATTTCCTGCATATTATAATTCCTGTACACCACCCTTCCATACATTGTTATTTCCTGCGCACACTCATTTCCTCCCTGTTTTCTATTCCTGCACATTTATTCACAACTTCTTCACTGCCTTGTTTTTCCTGCAAACACACATGCACACACACTCAACTCTTCATATTGTTCACTGTCATCTATTTTCCTGTACACACTGATTATTAGCATGTTTTCCTGCATGCCAGTTCACACACACATTCATGTTCTCTTGCACAGGCACCCTCCTATGGACACTCATATGCACACTGTCACACCCTCACATCTTTCATCATATACATGAGCCTATTTGCTGTCCATTGCATGCCCATGTAATACCCCTTAACCACTCTAGGTACACCCTTACTTGCCTGTCCCCATAGCCATCCTAAACCAGTCCCCATAGCCCCTACCATGCCCTCCTACATACTCCAATTCCCTGTCCCATAGCAGTAGTGTATACACCCCTTAGCAAACCACAAAACCAAGTCCCATTTCATCCCATTCCTGCCTACACAACAGCCCAATATTTTTCCCCTTAAAAATCAGCCCATGTACACCCTTCCAAAGTCCCACAAATTAGTCCCTACACATCCTATACTACTGTCCCATGGCAGCCTCAAACTTAGCCTGCATATCAGTCCATGAGTATCCCATACATTCCTATACACCATTGCCATGCCTCATATCACTCCACACACATGCTATTTGCCTATCACCCTATGTATATATATATATATATATATGTATATATATAGGTACACCTATATGTGATATGGAATTGTAATCTAAGTTCTTAATAGCTTCCCTATATACATATATATGTGAGTGTAATATATATATATATAGCCTAGTGTGACTAGTAATGAGGTATGATGTAGATAGTGTAATGGCATAGCCTATAGGTAAATATGTGATGGTTTGTCTAGGCTTGTATAGCCTTGTGATTGGTGTGTGATTGCTAGACTAGGCTTGGTTAGGCCTAGTGAGACTTAGTAGACTTGTTGGGCTAGGACTTGACCTAGTTTGACCAGTCAAGTTGACCAAGAGTTGACTTTGGCCTAGATTGACCTAGATTCATGTAGAATGCATAGTAGAACTTCATTTTACCATTTTAGACTTGTTGTGACTTGTGTTGCTCTAACTAGGAGTCAGGTACCTCATCTCGGATAGTACATTTATTTCAGACATTCAGATACGAGGCGAGTACATTCTCTGACCGTTTCATACTTGCCTGGATTTACATTCTTGCTCTAGATTACTGTACTTGATGCTGACACAATTCATTATCACGGATTGGTACTATATGGATCTTCTTCTGAGATGTTATCTCCTTGTATTCACTAAGTACATATTGTGATGTGCGTTTCACTTACATGTTGTATTTATTGAATACCCTTATCATTGTACACTCATTGTGCATATTGTACTCTCAGTATCACATTGAGCCATTGTACAAGCCATTGTACAAGTCATTGTATAAGCCATTGTACAAGTCATTGTATAAGCCATTGTACAAGTCATTATACAAGCCATTGTATAAGGTAACGTAACTGAATTAGATCCTTGTGTATTGATTGGGGAGGGGGAGTAGAAATGGTTATGTGATCAATCGTATTGTATAAGAAATTGTATATGTCCATTGTACACCCACGTACAAAGGAGTCCCATTTTATTGTATAACCTAACCCGTTTACATAACCATATTGTGCTCTAAAATCACATGTTCCTTACAGTCTTACTTATCATATTTAGATATTTCCTGTTATCAAATCTCTACTGTTTTTCATATATCTTCTTCTTTCAGCGTTTCATGTACTTTACTCTATTGCATGCTTTATATTTCCTAACTCGTTATGAACTGTGTGAGATATTTTGTGCTCGCTCCCGTCCTGACTGGACCTGTTGAAAATTTTACAGAGGATGATGAGGCACCCTGCACCCTTACTTGGAGTTGCCTAGTTGACACTCGCGACCTGGACCCCAGGGAAGGTTCAGGCAGTTGCTGAGGACGATACCTTGCTTAGTATAGATAGTTAGACTGTTTTTCTTTTATGTTTAGTTGTTGTTCTTGATTCAGAGTTTGTATATTGTAGAGATGTTGAGACTTGTATTTCATTTCTGTTGTACCTCGGTTGAGGATTCTCTTATCTATTTTATCGTGCCATATTCTATCTCTATATTGTGATTGAGTTGTACCTCTGTGTTGGCCTCCTTATGGAGAGCATTCATATTATGTTAGTTATAGTTCATGACCTAGAACAGCGTTCTACCGCCGACACTGCGGCGTAGGCTGGGCGCTGTTACGTTCTCGTACCCTCACAGTGGGTGCGGGTCGTGACACGTTTTAGTGGTGGCCCATGCAGGTCGAGTTTATGTAGTGGTATTCGAACTAGAGTATCACTACAGCCTGCAGCAGGATTAGGATTATTTTTGGAGGTACTCAATCACATTAGGAAAAACTCTTAATCAGATTCCTTTTGTCTAAAATTGTTGCTTATTGACTTCCCTTTGAATATAAACTGTCCTCCTTTGAATTTTCGCTTCATTCTCAGAAATTTTTGTTTCGATCTGTTTTCATGATGGTTATGAAGACACGATCTCATCGCTTCGGTTCGGGGGATACTATCGAGAGGCTGGCCACCTTTCGTCCTGTTCATCAGGGCCTCGAGATCGTAGCTTCTGTTGTGCCGACTCAGGTTGGCGTTTCTGTTACATTGGAGGTGCACCTCTATCTGTACAGAGATCTTCTCCCGTCATTTCTGATTTCTCTCAGCAGTGGTGATTCATGCATCATCAGCAGCAGACCAAGGGAAACTAGCAGGGCGAACTATCATCAGGACAGTCAAGGATACACAGGCCGTTGGAGATCTAGTTGTAGGTTCCGTTCTTTTGATTTCATTTCCGCAATTGCCTCTTATAGCTGTCTTGAAATTCGATTCTCCCTGTTCCTTGTTGATTTATCAATTTTGTCCTGTTGTTTTTGGTGTTATGTGGATTTTCTTCTGAGATAAATCATATGGGCTAGGTCACCTAAAACATGGGATCTAGAATCTTCGATGGTTGTGTTAGTTGGCATAGTAAGGACATGTAGTCAGATTTTGGATGTATTTCTCGGGTATGGGAATTTAAGGTTTTTGCCGTCGCATGCGGCAATGCAAAAATTTTAAATACCATAATTCTAGAGATATGTGCCTTAGTCGAGGACTCTGTGATTATCGTAGCCTTGCTCGCTAGCATGACGAAGGTTCTGAGTATCATGATTTTGGACAGACGTATATGATTATCTGACGGTATGTTTGAGACTTTGTTTGTGGGGTGTTTGACCTAGAAGGCCTGCTACCATCTTAATTTCGAGGACGAAATTTTTATAAGGTGGGTAGGATTGTAACACCCAGTTTTCCAGATGAGGGTAATTTTAAAATTTTGTATTTAATTTATTTAATTATGGTATTTAAAATTTTCATATAATTTTGGTGATTTTTAATTAATTTTGAACTATTTAAATTCATGACTTATGATTTTGGTTTTTAGCTAGTGTAGCCCTAGAGACTACTTGACGAGAAAACTAACCATGACCTTGGGAGCCTAACCATGTGAGTAGAGTTTTCATTTAGTACATTCTAGCCTAGAGGGTACTTTGGTCATTTTGGGATTTACTTGAATTTAATAGGATTATTAGAATTTATTGAATATATGTGAATAATTGCTTGGTATGTGATGTGATTGGCCTGACCTAGAAGGACCTAACCTAATAGATTGGATTAACCTAGATTAGCCTTGGTTAAGTTGATGGTTATGTTAGCATTGACTAAGGTGGGTTAGCTATGACTTATGACTTGATTAGTCATGACTAGGATTAGTCATAGTCTTGAGTTAGTATAGCTAAAACCTAGAATCAATATGGACCATAGATCCTTAGTGGAGAGATGATAGCCATAGATTTGGGCACTAAACCCTAGGATGACAGCCATGTAGTGGTTTTCCCCCCTACATAAGCCTTCATGTTGAACTCTTGCCTCTTTTTTTATCATTCTTGCAAGTATTGAAGAGAAAGAGGTATAGCCATCTTCCCTAATCCATAACTTTCCCATTTTAACTCCTTTTTGGATCAAACCACTTGCATTGGATTCTAATTGTCTTCCTCTTGCTGTTCATGGAGAGTTTTCTCAGGCTTGAGGCAATTTGGAGAGTTTGGCTAACAAGGAGAAACCCCCATTTTGGAGCTTTCTATTGGAATTTCAACATATAGGTAACTTCCTATTCCTTCCATAGAAATTCGTTTTCTTTGCATGATTAGGAAGCCCTAGGTTCCCTCTCTCTGTTGGTATAGGCATTGCTAGGGTTCGTGTCCAATACGTGTCCATATCGGACACGTATCAGGCCATGGTCGCAAGTGTTCGACCTAATGCCTCAATAGGATTTTCTTCACTGTTTTTAAATAGTGTTTGAATAGGAAATTAGGTTTTGGTCTTGCTTGTGTGAATCTTGTATTCTGAACACGTTTTCATGTGGTGTCGTGTCGTAGTTAGGACACGAACACGCTGTGCTCGCGCGCGCGCGCGCGAGCGTGGTTGGCTCCCCTGCTACCACGCGTCTCGTGCGCCTTGTACACGACACTAGGACACGCCAAATTTGGCATAGACACGGGGGCAGTGTCTGCGCACACTCCCCCAAGGTTTCACGACACCTCGTTTCGTGTCGGACACGAAAACGAGGCCGCACGGGGAACACTGTGTGCGTGTGTGTTTTGGAATGGTATTCGGATATTTGAATCATTTGTAAATGTTTTAATTGGTGTTTTAATGTTTAGTTAGATTCTAAATATCATGTTTAATCTCTGATTTTATAGGATTACATATTGTTTGGGTTAAATGATTGTGTTGGCTCGATTTTTGGTCGAGCAGTGCATTTCTGATACCTGTTTTAAATTCCTGTCTTAAACTGAATTTTGATGATTGAATATTAATTGTTATTTTAAATCCCATGTCTAAATCTAGGTTATATGATTAGGTTCATGAGGGTGATTGATTGTAGGATTCAAATTGAGTTTTCTTTTGGATTCTAAGTGGATTTCAAATATGGGATTGAATGTTGACTGATACAAGACTGATTTTCAAAACCTGAATTAACATTCTTCCTAAATTCGATTCTAACTTGTATTCCCAGCTTCTAACCGAATTGATTCCTCCTTAAAACAAAATTCGGATGTGGTTGGCTAAAGGATTGATTCCTCCCTATTTTCACTGAATGTGTGATTATTCATTGAACTGTTTCCAGGATATTGTACGCTGATATTTTTCCTAAACTGAAACTGAATTAGTTTTAGACATTATCATGGGTTGATACCATTTATAACTTGTCACATGTACTCACTGTTCCTAAATCCAGGATTTTTCCCACACTCTTACATAATGTGCACTGTCACTTTGATTTCCTTCTTTTGGTTTGGCATAACTGTTTTCATTGACAGCCTGAGAATTGATAAGTTGCAATTATGCAATTGAGATGGGTTATGCATGAATCTGAGTTTATGATCATATCACACCCTACTGTCTTGTAAACACACATGGTTGACACACATTGTAGCAGCCCACACTCTATTCCTGGAACACACATACCTGAACCTTGACACACACTCTAGTATGCAAATTCCTGTCAATTTCCTGAGATAATAGTATTTTTCTGAGTTTAATTGCTGGTTATCTGTTTTAACAGTGATTAAATGATTGAGGATAGGTTTACACACATATCATTATCTATCACATTTTGCTAAACCCCCACATTCCTGTTATAGGTAGAATGTCTGAGACACATGTGTTTTCATGCCACTTAATAATTGATACATACACACAAGCACTCATGTTCACCACACTGTCCTAAACACTTAGACCCTGTCACTTAGCTTTGAACACTGATTTTGGTATTTAAATTGTTATGTTTAAGTCCATGTGCATTGCTGAGTTCACATAAAACCTGAGAAGCATTTTCTAGAACCTGAGATTTCGAAACACATGAAAATCTGATTTTGTTATTGCTATAAAACCTGAGAACCCTTGGACTGATTTTATTTCCCAAGTTGTATTTTCCAACTGATTTGTGTGTTCATTTGAACTGAGATTTCTGGGTGTTATGTAGGACTCAATCTGAGATGGATTGGGTTCTCCTATGGACTGATTTGAAGGGGATAGCTCACTCTTTAACTGAGTTTTCATTCAAGTCACTGATTTTTCCCTGAACTTTAAACCTGAGATTTATTCCCTTGAATTGTATTGAATGATTATGTTGTTGATGTGATTTCATTTGAACTGAGAATGAGGTCCCTGTTTTCCAATTGCCAAACTGATTTCCCTTCCTTTATGAGAACTGCATTGTAATGATTTCTATTTCCTAGGAATAACCCATTCTTATACCACTGATTTTTACATTGATATAGCTACTGTATTTCCTGCATATTATAATTCCTGTACACCACCCTTCCATACATTGTTATTTCCTGCACACACTCATTTCCTCCCTGTTTTCTATTCCTGCACATTTATTCACAACTTCTTCACTGCCTTATTTTTCCTGCAAACACACATGCACACATACTCAACTCTTCATATTGTTCACTGTCATCTATTTTCCTGTACACACTGATTATTAGCCTGTTTTCCTGCATGCCAGTTCACACACACATTCATGTTCTCTTGCACAGGCACCCTCCTATGGACACTCATATGCACACTGTCACACCCTCACATCTTTCATCCTATACATGAGCCTATTTGCTGTCCATTGCATGCCCATGTAATACCCCTTAACCACTCTAGGTACACCCTCACTTGCATGTCCCCATAGCCATCCTAAACCAGTCCCCATAGCCCCTACCATGCCCTCCTACATAATCCAGTTCCCTGTCCCATAGCAGTAGTGTACACACCCCTTAGCAAACCACAAAACCAAGTCCCATTTCATCCCATTCCTGCCTACACAACAGCCCAATATTTTTCCCCTTAAAAATCAGCCCATGTACACCCTTCCAAAGTCCCACAAATTAGTCCCTACACATCCTATACTACTATCCCATGGCAGCCTCAAACTTAGCCTGCATATCAGTCCATGAGCATCCCATACATTCCTATACACCATTGCCATGCCTCATATCACTCCACACACATGCTATTTGCCTATCACCCTATGTATATATATATATATATGTATATATATAGGTACACCTATATGTGATATGGAATTGTAATCTAAGTTCTTAATAGCTTCCCTATATACATATATATGTGAGTGTAATATATATATATATAGCCTAGTGTGACTAGTAATGAGGTATGATGTAGATAGTGTAATGGCATAGCCTATAGGTAAATATGTGATGGTTTGTCTAGGCTTGTATAGCCTTGTGATTGGTGTGTGATTGCTAGACTAGGCTTGGTTAGGCCTAGTGAGACTTGTTGGGCTAGGACTTGACCTAGTTTGACCAGTCAAGTTGACCAAGAGTTGACTTTGGCCTAGATTGACCTAGATTCATGTAGAATGCATAGTAGAACTTCATTTTACCATTTTAGACTTGTTGTGACTTGTGTTGCTCTAACTAGGAGTCAGGTACCTCATCTCGGATAGTACATTTATTTCAGACATTCAGATACGAGGCGAGTACATTCTCTGACCGTTTCATACTTGCCTGGATTTACATTCTTGCTCTAGATTACTGTACTTGATGCTGACACGATTCATTATCACGGATTGGTACTATATGGATCTTCTTCTGAGATGTTATCTCCTTGTATTCACTAAGTACATATTGTGATGTGCGTTTCACTTACATGTTGTATTTATTGAATTCCCTTATCATTGTACACTCATTGTGCATATTGTACTCTCAGTATCACATTGAGCCATTGTACAAGCCATTGTACAAGTCATTGTATAAGCCATTGTACAAGTCATTGTATAAGCCATTGTACAAGTCATTATACAAGCCATTGTATAAGGTAACGTAACTGAATTAGATCCTTGTGTATTTATTGGGGAGGGGGAGTAGAAATGGTTATATGATCAATCGTATTGTATAAGAAATTGTATATGTCCATTGTACACCCACGTACAAAGGAGTCCCATTTTATTGTATAACCTAACCCGTTTACATAGCCATATTGTGCTCTAAAATCACATGTTCCTTACAGTCTTACTTATCATATTTAGATATTTCCTGTTATCAAATCTCTACTGTTTTTCATATATCTTCTTCTTTCAGCGTTTCACGTACTTTACTCTATTGCATGCTTTATATTTCCTAACTCGTTATGAACTGTGTGAGATGTTTTGTGCTCGCTCCCGTCCTGACTGGACCTGTTGAAAATTTTACAGAGGATGATGAGGCACCCTGCACCTTTACTTGGAGTTGCCTAGTTGACACTCGCGACCTGGACCCCAGGGAAGGTTCAGGCAGTTGCTGAGGACGATACCTTGCTTAGTATAGATAGTTAGACTGTTTTTCTTTTATGTTTAGTTGTTGTTCTTGATTCAGAGTTTGTATATTGTAGAGATGTTGAGACTTGTATTTCATTTCTGTTGTACCTCGGTTGAGGATTCTCTTATCTATTTTATCGTACCATATTCTATCTCTATATTGTGATTGAGTTGTACCTCTGTGTTGGCCTCCTTATGGAGAGCATTCATATTATGTTAGTTATAGTTCATGACCTAGAACAGCGTTCTACCGCCGACACTGCGGCGTAGGCTGGGCGCTGTTACGTTCTCGTACCCTCACAGTGGGTGCGGGTCGTGACATATCCCTATACCTAACCTATCCTAGGACACGAACATGAGACACGAGGTTGGACACACGAGTCCCTAGACTCGTCGACATGCGTGTACGGCACTGTGCACGGGACTGTGCACGCGTGCATACCCGCGTACGGATATGCCCCGCATATGTGCAGACACGACACGTGGCCGCACGCTAACTCAGCCAGTTGGTTGGGGATGGGTACGCCCAGGTGTACGTAAAGTTCTACGAGAATCGGATCAGAAACGAGCGAGAAATCGGGTTCGCATTGATTCGGTTCACGCGCGTATCGGGTTTTCCGATACTCGTTCACTGGACACGATACGGACTCTGTTTCGACCACGGGAGTACCCGAGCACGTCCCATATGTTGAGACTAACGTATTTTCAAGTTTTGTGAGTTAATTTGGAGTATTTTGTGTTTTCGGTCGATTTATGAAAATTGGGTTTTCTCGACATTCGAATTTGAAGAATTTTAGGATATTTTTATTTCTAGAATTTAATCTGATAATTTTTGAGTTTTTGATTCTTGAACGCTGTTTTGGACTTGTGGGATTTGATTCTTGGTATTAATTCCTAATTTTTAAGCAAATTATATGCATATATGGTGTTTCCTTGTATGTTAGTATATATATATATATGTATATGTATGTATATATATAAGTTCCATTATATAACTATATGTAAACATATGTTGATTTTGTTGTCAAGACATTAATTCCATATCTGGAACCCAATTCCAGGTTCGAAATCGACCCTCTTTCTCATATATATATATGTGTATATGCATATATCTATATATAGCCTATATGTATATATATTTATATATAATTTTCTTTGACACATAGGTATGTGTATATATAGTATACTCTTGTAGATGCATCCTTATCACTTTATTCTCAGATTTTGTGCTTAACCAGCATCCTTCATTCACACACACACCCTCACACAACCATTTTTCATATCTAATTGTTATATATATATATATGTGTGTATGTATATACATATAGCCTTTGTGAATTAAGTTTATATATAGGTAATGTAATGTTTGCTTGTGATATGACTATAGGGAGTGTTGGGATTGATTAGGATCGTCATAAGGAGCCTAGTTTGGTCGAATTGGCCGACAAGTTGACCAAGTTGACAAAAGTCAACTTTGGGTCAAACTTGATCCAAATTGACTCAAACGAACTCCGAATGACTTAAAAACTTGAGTATGACCTAAAAATTAGTAAACGTACTATTTGACTTATAGTTGACCAGGTTTGACCAAAGTTGACCAAGTTTTACCAGAGTTGACCAAGGTTGACTTTCACCTAAAAGGACTTAGAAGCATGTAGAATTGTATTGTAGCCCTTTCTTATAATATGTTAGACCATATTGTGACTTGTGGTTACTTTAAATAGGTTTACATCACTCCAGTTCAGTTACACATCCTCATCAGCAGCTCAGATTGTTAGGCGAGTACATTCTCTGACCGTTTCATTCTTGCTTGGACATATTTACTTGTTATAGACTAGTTTACTTGTTGCTGTCACGATATTATCACGAATTAGTACTATATGGATCTCTTCATGCGATGTTATCCCCTCAGATACATCGGGTATATTGTGGTCATGTATTTTATTATGTGCATCGTCTATTCATTGTATTTGTACTTATTCATGTATACTCATGGACATTCATGTACACTCATGATCATGTGAGCCTTCAAGTATAACCCAGTGTGCATGTGGACTAGCTATCCATGTGACACATTACTTTCATGTGTATTAACATAACCTGGACAGATCGTTGTGTACTGATTTGGGCAGAGGGAGTATTTATTTGGTTATGTGATCTACACCCTTTTCATGTGCAACTCTAAACTAGATTTAAGTCATGTATAACCTAAGCCAGTTTACATAACCAGATTGTGCTCTACACCACGTAGTTAGTTCAGTTCTCTTATTATATCATGTATATCTATTTCCATATATCATGCTCTCTTTTACAGTCTTATTTCTTTTTCAGTAGTTCATGTATATTATTCTATAACTTGTTTCATATTTTCTTTCATGTTATGAACTGTGTGAGAGATATGTATTCGTTCATGTCCTGACTGGACCTGTTGAAATATTACAGATGATGAGGATTGCTGCGACACCTACTATGGAGCAGGATCCAGTAGTCGCTGAGGACTTGCCATGAGTTAGATTAGACAGTTATTATTATCTAGTTGTGAGACTTTGTGATTGTATTGAGATTTATTATGATGTGGTTTACACCGGGATTATTATTCATTTTGTGACTCTTTGTTGAGATTATCTTTCTTCTATTCTATCATAGTTATTGTGATTGAGTTGTACCATATATATATATATCATTCTCCAATTGGAGCATATTCTAGATTGTGCTAGATGTTGGACCTAGGACAGCGTTCTACCGTCGACACTGCGGCGTAGGCTGGACATACCCATGTCTCGTGCCCTTACACCTGGTGCGGGTCGTGACACAAGCCTCCAGTAGAAGATCCGTCAGCAGATCTACATGGCAGCAATTGCGCAGATGCAATGCCCAATATCGTATTTACTCCACAGGACATGTTGATCAAGTCCAAATTGCATGATCGTCGCTTGTACTACACTGATACATAGGCTATATCAAGGTGGATCGGATGTATATTGACCCTGGCTCATCGATAAGCATTATCCCGAAAAGCTTGCTCCAACTTTTGGACATCCCTAAGCGCCGTCTAGCGGCGACCAATACTGCCATTAGAGGTTTCAACTCGGGAATGAGCTATCCCCTAGGGAAGACCCGCTTGAAATGTCAGATAGGTGATCTGAAGATGGAGGTTACCTGCTACGTCAAAGGCGCAGATACGTCCTACAATATCCTCCTGGGGCATCCATAGATACATGACTACATGATTGTGCCATCCACACTCCACCAGTGCTTCAAGTATGTCAGTAAACACGGCTTCGTGAAGACGAAATTTGCCGACATCGATCTCTTCAAAGGAATCGACTCTTATTACTCTTCAGAGGCTTGCCTATATAAAGAATCCAAGAAGCGCACGACTGATAAACTCGAAGCCATAACAGGTTCGGAGGAACCATTAAAAATCTATCTCCAGGCCCGTAAACCGGGCAAAGCAGCACCCCTTGTCGCAACTTTGCATAAAGAGGTGCCCGATTCTTCTGCCTTACCTGCGCAGTTGGAACCAATGGTCATCCGGCTCCCAAAATCCAGACAGGAGCCAAAACCCATCATAGGGTCGATGGTGATCCGAATGCCAAAATCTACTCAAAGACAATCGGAAGGCACAAAGTCCTTTACCGAGCCGATGGTTATCTGTCTTCCTAAATTGAGTCGACAATCAAATGTTGACTCGATGCCCTTAGGCAAGCCAGTACCACTAGCAGAACCTTTGATGGTCAAGCTGCCTAAGACAGCATCCCGACCTCTGGGCACGCAGGTGTAGAAGCATGGAAAATACTAAAGAAAATGACTTATACGGCATAAGGGGCTATGCGGTTCAAGACATCCCATATGGCTCAGAAAGATACGTGGCAGGACAGCCCTCTCCTCTGCCCTCTCGCATTAATTGCTTGACGGCTGACAACTCTGAAAAAGTGACAGCCCTGACACAGAAAGAAGTAATTATGACTCTGTCATAATGACGAATCTCTAGGGAAGAGAAAAGAGATCTCTGACACAAATCCCCCGAGAGCCATAAAAAATGCCACGTGGCCTTGCCACATAGGCATCCGTATGCGGCTCACTTCTCATACGGTTCAGAGTGAATCCGTCCTATGCGGCTCAGGCCGAGAAAGCCTCATGCGGCTCGAACAAAGCACTTTTCATGCGGTTCAGAGTGAATCCGTCCTATGTGGCTCAGGCCGAGAAAGCCTCATGCGGCTTGAGCAAAGAACTTCTTATGCGGTTCAGAATGAATCCGTCCTATGCGGCTCAGGCCAAGAAAGCCTCATGCGGCTCGAGCAAAGACTTCTCATGCGGTTCAGAATGAATCTGTCCTATGCGGCTCAGGCCGAGGAAGCCTCATGCGGCTCAAGTAAAAACTTCTCATGCGGTTCAAGAGGATCATCTCCATGCGGCTCAGGTGGATGTATCCCTATGCGGCTCGAAATGATTACCTCCCTGTGGTTCAAAGGCTCAAGGGAGGGCCACTACCCAGACAGCCCTGATACGTGGCCTTAACCCTATGCGGCCCAAAGTCATATGCGGCTCACTCGTCATATGGTTCAGATTCCCCAGTGGTTCCTAGGACACGTATCGTAAGCCGATTAATTTCTCAGATTTACTGCCATCAGTGATTGGGTCAAATCCCAATAATCTGGGACACGTGGCAGGAGAATAAATTTAATTTATTCGCAGACATCAGAAGATCATTATGAGGAAGATTTATTCCAATCATCATTAATTGCTAATGGGATTTGGTGTAATCTACACTCGATGGCTCGGATTCGTCACAATCAAAACTGAACGGCCTGGATTGACCAATCTACGGGCCGCCGCCATCTCCAAGAGCTAATCATTGGCAACCCTAATGATCACATCCCACTATTATAAATAGCAAGGTGCCATTCCCTTGTAAAGAGGGACAATATCAGAGAGAAATACGCTATCAGAGAAAAAAAATACACAGAGAGAGAGAGAGAGAAGCCAGAAGAGCAATAGAGGGAGAGCAAGAAGAGCATTTCTCCAGCAACGCCAATCATCTCTTCACAGGAGCCAAGGCTGCATACCGATCGTCCAAGGAGTAAGGCAGGGCTGCCGTCGCCTTCCCGAGCCTCTATCGTCACCCCTCAGAATCTAAAATAAATAATTGTACTTAGACTCCTGTACCTAGGTTTTCGTCTCTAGGCTTTCTTTGTACAAGCGAGTTTGTAACGTGAAGTAAAAGTCCGGTCCTCCGATAATTGTTCTGTTCTTTTATATTTCATGGCAAACACGATGGCGACTCTGCTGGGGACTAACTTCTCCACGGCTGAGGAGTTGGTGACGCAATCGGATGCAGCCAAACTTGGTTCTACTCAACAGAAGATGGTCGCCCGGTTCGACCAACAGGCGTTTGAAGAGATGCTCTCCGATAAGAGCGCTGGCCCGGTCCAGAAGCGAGCCCGCACAAAGAAGGCCCGCAAGGAGTGGAGACCCCGATCCTTCGTTTCTACTGAAGCTCTTGCGGAGATACCCTCTGTTGTTCTAGACGGCGAGCAAGACTCCCCTGCGGCCCTACGTCAGACCGTAGATAACTCTGCTGTCCCCAGGTCCGACAGAAGAAAACACTATGATGTTGGACTTGCAGGGGCAAAGAGGAACTCTATGCGATCAGAGCCGCATAAGGATATTAGCCGCAGGGAGAAAACTCATGCGGCTACATCAGCCAGCCGCATGAAGAAAACTCATGCGGCTACAACTGTCAGCCGCATAACTTATGCGGCTACAGCTGCCAATCACATGGATGAAACCCATACGGCCAGAAAAGTCAATCGCTTGCAGAAAACCCATGCGGCCACAATTACCAACCGCATGCGGCCAGCCTGCACGGTCGTGGCTCCTAGCCGCACGAAAACAATTCATCCGACGGCAGAAGACAACCGCATGCAGACAGCCTGCACGGTACCCAACCCTAGCCGCATAGCATCCATTCCACGCTTCTCTCGATCAGTCTTCGACTGTCACTCATGCGGTCCAGACCCTGATGGTTATCTGGATGATAAGCCAGACTCTGTGGTATTCAACTTGGACTCCTCCTATTACGCACCCGCAAGTGCTAAAAGGAGGAAGTCTAGGGCAGCGTGGGCTCATCAGGCCCAGTCAGCTGTCCCAACCTCTGACTATCGGGGCGTCCCGTTGATTATCACACGGGCCTCGGATGGGAAGTTGTATACAACCGCTCGAGTCCAGCCCCCGGCGGCAAACGGACAGAGTGGTTCCTCTGACCTGCGGGAGGCGATCCTCCACAAATGCAAGGAAAGAGGAGGAGTGTTGGCATGCAAAGAGTCCTCTCTTGGACATCGCTGCACCCAAATTATCGTCAACTGCTGTTGCAACAACGCGGCAGTGACGGAATATCGGCCATCCGTCTTCCAAAGACTACAGCATCCGAGCTCAGAAGATGAGGCACCTCCTGTTGTCTCCTGTAATTCCGCTCAGAAGGTCCCCGCCGAAGGGAGAAGGAAAAAGACAAGCATCTCCAGTCCCAAGATATCAACCACTACAGCTAAGAAACTGTCGTCTAAACGGTTGTCCTCTACCGGAGTATTCCAACACACCCGTTCAAAGACGAAATCTGCTGCAACGGGAGATTCATCGTCCACATCGCAGGGGGTCATAGGAACTGGGGGTAGTACTCCTCCGAACGTTCACAACAATCCGATGTTTCAAGGAGACGAGCCCGGAGAAACGACCCTCCCGTCAGGTACAACAAATGCTGATGTCCCCGAGGACATCCATGACTCTCAAGACGAAGCAAGCTCCGAGGCTGGGTGTACTGTTCCCTCCGAGTCCGAACCTGAAGAGAACATTCCCACCTACCCCGATGATTTCTTAATGCATGGGTACGATTCCGAGGGCACATCCTCCACCGTTCCTTCCGTCACTCCTAATGTAAGGACGGTATTCATGACGGACAGCAATCAAGGTGGTTCCAGTGATCGCCAACGCATCGACACTTTGGAGGCCATACTGCACGCTTTGGTCAAGTCTGTAGACGAGATCAAAGCCGCTCTTCCTACTCTGCAGGGAGTGACACCGGGCCAAACAAGCGCGGGTCCCGCAATCAATATAGATTTAAATTCGGCGGCACCGAACCCGGGTAACAATCCTTCCGAAATAACAGCCCCTACCGCGACAGATGACGCCCAAGAAGTAAGAAAAGAGGTTCAGGAGCTCCGAGCCATGTTCCACGCCCGAAAAAATGCTCAAGACCTCAGAATACTGCAACCATACCCTGCTGAATGGAGGGATGTTCCATTTCCACCAAGATATAAGCCGTTCAATATCAACCCGTATGATGGCAAGACCTCAGCAAGTCGGTACATCATGTACTTCGAGGTCACCATCGACCATCTGCCCCACGATGATGCTATCCTCACACGATTATTCATTGGAGCATTGGAAGGAGTCGCCTTCGACTGGTATCGCAATCTGCCGGACAACTGCATCCACTCCTTCGTCGGCTTCAAGCGCATGTTCTTAGAGAGATTCTACGAGGTAGGACAGGACGTCACCATGTCCACCCTCATGGACGTCATCCAAGGGGAGAAGGAGTTGACAAGGAACTATATTGAGCGGTTCCGCCAAACCGCTATGAAGCTGCCCTCCGGAAATCCAGATTCCTCTTTGATTGAAATTTGCCAAAAGAGACTGCTTCCAACGATCAGTCTCTGGATGGGCGAAAGTCAATTCAAAGATTGGAAAACGTTCATCATCAGTGCCACAAGTGCCGAAGAACGACTGAAGAAGGCTCGCCAACTGGGATTGCACATCTCAGAAGGAGAAAACAAGGACAAGCGTCCCAACAACGATAATGGGGGTAACCCCTCCAACAATCGGGACAGCAAGGGAAAACAGGCTATGGTGGCCGATACAGCACAAAAACCTGAGCCGAAGCCCGCAGATAAATAATGGCCGCAAATCACTTACTCTTTCGAAGACAGTCACGTCAAGCCCATCTTGGACATGCTCATACAAGGGGACAGAATTCAGCTTCCTCCACCAAGACGAAAACCGCGGCCGACAGAGATGGAGAATCCAAAGTACTGCCATTATCACGCTATGTTCATCATGCTACACACAATTGCTACCAGCTAAAATGGTACATCCAGAACCTCATCGATTCGAACGCTCTGGCTATCGATTTCGAAGAGGTAACCGTGGCGGCCAATATGGTGTCCGTACAATTCGGCAGCTTCTCTCCGACGGAGACTCAAGACGGGGTAGTCCCCGCCCCTCTAGCGACAATGGAGATTACTAATCTTCCACCTCCTCGAGATCAGGCTGCCGGTCTAGTACCCCTAACCACATCACGAGGGAAGGTCATGTAGATCCATCCAGACTTGGTGTCAGAAGTGACTCGGCCCACACCATCTTCCACCGACAAAAAGAAAAGTGGAAAACTCAGGACCTGCCACACAATCTCGACAGACAACGAGGAAGCTACAGCCGTCGTCACGCGGTCCGGAGCGCAATCCCAACCTGTGGTTGACAATCCAGCTAAAAATCATCAACCCACTACAACTGATGCTCCGGGACCAGCTCAGCCTTCGACGACCGACAAGCCTAGGCCGAAGGAGACTTGCTTCGACAAATCTCTCCGGAAAGAAGCAGCCCAAGGGATAGAGAGGCCCTACAACTTTGACATCTTAGCGCAATTAGCTAACACACCAGCCAAGTTATCACTGTACGAACTCCTAAGGCTCTCCAAGGACGTTCGTATTGCATTAAGCGAAGCACTCCAAAATGCCGATGTCTATCTGGCTCAATCCAACCTCACCGGGGAGGACTCACCCATGGATGTCCAAGACAGTGCCTACACGGGAGCAATGCCCAACATCGTCTTCACTCCGCAGGACATGCTCATCAAAACCAACCTACATGATCGCCCGCTATACTACACAGGATACATCGACGACGTGAAGGTGGATCGGATGCACATTGATCCTGGCTCTTCCATAAGCATCATCCCGAAAGGTCTGCTACATCATCTCCGTATCCCAATGCATCGCCAGACACCAACAAATACCGCCATCAGCGGTTTCAATTCGGACAGGAGCTACCCTATTGGGAAGATTCGTCTGAAGTGTCAGATTGGCGATCTCCAATCCGAAGTCACCTGCTACGTCATAGATACAGACACTTCTTATAATATCTACTCAGACTCCTGCCTATACGAAAAGTCGAAGAGGCACCTTGATGAAGGAGACGTACAAGCTCATACCGAGATAGCTTCGGGATCAGAAGAACCTCTGACGATCCACATCCAAGCTCGCAAACCAGGCAGGTCCGTACCCCATACTGCCACTCTGCAGAAGGATGCGATCAGCCTCTCGGCGCAGGAGGAACAGATGATAATCCGGCTTCCAAGGTCCGACCAAGTATCGAGACCCACAACAGGGCCACTGACAATCAGACTGCCGAGAGTCGGTCAACCCCAAACGGAGAAGCTCAATCCCTCCGATAGGACACTGACGATATGCCTTCCCAAGAAGGGTCGTCACCCCGATGTAAGGTCTGACACTTCTAGCGAACCAGCCACTCCTCGCTCCATATCTTGTGCCAAATTGGGGGTCGCTAGTCTGCCAACAACTCCACGCTCTGCTCCCTCAACTGAAGCTCTGACAATCAAGCTGCCCAGGGCGTCCTCTCAGTCTTCATTTACACAGGGGGTAGCCGAAGAGGAACCGGAGCTAGCCAAGTATGTGGCTGCCCATACTGATGTTCCCTCCGCTGATGATGAAATCCCCCTAGAAAAGATACCTTACTTCATCAATAAAGGGTTATCTTTGAACTACACTGAGCTCAATAAGCTATGTACAATGTATGCTATAGAACATAGTATAGGCACTCACCTACACACACAAATGACAAATGTGTACACCGCGATCCAGCTTACTCCAGTAGAAGACGCTTACCGAATAATCGAGGGAGGAGATCATCCGATCATCTTCGGCCGGACGAACAACCCGCATCCCTTCACCATTGAGGAAGCCGACCTTGGGACAGATGCCGGGAGACTGCCTCTGTATCTGTATAGCCCGCAATCCAAATATCTCATGCAGAAACAGGGGTATGATCTGGAGACGATGCCAGGTTTGAACTACGGCACTGGGCAACGATTACCTTTGAAGCCGCCAGTCCCGGCGGGCAAACCACGGAACTACTATAGCAAAACTCGATGCAGGTTAGGGTATGTAACGCCTACTACAACCCCTGAGAGTTCAAATGAAGAATGCGACTGGCAGTCACATTCAACCGGGTCACCAACTTCGGACTCGGATACCAGCATCGAAGATGTGTTCAGTCAAGTCTTGTCAATCAACATGGCATTCGCCGACGCTTACGAAGAAGACGAAGACATCCCCGAAATCCTCGAGCTAGAGCCGTGGGCCCAGCAATTAGATGCACAATAGGAAAAGCGGTTCGAACTGAGAGAACCTCCTACTGAAGATGAGGTTATACAAGTTGACCTCGGCAGCGAATCTTCTCCAAAACCGATTTTCGTCAGTAAAAGCCTAACAGCAAAGAACGGGAGTCGCTGCTAGAACTCGTCAGAGAGTACATTGATGCGTTCGCCTGGAGGTATGAAGATATGACAGGGTTAAACCCCGACATTGCTCTTCACAAACTCAACATTCGACCAGATGCGAAGCCAGTCAAGCAACAACAGCGACACTTCCGTCCAGGCATCATGGACGTGATCGAAGCTGAAGTCAACAAACTGATAGCCAGCGGCTTCATTCGTGAGGAGCAACATCCCGATTGGGTCGCCAATATAGTACCCGTCCTCAAGAAGAATGGGAAGATTCGAATCTGTATCGACTTCCGTAACCTGAAAGAGGCGTGCCCCAAAGATGAATTCTCCCTTCCTATCACGGATATCATGATCGACAATACCTGCGGTTTCGAACGTATGTCATTCATGGATGGCTTCTCGGGGTACAACCAAATCAAAATGTCTCCTGATGACGAAAAACATACATCCTTTCGAACGCCAATTGGCACGTACTGCTACACAGTCATGCCTTTCGATTTAAAGAATACGGGCGCCATATATCAAAGAGCCATGAGCATCATCTTCAGAGACCACTTACGCAAGACAGTAGAGTGCTATGTTGACGACATAGCCGTTAAGAGTCGCTGTAAGGGAGACCATCTGCAGGATCTAAAGACGGTATTCGACCTAATGTGAGCTCACAATTTGAAAATGAACCCTACGAAGTCCTTTCTGGGTGTATCCAGTGGGAAGTTCCTGGGCTTCATCATCACAGCACAAGGTATCCATGTAGACCCTGAAAAGACGAAAGCAATTATGGAGATGGGCCCCCCGAGAAATCTCCGCGAACTCAGAGGCCTCCAAGGGAGGCTAGCTTACATCAGAAGGTTTATTTTCAACCTCTCCGGACGATGTCGACCATTCACGCACCTCATGAAGAAAGGAGTCTCATTCGTATGGGACGAGGAATGCCAGCGTGCTTTCGACAGCATCAAAGAATATTTGTCAAATCCTCCAGTTTTGGTGGCCCCGGTTCCTGGAAAATCATTCCTGCTCTATGTACGAGCAATGGAACACTCCCTCGGGGCCCTGCTGGCACAAAACAACGACGCAGGCCATGAGCAGGCCATATATTACCTTAATCGAATGATGATTGGGCCGGAGCACCGATACACCGCTGTGGAGAAGGAATCACTACCAAATTACAACATTTTAGCGACGGCCATTTAGCGACGGAAATTTTCCGTCGCTATTACCGTCGGATCACCGACGGATTTGTGACAAAATACCGACGGAAAGCAGTGGACAATTTTTTTTATTTTTTTATGTCCATATCCATCGCTACGCCGTCGATAGATCGTCGGCCAAGTAGCGACGGTTTTATATCCGTCGCTAGAACGTCGCATATTTTGGCGACAAAAGCCTAAAATATTGGCACGAGATTTGACTGACGACTTAGCGACGGAATAATCCGTCGCTACTCTGGTGCGAGATTTACTGACTACTTAGCGACGGAATAATCCGTCGCTACTCCGTCGCTAATTTCTGTACCCTAACTTAAATTGAACCGACGAGGAGAAAATTTTCATTCCTCCCCAAAACACTCTCTCTCTTCCCTCTCCCTCTCTCCGACGATCTCGCTCTCTCCGACCTGCGATCTCCCTCTCTCTCTCTAAGGTATGCTCTCTCTCCCCCCCTCTCTCTCTCTCTATCTCCCTCTCTCTCTCTCTCTCTCTCTCTCTTTTACGATTTGGGGGGTTGGGGGGCTGTCGTAGTGGTCGGAGAAGGTGTGGGGCAGGGGGGTTTCGGGTACGGGGTGGGGTGGTCGGGGGCAGGGGGGTCGGGGAGGGGGTCGGGCAGGGGTGGGGGGGTGGTCTGGGCAGGGGGGGTTCGGGTAGGGGGTGGGGTGGTCGGGGCAAGGGTGGGGTGGGAGAGGGGGCAGAGGGGTCGGGAAGGGGGTCAGGCAGGGGTGGGGGGGTGGTCTGGGCAGGGGGTGGGAGAGGGGGTCGGGCAGGGGTTGGGGGAGGGTCGGGCAGGGGTTGGGGGGGTCGGGGCAGGGGGGGCAGGGGGGTGGGAGAGGGGGTCGGGCAGGGGTTGGGGGGGTCGGGCAGGGGTTGGGGGGGTCGGGGCAGGGGGGGGCAGGGGGGTGGGAGAGGGGGTCGGGCAGGGGTTGGGGGGGGTCGGGCAGGGGTTGGAGGGGGGTCGGGGCAGGGGGGGCGTAGGAGGGACTCTTGAGTCCCCGCGCAGGAGTCCTCCTCCTCCTCTCCCATAGACACACACACACACACGGACACACACACACACATACGTACACACACACACAGACACACACACACACGGACACACACACACAGACACACACACACACGGACACACACACACACACACGGACACACACGGACACAGACACACGGATACACACACACTCAGACATATATATATCATGGTTTAAAGTATCGGCCGATACCGATCCGATACGGCCGATACCGATACGGTTTGGCATGTTCCGATCCGATACCGACCGATACCAAGTATTGACCGATACCGACATTGGGGGTCTTTGTTCCGGTCAATTCGACAAAGAAAATTAAATAAAAAAGACAAATCAACAAGGGTTTAAAGCATAACAAGGTTGTAGAAGCATGTAAAAGAAGAAAATCACATCAATTGAAGAAAATCACATCTATTGTTTGTAAACCAATCGGTAAGGGTGACTACTATTTCATTTAATTTCAAAACTACTAAGAAATAACACTGAAAATACTTAAAATTATGCCTAAATGTATAAAATATATGTTTTTAAATGTAAATAATTTATTAATAATTATTTGTTCCCCGATACCAAAAAATTCGATACTCTGATCCGAAACCGCCGATACTACCGATATCGCCGATACCAATACTCATAGGAATAGTCCGATACCGATTCCGATACCGATACTTTGAACCTTGATATATATATATATATATATATATATATATATATATATATATATATATATATAGGCATAATTTTAAGTAATTTATTAATAATATATATATATATATATATATACACAGACACACGTCGTGAAGTCTAGTATATATATTTGATTAGCTAAGGTAGAAGTTTAGCCTAATTAAGTTTAGTTTTGACAGAGTTGACTTGGACTCCTAATTTGACCCAGAACTAGTCTAGTATACCATCTGCTCCTCCTTTCTTCCCTTCTTCTCATTCGACTATCTCGGCCTCCTATTCGGCCTACTATTCCGATATGCGTTTGATACGGTCTACCTAACCTATATACTGATACTAATCTGATACTCTCTGATATTAAGTACATCCGGCTTACTAGCTAGCGGATCCACCAGTTACATGATTATATACTAATTATGTTAGATTGTGATACTAAGTAGCCTCGTCGTAGGCCTAGCGTGTTATCCACAAGTTTAGTTTTTCTTACGATATGAGTATCGGTATCGGGCTATTAATTCTTATGTTTAGTTTGTCTTACGATACAGATATTCACATCAAATCGAGCATAAATCGTTACTTTGTTGATCGTACATGGATGTACAAATGACAACACGAGAGCAGAATTGGTGTGAGTGACGATTTTCAGGCAGGTGTGGAAGTATTTCTTAAGTATGCCATGAGCAAAACTCAGTACATGGACGATAACAAAATCAAGTATCCATGTGTTAATTGTCACAATAGACGTTTCGAAGAAGTGATGACTGTGAGAGATCATTTGACCCGTAAGGGTTTCGTACGTGATTACGGCCTGTGGTCATCGCAAGGTAAATTATATTCAGAAAGACAGGCTGCAGAAGCTGGCAACAAGGCTCATATAGAGGCTTCGATATGCGAAGCATATCTTATCGAGGAGGTGTCAAACTTTTGCTCTATTTATTTTGATACTCATGTTGAGACAAATCGAAATAGACCTCAAAGGAATGACGAAGACATTGAGGAAGGAGGTATATTCAATTTAAGGGGCAAGCCTATTAGGGCTAGTAAGAAACGGTGGTTGAGTGACGATGAGTATGATGCCGCTCACCGATATGTCTTGTTAAATTGTGACATACAAGAAGTGAGAGATTTGGAGAAGTAAGTGACTACACCTCGTTATAATCTCTAATTTGGTGAGATAAGTGACTACACTAATTTTTATTCTCTCTAACAGTGTATTTAGAGATGAAGTCAAAATAAGGACACCCGATATTACCGATGAGGGACTTCAAAGAGAGGTTAATTTTACCTTTCCGTCATGGTTTCGAGATTACGTAAGTAACTGAGATAATATGTTATGCGGCTACCATTTAAATATATATATGCAACTAAAACATTTAAAGTTTACAGGTTTTATTAGCTGAACCAAGTACACTCACAAATGAGAGCATTCGTTATTTGTCATTGGGACCGAAGAAGCATGCAAAGACTTGGCCCGGCTATGTCGTTAATAGCTTCAAGTTTAAGACAACTCAACATCCTATAAATGCCGAATTTCTCAATGACGGCTTCAGTACGAAGGATTCTGGTGTTTGCATAAGAGGCACAATCTATGACGACGAGCCGAACTTTGACTATTATGGAGTGCTTCGGGATATTGTAGAATTACAATATAGTGCCCTATTTGATATGCATATTGTTATGTTCAAATGTGAGTGGTTCGATACGACACCAAATATCGGTTGGAGAATCGATAAACAATTTGGATTCATCGATATAAATCATCGCAGGAGGTATAGAGGGTCCGACACGTTTGCGATAGCAAGTCAGGCTGTTCAAGTCTACTATACAAGCTACCCAAGGCGTCGTAGAGATCGCTTTGACTGGTGGGCAGTATGCAAGATTAAATCTAGAAATACATTCAACGTTGGAGACCCAGCATACCAAGAGGACCAGATCGAAAAGCCCCAATACTTGGGACAACAGTCTTGTGACATGGATGTTGAATTAGAGGTTGATATACCTCTTGCTGATGAAAATAGAGGGGAGGAAGAGGTTGATATACAAGACTTAGATGTCAACCAGGGAAGAAAGAGGCGTCTTGTCCCAAGTATTGAGACTGAAGAAGAAGAAGAAGAATAAGAAGAACTTTATGAGGATGAGGATGAGGATACAGATGAATTCGACGATGAGGATGATGATGATGATGAGGCCGAGGCCGAGGAAGAGGACGATGACGATGATTAAATATCGCTATATTTCAGTTGTATCTTGAAGCACCCAATATCTAGTCTCGAATCCTAAATTACCCTATTACATTTGGATTTACAATTACAAGTCTAGTGGAACACAAGATGCCCTTTCATCAAAAGTTACAAGAATTGTACTTTGTTGTATTGGTGCATGATTTTATCAGATTTTGTGTATCTAGCTTTTATTCGTACTTCACTTCTGATTGTAATATTTATTTCAGTTTGGGATATTTGCGTATTATTGTATGAGTTTCTTTTTGCAGATGGCACTCCTAGGCCTACTCGTCTGGGCGGCACTCATCGCCCTGCTGCTGGTATGGATATGTTTAGTTTTATATTCATTTTTAAATCTATGTTGTCGGTATTTTGTTTATGTGTTCTATTTACAGGGCATGGTTGCGAGCACCCGTACTGGTGGTGCTGGCCGTGGTCGTGGCGGGTGGCGGCGGCGGCGACGGTGGTGGTGGTGGTGGTGGTCGTGGGCGTGGGCGTGGGCGTGGTGGTAGCGGTCGTGGTCGCCAGCCGCATTCCCCGGATGTGACCTCCGATCCCGACTTGGAGAGCCCGGACACAGGCTCTTCCCGCCGTCATTCTTCCTCGGTGCTACTGACATCGTCGTTGAGGCCTGTGACTCCATCCGCTAGCAGATCCGTTCTGCCACCGGATGTACCAGCGGATGCAGCAGCAGATGCAGCAGGGGGCCCAGCAGTTACTGCAGGCTGGGCCTCGGAGTACCCCGGGATTCAGTTTCATCCTGTTATCGGGGAGTACGTGCGCGGACCCGCGGATCCCCCGACGCCACCAGAGAGGCTGGTGGGCGAGTTCCGACGAGAGCTATGGCCCGCTGGTGAATCGTAAGTAAATTTAAGTTAATTTATTAAATTTGTTTCATTTATTCAAGTTAATAATCCAGTCGTTGCTTCTTTATAGGTTTTTCCCGTGGGATGCTGCCCGGATTCTAGGGCGCATTATCCAGGATAACTACCATGGCCCCTACCTCAATTTTTCTGAGGTGCCTCAGGACATGAAGTACGTCTGGCTCGACGAGATGAGGGTATAAATCCGTCGGTGAATTATTAATTATTCTTTAAATTATTAAATTTTTTATTACGTGATATTTGAATTTGTATGTCAGAGGACGTTCTGGTGGCCCCCCCATCGCGAGGAGGCGATCCGCAGGACCTACAAAGCCGCCGCCGGGAAGAAGATACGGGATGCGGTGTACGACCTTCGTACGGCGCATACGAGGAAGGACTGGATCCGGGCGGAGTACTATGAGCAGATGTTGGAGAAGATGGATACTCCGCAGTTCAAGCTGAAATCGGAGAAAGCTAAGGCTAATCGACAGGTCGCGGGTCTGCATACGGGGGGATCAAGGCCCCACGCATTGATGCGTGCAGATTTGGTGAGATAGCGCAAATTCAAATTCATTCTATTATTTAATTTCGTACTGTTAATATACGAAGTTAATTAAATTCTACGTATGCAGGCCCAACGGGCGGTGAAGCAGGGGAAAGAGGCGGAGACGGTCACCGCTCACGATGTATTCGTGCATACGCACAAGAGGCGGAAGGACGGAAGCTTCGTCGACGCGAGGGCCGAGGAGACTGATGTAAGTACTTACGTTTATGAGATTTATGTTAGAAATATAATTATTGTTAAGTTAATTAGATAAACTTAGGATTCAGACTATAACTTAGGGAGACATAGGATTTAGATTATAACTTAGGAAAACTTATAGTATAAACACATTCATTGGATAGGCTGCGTATCGTGAGGCACTTAGTCGGCTTGAGATCGAGCCCCCTTCCGAGAATGTCGGCGAAACGACGCCCACCCAGACGCACTCTTCTATGGCCGCTCGCTACGACGACGTGTTCGTAGAATCCATCGGCGGCGTTAGGAAAGGGCGCGTCTACGGCTTAGGTTCCATGGCGCCCTCGTTGCAGCCGTCCCCGAGATATCCACCGCCTCCGCCTCCCCCAGCGCCCCCGGTTGACGATGTGAGGGCGCAGCTTGCGACTCTGACCTCCGCGGTATCAAATTTGCGGGCGATAGTGTTGGGGCGCTATCCGTCTGCTCCCGGTCCGTCTGCTCACGGTCCGTCTGCTCCCGGTCCGTCTACTGCTGCTGCCGGTGCTTCGGATCGACCTGGTCCTTTTTCCCCCGGACGGCTTTCGTTTAACCGCTCTGTGGACGCCCGCATCGTATCGGATAACACCATCTTGACGCTCCTTGACATGATGTCGCCAGAGCAGCTACGTACGCTTCCAGACCATGTCTTGTCCCAAGTACCGGCACACACGGTGGAGTACATACGCAAAACGGATACGGCGGCACGAGCACGAGACGATCCGACGGACGGGGTTTGATTTTGTTTATGTTGTTGGTTTTGTAGACATTTGGATACATTGTATGTTCGGATATTTTTTTTATGTTTGGATAATTTAATGTTGGATATTGGATATATTGTGTTGGTAATATTTTGTTGGATATTGGATACGTTGGATATTGGTGTCGGATATGGATATTTTGTATATGGATATATGGTGTTGGATATTGGATACGTTGGATATTCGTGTTGGATATGGATATATGGTGTTGTATATGGATATTTTGCATGTTTGATATTGTGTTGGATGTGTTGTATAAACAGGAAAGAGTCTGTTTGCAGTATTTTTTTTTCAAAAATTAGCAGTTAGCGACGGACTGGCGACCACTCAGCGACGGATAGTCCGTCGCTAACTGGAGAAACTGAGGTTAGCGACGGAGTGGCGACGTAAAATCCGTCGCTACCTGGAGCATTTCAATAAAGCGACGGATTGGCGATGGACGATCCGTCGACCTGATGCTGTTTGATTTCCAGAAATTTTAGCTTTTGCGACGGATTGGCGGCTAACTTATGGCGGACTGGCGACCACTCAGCGACGGATAGTCCGTCGCTAACTGAAGAAACTGAGGTTAGCGACGGAGTGGCGACGGACTATCCGTCGCTACCTGGAACATTTCAATAAAGCGACGGATTGGCGACGGACGATCCGTCGACCTGATGCTTTTTGATGTCCAGAAATTTTAGCTTTCGCGACGGATTGGCGACTAACTTACGGCGGACTGGCGACCACTCAGCGACGGATTATCCGTCGCTAACTGGAGAAACTGAGGTTACCGACGGAGTGGCGACGTAAAATCCGTCGCTACCTGGAGCATTTCAATAAAGCGACGGATTGGCGACGGACGATCCGTCGAACTGATGCTGTTTGATGTCCATAAATTTTAGCATTAGCGACGGATTGGCGACTAACTTACAGCGGACTGGCGACAAAGTCCCGACGGACTATCCGTCGCTAACTGTAGGAATTTAATGTATCGACGGATTGACGACGTAATATTCGTCGCTACTTGAAGAATTTTACATTGAGCGACGGTTTAGCGACGGAATGTCCGTCGGTAATTGGGTATCAGAAAATCTCTGATACGCTTTTGCCGACAAATTTACGACGGATTAGCGACGGATATTGGGTATCAGAAAATCACTGATACGGTTTTGCCGACTCGTTAGCGACGGAGTTTTCCGTCGCTAACCCTATATCCTGATACATGTTTTGACGAAAGCTAGTCGGTAATCTGTCGCTATATATATTTAAATGCGCCGACGGTATTCCGTCGCTAAGTCGTCGCTGAGCGACGGAGTAGCGACGGATATGTTTTAGCGACGAGGTTATTCCCGACGGCAGTTTTACCAAAATATCCGTCGGTAATCCGTCGGTATTTATTTTTGGCGACGGACTACCGACGGATAAGGCCGTCGGTAAATCCATGTATTTTGGTAGTGAATGCCTCGCCCTGGTGTTCGCCATTCAGAAAACGCGACACTATGTCACCGGACAAACGATACATGTAATTTCACGAGTCAACCCTCTCAGGGTCCTCATGACTAAACCAGGGGCACTCAGCTCTCGCCTCGCTACATGGGCAATACTGTTGTCCCCTTGTCATATGATCTTCGTCCCCCAAAAGGCAGTCAAAGGTTAAGCCCTGGCAGACTTCTTAGCCGCCCACCCGGGCTCGGAGTCCTCCAGGATATATGAAGAGATCCCAGATGAGGTCGTCGACTCGCATGCAACCTCTCACGATGATATATGGCGAATGTTCTTCGACGGTGCTTCGAGGACCGGACCTAAAGGCAATATAGTCGTCGGAGTCGGGGTAGTGCTGATCTCCCCCTCCGGATTGGTGATTAACCGCACTTATTCCCTCACCGAGCCCTGCTCTAACAATGTGGCCGAGTACAACGCTCTGGTCATTGGCCTCCAACTTGCAAGAGAGCTGGGGGTAGAATACCTTGAAGCATACGGCGATTCCCAACTAATCGTCAATCAGATCTGGGGCTCATACAAAGTTCGCCACGAAGACATGATCCCTTATCACCAAATAGCGATTGACATCATCTCGTCATTCGAAGGGTTCTTCATCGAACATGTGCTAAGACTCAAAAATATCGAAGCTGATGCCCTAGCTGGTCTTGCTGCTTCCCTAGCAATTCCGAACTATGATCGCCAATCAGTGGATATGATAGGCCACGAACTGGTCTGTCCCAAGAACAATGTACAATTCGTGGCGAGTTATTCCGCACAGACGATCGATGAGGCCCCAGATTGGAGATAACCATTCATTGACTTCATCGTCTACGACATCCTGCCTGAGAACCCAAAGGAAGCCACCTCCATTAGACGGCGTTCTCTCAGATTCTTCTACGATACAGAGACAAAAATGCTGTATCGCCGTTCTTACGACGGATTACTGCTTCGGTGTCTGTCAAATACAGAAGCCAGAGAAGCCGTACGAGAAGCTCATGACGGTGTCTGCGGGGCCTACCAGCCCGGCCCAAAACTGCAAGACCGCCTTCACCGAATGGGCTACTATTGGCCCACAATGGTGGCAGATGCGATAGATTATGCTAGAAAATGCAAAGCCTGCCAAATCCACGCAGACTTCATTCACCAACCATCCAAGTTTCTATATCCGACAGTGGCGTCCTGGCCATTCGAAGCATGGGGAATGGATATCATTGGTCCAATCACCCCACCTTCCTCCCGAGGACATCGCTTCATACTTGCGATCACTGATTACTTCTCCAAATGGGCGAAAGCTGTCCCACTCGCAGAAGTTAAGACTTCAAACGTGATCAACTTCCTTAAGCATCACGTCATCTACCGCTTTGGACTGCCCCGAAGGATCATCCATGATAATGGTCCGCAGTTTGCAAGCCACGCATTCTATCGGTTTTGCGACAAGCACCGTATTCAGAATGTCGCTTCGACACCATACAACCCGACAGCAAACGGGTTGGCAGAGGCATTCCACAAAATAATCATCAAACTCCTCAAGAAGTTTGTCTCCTCCAATAAACGCGACTGGAACAAGAAGCTCGGCGAATGCTTATGGGCTTATCGCACCACAGTTCGAACAGCCACCAGGAATACACCATTCTCCCTGGTGTACGGGAGTGAGGCAGTCCTCCCATTGGAGACTCAGATCCCTTCACTACATGTCGCCCTCACACATCAATTGACGACAGACGAAAACCACCATCGTCGGCTACAAGAATTGGAGGCACTAGATGAAAAGCGCCTCTTGGCTCAGCAACGAATTGAGCTATACCAAGCACGCATCTCTGGAGCCTTCAACAAGAAGGTCAAAATCAGAACATTCCAGGTGGGCGATCTCGTCCTGGCAGTCCGGAGGCCGATGGTCATGACTCACAAGACCACCGGCAAATTCCAGCCAAAGTGGGAAGGCCCATTTATCATTGAGACAGTATTCTCCAACGGTGCTTACCGCCTCCCAAAACAAAATGGAGACTTGCTAATGTTGCCCGTCAACGACAAGTTCCTGAAGAAATATTATGTCTAAACGACATTCTCTCCAGCTCATCGAGTCATGTACCCGCTGGTACCGCTGAACTCACATCCACAACATTTCAGATTATCAAGTCATGTACCCGCTGGTACCGCTGAACTCACATCCACAATATTTCAGATTATCGAGTCATGTACCCGCTGGTACCGCTGAACTCACAATATTTCTGATTGTTGAGTCATGTACCCGCTGGTGCCACTGAACTCACCCTTTATCAATATTCTAAATTACCGAGTTATGTACCAGCTGGTGCCTCTGAACTCACATTCCGGTCACTCTTCAAATAGTAAGTCACGTATGATTATACCTCTGAACTTTCTTCCTGGAAGAGATCCTCCCTCATGATCCAATACCCGCACTCCCAGTGCACAAAAAGGGTAATCGATCCACAAATTTCCAAAACGGCCATGTCCTCATTACCTCTGAGTCGTTCCACTTCCACCAAAACAAATCAGCCCTCACATAGAACTTCCATGTCCTTATTACCTATGAGTCGTTCTATGTGCCCTCCTTCATTGAGCCCACTCCTGTCATGTCCTCATTACCTCTGAATGGGAAGGCTCCGTCGAAGAAACCTTCATACTTGCCATGTCTTCATTACCTCTGAGTAAGTATGATGATCCCCTTTCGACCTATTATCTGTACCCACAACCGGAGTACGCCAAAGGTAATAGGACCACAAATGTCCTCTGTTTACCACAAATGTTCTCTGTTGACCACAAATGTCCTCTGTTAACCACAAACGTCCTCTGTTGACCATCAATATCCTCCGTCGAGTTCACTCCTGCCATGTTCTCATTACCTCTGAGTAGGAAGACTCTACGTTTAAAAAAACCTTCCTACTTGCCATGTCCTCGTTACCTCTGAGCAAGTATGTCGGTTCCCCTTCATCCTATTATCCGTATCCTAAACCAGGGTACGCTAAGGATAATAGGCCCACAAATATCCTCAGCTAAATTTCTCAGCACAAACCTACCACCTCATCATGCCCCAGGAGCCCAGCTGCTCTACGGCATTCTATGCGGCCAAGATCTCTATGCGGTCAGGATTTTATATGCGGCTAGAAGAACACAGCCATGCTTCTTATTCAAAGTATTTCAATTTTGCAAATTGAAAACTTTGAAGGGGGTCTTGTAGAAGCATGGAAAATACTAAAGAAAATGACTCATGCGGCCAAAGAACCCCATGCGGCTCAGAAAGCCCATGCTGCTCGGAGAGTCATGCGGTATAAGGGGCTATGCGGTTCAAGACATCCCATACGGCTCAGAAAGATACGTGGCAGGACAGCCCTCTCCTCTGCCCTCTCGCATTAATTGCTTGACGGCTGACAACTCTGAAAAAGTGACAGCCCTGACACAGAAAAAAATAATTATGACTCTGTCATAATGACGAATCTCTAGGGAAGAGAAAAGAGATCTCTGACATAAATCCCCCGAGAGCCATAAAAAATGCCACGTGGCCTTGCCACGTGGGCGTTCGTATGCGGCTTACTTCTCATACGGTTCAGAGTGAATCCGTCCTATACGGCTCAGGCCGAGAAAGCCTCATGCAGGTCGAGCAAAGCACTTCTCATGCGGTTCAGAGTGAATCCGTCCTATGCGGCTTAGGCCGAGAAAGCCTTATGCGGCTCGAGCAAAGAACTTCTTATGCGGTTCAGAATGAATCCGTCCTATGCGGCTCAGGCCAAGAAAGCCTCATGCGGCTCGAGCAAAGACTTCTCATGCGGTTCAGAGTGAATCCGTCCTATGCGACTCAGGCCGAGGAAGCCTCATGCGGCTCAAGTAAAAACTTCTCATACGGTTCAAGAGGATCATCTCCATGCAGCTCAGGTGGATGTATCCCTATGCGGCTCGCAATGATTACCTCCCTGTGGTTCAAAGGCTCAAGGAAGGGCCACTACCCAGACAGCCCTGATACGTGGCCTTCACCCTATGCGGCCTAAAGTCATATGCGGCTCACTCGTCATATGGTTCAGATTCCCTAGTGGTTCCTAGGACACGTGTTCTAAGCCGATTAATTTCTCAGATTTACTGCCATCAAAGATCGGATCAAATCCCAATAATCTGGGACACGTGGCAGAAGAATAAATTTAATTTATTCGCAGACATCAGAAGATCATTATGAGGAAGATTTATTCCAATAAGCATTAATTGCTAATAGGATTTGGTGTAATCTACACTCGATGGCTCGGATTCGTCACAATCAAAACTGAACGGCCTGGATTGACCAATCTACGGGCCGCCGCCATCTCCAAGAGCTAATCATTGGTAACCCTAATGATCACATCCCACTATTATAAATAGCAAGGTGCCATTCCCTTGTAAAGAGGGATAATATCAGAGAGAAATACGCTATCAGAGAAAAAAAATACACAGAGAGAGAGAGAAGCCAGAAGAGCAATATAGGGAGAGCAAGAAGTGCATTTCTCCAGCAACACGAATCATCTTTTCACAGGAGCCAAGGCTGCATACCGACCGTCCAAGGAGTAAGGTAGGGCTGCCGTCGCCTTCCCGAGCCTCTATCGTCACCCCCCAGAATCTAAAATAAAAAATTGTACTTAGACTGTTGTATCTAGGTTTTCGTCCCTAGGCTTTCTTTGTACAAGCGAGTTTGTAACATGAAGTAAAAGTTCGATCCTTCGATAATTGTTCTGTTCTTTTATATTTCATGGCAAACAGCAAGGGGTAGCCGAAGAGGACGTAGAACTCGCCAAGTACCTGGTTGCACAGGTGGACAGCCCCTATCTTGATGCTCTAATCCCTATGGACAAAATTCCTTATTTCATCAATAAAAGGCTGCCATTGGACTATTCTGAGTGTGATAAGCTTAATCTGATGTACGCTGTACGGGACTGTCTAGACGTTAACCTGCACACACATGTGACAACTGTCCATACCGCAAATCGACTTGCTTCCATTAAAGGTGCTTATTTCCTAGTCCCAGGTAGAAGAGAATGGGGTCATACGATCATCTTCGGCCGAAAAGAAGGTCCTCCATCTTTCACTCTACAAGAGTTCGATCTCGAACCCGATGCTGGATGATTACCGCTCTACCTGTATAGTCCTCAAGCCAAGCACTTCATGCAAAAACAGGGGTACGACATGGAGGCTACCCCGATTCTGAATTACGGAAATGGTCGACGATTACCTCTATAGCTGTCCGCACCGACTGGAAAACCTCAGGATTATTATACAAATCCAGACATGGCCTTGGGTATGTTACACAAGCAACAATGCCCGAGAGTTCTGATAAAGAATACGAGTGGCACTCTCATTCGTCCGAGTCACCCACTTACGACTCTGATGGCAGCATTGGAGATATATTCAGGCAGACATTATCTGTCAACATGATATCCACTGATATTGATGAGGAAGACAGAGATCTACTTGATCCGCTTGAGTTGGAGCCATGGGTCCAACAACTGGATGCACAATAGGAGAAGTGCTTTAAACTACGAGACTCTCCCACTGAAGATGAGGTCATGCAAGTGGACCTTGGTGATGAATCCTCCACGAAGCTAATCTTCGTCAGTAAAAGCCTGGCGGACGATGACCGAGAGTCGCTGTTGCAACTCATCAGAGAATACATCGATGTCTTCGCTTGAAGCTATAAAGACATGCCAGGGCTAAATCTCGAGATCGCACTTCATAAGCTCAATATTTATTAGGATACAAAACCAGTCAAACAACAGCAGTGACGATTTCGTCCAGACATCATGAACTCCATTGAAGCAGAAGTAAACAAGCTTGTAGCTAGTAGTTTCATCCGTGAAGAGCTGCACAGAGACTGGGTAGCTAACATAGTACCAGTCATCAAGAAGAATGGAAAGATTCGAATTTGTATCGACTTCCACAATCTGAATGTGGTATGCCCTAAGGATGAATTCTCTCTTCCGATCACCGACATAATGATCGATAATACATGTGGCTTCGAGCACATGCCCTTAATAGATGGCTTTTCAGGATACAATTAAATCAAAATATTTTCTGATGATGAGAAGCTTGTGTCATTCCGAACAACGATCGGCATGTATTATTATACAGTCATGCCCTTTGGCCTGAAGAATGCCGGTGCTACACATCAATGTGCTATGAGCGTCATCTTTAGAGATCACTTGCGCAAGACGGTGGAGTGTTACGTTGACGACATCGCCGTCAAAAGCCTCTCCAAAAATGATCACTTACATGATTTGAGAACAATGTTCGACCTCATGCGAGCGCACAATCTGAAGATGAATTCCACCAAGTCTTTCCTCGGCATGTCTAGAGGGAAGTTCTTGGGCTTTGTCATTACTTCCCAGGGCATTCACATAGACCCCAATAAAACAAAAGCAATCCTGGAGATGAGTCCAACGAAGAACCTCCGTGAACTCCGCGGCCTTTAGGGAAGACTAGCCTACATCAGGAGGTTCATATCTAACCTCTCAGGAAGATGTCAACCCTTCACTCAACTCATGAAGAAGGGTGTCTCTTTCATATGGAACAAGAAATGTCAGCGTGCCTTTGATGACATTAAGGAATACCTGACGAATCTACCAGTACTGGTAGCACTGGTAGCCGAAAATCCCTTCATGCTCTATGTACGGGCGATGGAACACTCCTTCGGTGCTTTGCTAGCACAAAACAATGATACGGGACATGAACAAGCCATCTATTACCTCAGCCGAGTGATGGTAGGACCGGAACATAGGTACACCGCCGTTGAGAAGGAGTGCCTTGCCCTAGTGTTCGCCATTCAGAAAATACGACACTATATGACAAGGCAGACCATCCATGTTGTCTCACGAGTTAATCCTCTCAGGGTTCTGATAACAAAGCCAGGCGCACTCAGTTTTCGTCTAGCCACATGGGCGATACTGTTATCTCCCTACGATATTGTCTTTGTTCCGTAAAAGGCTGTCAAAGGTCAAGCCTTGACCGACTTTCTAGCATCCCATCCAGGCTCAAAAATAGCCTAAATCTATGAAGAAATCCAAGATGAAGTCATTGACTCAAACATGACTTCACATGAAGCCATTTGCCGAATGTTCTTTGACGGTGTTTCAAGAACGGTGCCACAAGGTGATATCGTCGCTGGAGTCGGGGTAGTATTAATTTATCCCTCTGGATTGGTGGTCAATCGGGCATATTCTCTCACCGAACCCTATTCAAACAACGTAGCCGAATATAATGCTCTAGTCATCGGACTCCAACTCGCAAAAGAGGTAGAGGTCAAGTACTGGAAGTGTATGGCAACTCGCAGCTGATTGTTAATGAAATTCGAGGCTCATACGAGGTTCGCAACAAGGACCTGATTTCCTTCCATCAGACATCAATTGCCATCATTGCAACCAAAGAGGGGTTCTTTATAGAGCATGTTCCTAGGCTCCAAAATATTAAAGTCGATGCCCTAGTAGGCCTCACCGCTTCCTTGACAGTTCCAAATGATGCTCATTATCTAGTCTACATGATAGGCCATGAGCTGGTCTGTCCAAAGAACAATGTTCAATAAGGTACTATTTGCCATTAAAAATCAAAGACATGTATTACAAAAATAATAAAATTGATTGTAAACTCGCTTGAACAAAAAAAAAGCGTAGAAAGAAATTCTAGGAAATAATCTAAGTATAATTGTTTAGTTTTTAATTCTGGGGGGTGACGGTAGAGGTTCGAAAAAGTGCTATCAACTCTGCCTTACTCCTTGGACTATCTGACGCAGTCTTTTGCTCTTGAAGAAATTGCTTTTCGAAGGTTGCCAGCCTTTTGCAGGGGTGTGGCACCCTACTATTTATAGTGGTATGTATGTTGAGCCGCGTAGATGGTATGTGGCCACGTGACTAATTAGCACGTAAAGACCCGTTCTTTGGCCGCCATATGTCGATTTGTTGGAATTTTGTTGCAGCAAATCTGGGTAGTTAAGACTTGGTCAGCCTGCCACGTGTCCTGTCGCAGGAATCATTTTTGAGCCGCATGAGTCTCTCAATTTTCGACCATGTGGGGCTGCATGAGACTCATGCGGCTTAAGTCACAAACTTCCTTAGCCCACATATAGCTTAAGGATTTAAGCCGCATAGATTCTGTATTTTGGCCGCATAAAGCTCATGCGGCTTAGGTCACAGTCACCCTTGGCCGTATGAAGTTCGAAGACTTTGGGGCCGCATATATTTGAGCTGTATAAGGTTCACGCGGGTTAGGTGACACTCCTTCTGGCCGCATGAAAGCGTATGAGCCCTGCTTTTGATGGCGTCTCATGTCTTATCTTTTTGTTAAAGTGTCAGAGATGTCATTTTTGTCAGTTTTAATAGAACTTGTCAGCTTTGTCAAACGAACTGATCCAATTGGCCGTATATCTTTCTTCTGCAGCTGGTTGTCGACTGGCCGTATAAGGCATTGAATCTGTCATACAGCTTTCCTTTATGTGGACCTATTTTGCCAAAAGTACATATACGGTAATTTGTGATCCGTATGAACCCCATATTTTCTATGTTTCTATAAGACCCCTTTCAAAGTTTTCAAATTGCAAATTTAGAATACTTTGAATATGAAGCATGGAGATATGTCAAGCCACAGGGAGTCTTCAAGAGAGAGAGAGATCTCGAGTCGCAGGGAAATCTTGAGCCGCAGGGAGTTCTTGAGCCGCAGGAAAACTTCGAGCAGCAGGGAAATCTTGAGCGGGCCAGCTGTCACTGTTGTATTTAATTTCTTGATTCGATTTTGGATTTGGGTTCTCTTTTCGAGATAAAGTCGACGGTTACTAGGGATAGAATCCCCAAACGTTATCATTATCTTTAATGATTTCGAGAATCGAAACGACACTCTTTTAGAAACTCTATAAATAGGGATCATTTGAAGAGAGATTTTTCTCGTTTACCTTCTTCTCTTTCATCTTCATCTTCCTATCTCAATGGCTCCAAAAGCATCCAAGATTGGTGCTGCGGCCAAAGGGAAGGGACTTGCTTCACCGTCGAGAGCGGCGGGCTCTTCTTTCATTCATTCCGACGTGCACCCCCTATTAAAGGTAAGGACAGTGGGAAGACGATGGCCATATCGTATGTTTTATGCGCGGCCCTGTGCTATATTTCTTTCTGTGCTTTAAGCCTAGTCGATGTGTGCCCTATCTGAGTTGGAACACATGTGTTCTGTATGATAGGGCTGCATGGACTGAACCGCATAAGTGCTGCACATTCGAACCTGAACCGCATAAGTGACCCAGGTCTGATCCACATGAGTACTGCACAACTGTGCCATATAAGTGTCTCCTGATTGATCCGCATGGATGTCTCATGTTTTGAGCCGCATGAGTACCTTGTGACTAAGCCACGTATGTGTCTCATTACTGAGCCACATGAACACTTCATGAGTGAGACGCATAAGTGTCTTATGAGAGCCGTATGAGCACTTCATGACTAAGCCGCATGAGCATTTCATGACCGAGCCGCATGAACCCCTTAAGTGCCCCATGACTGAGCCGTATGAACACTTCACGATTGACCCATATGAGCAATTCATGACTGAGCCACATGAACCCCTAAGTGCCTCATGACTAAGCCGTATGAGCACTGTATGACCGAGTCATATATGTCTCGCATTCTAGGCCGTCCATGCATCCCTCATAACTAGGCCGCATAGGTTCTGTATGGCTAGGCAGCGTAACTGAAGGATGAACCTCTTCTAACCTCACTTCTTCTTTGTCCTTTGCAGTGACCTTGCCATCAGCTCCATCAGGGGAGCTCCTGATAGGTGTAGAAGCATTGAAAATATTAAAGAAGGATCCATGCGGCCAGGAAACTCCATGCGGCTCAGGAGGCCCATGCGGCTCACAGATTCAGACGGCACGAGGGGCTATGCGGCTCAAGACGTCCTATGCGGCTCAGAACAGGAGACACGTGGCTTGAAAAATAGTTCTCCCCTCCTGCATTAATTACTGTGACGGCTGACAACTCTGAAAAAGTGGCAGCCCTGACACAAAAGAGGTAATTATGACTCTGTCATAATGACAGACCCCTAGGAAAACGAAGGAGATCTCTGACACAATCTTCCGAGATCCAGAAAATGCCACGTGGCCCTGACACGTGGACGATCATATGCGGCTCGAGCGAAGATTCCCATGCGGTTCAGAATGAAGTCGTTCCATGCGGCTCAGGCCGAAACAGTCTCATGCGCCTCAAGCGGAGGCCTTCCCATGCGGTTCAAGAGGACCATTTTCATGCGGCCTAGGCGGATGCATCCCTATGCGGCTCGTAATGATCATCTCCATGCGGTTCAAAGGTTCGAAGGGTGGGAGCCACTACCCAAGCAGCCCTGACACGTGGCTTGAACCTTATGCGGCCCAAATCTTATGCGGCTCAATCTTCATACGGTTCAGATCCCCCCAGTGGCTCCTAGGACACGTGTCCTAAGCCGATCAATCTCCCAGATTTATTGCAATCAGAGATTGGGTCAAATCTCAATAATCTGGGACACGTGGTAGGAGAATAAATCAAATTTATTCGCAGACATCAGAAGATCATTATGAGGAAGATTTATTCCAATCATTATTAATTGCTGATGAGATTTGGTGTAATCTATACTTAATGGTCTAGATTTATCACAATCAAAACTAATGGCCTGGATTGACCAATCCACAGGCTGCCGCCATCGCCAAGAAGCAATTATTTGCAACCATAATAATCATACCCCATTCCTATAAATAGCAGGGTACCATTCCCTTGTAAGAGAGATACACACACAGAGAGAGAGGCACACACAGGACCACTTCTCGAGATCAGAGAACACCAGAATCCTTAGAGAGAAAAAGCATAAAGAGAGCAAAGAGAGCATTTTTTCAACGCCAAGCAATCTTCTGGAGCCAAGGCTGCATACCGATCGTCCAAGGAGTAAGGCAGAGCTGCCGTAGCTTTCCCGAGCCTCTATCGTCACTCCCCAGAATCTAAAATAAATAATTGTACTTAGACTGCTGTACCTAGGCTTTCGTCCCTAGGCTTTCTTTGTACAAGCGAGTTTGTAACGTGAAGTAAAAGTCCAGTCCTCCAATAATTGTTCTGCTCTTTTATATTTCGTGGCAAACACGATGGCGACTCTGCTGGGGACAAACTTCTCCACGGCTGAGGAGTTGGTAACACAGTCGGATGCAGTCATGCTTGGCTCCACGTAACAGAAGATGGTCGTCCGTTTCGACCAACAGGCGTTTGAAGAGACGCTCTCTGAAGGAAGTGCTGGTCCGATCCAGAAGCGAACACGCACAAAGAAAGATCGCTGCGAGTGGAGGCCAAAATCATTTGCTCTCCCACAAGCTCTGGACGGGGTACTCTCTGCTACCCAAGACGGCGAGGGCGATTCTCATGCGGCTCCACTTCGAGCCATAGAGAACTCTGCTGTCCCCAAGACTGGCAAAGGAAAGCACAACGATGCTGGACTTGAAGGGACAAAGAGCGACTCTATGCGCCCCAAGAAGAAGCCGAGCACTCCTGTGGCCAACTCTGCCGACCACATGCAGGAGGCTCATGCGGGTGGATCTACCAGCCGCATGAAGAAAATCCATGCGGCCAGATCATCCAGCCGCATAAAGAAGACCCATGCGGCTGAGACTCCCAGCCGCATGAAGAAAGCCTATGCGGCTATGTCTGCTAGCCGCATACGGACCAATGATGACAGCCGCATGACGCCTACTCCACGCGGCTCTGTCTTCGACCGCCTCTCGTACGGTCCTGATCTCTTGTGCTCCCAAGAAGATATGTCTGACTCTCTCCAGCCTCACTTAGACTCTTCCTACTATGTGCCCTTACGCACTAGAGCGAAGAAGTCTAAAGCAGCACGAGCCTGGCGAGTTCGACCCGCGGATCTGACCTCTGACCATCCGAGCGTTTCGTATACTGCAACGCGGGCCTCGGATGGGAAGTTGTACAGAACCACTCGAGTCCAGCCCACGGCGGCAGACGGACAGAGAGGCTCGCAAAAGTCTTCCAAAATCCCGGAAGCAAATATGGTCGGTCCAGACCCATCTGACTTGCGTGAGGCCATCCTCCACAAACGTAAGGAAAGAGAAGATGCATCGGGGTGCAAAAAGTCCTCCCACGGACGTCACTGCACCCAAGTCATCGTCAACTGCTGTCAAATCCCTATTTTGAAATAGGTATCTGACTGTATTTTGTATTTTTGGGAAATTTAAATTTGGGTATTGTTAAAAAAAAATTTATTGATAATTTCTTGAGGGTGAATTTTATCCATATTATTATTCTTGCCACTAAATTTACTATCAATTTTTATTATATTTATTATTATTATTATTATTATTATTATTCCTACTCCTCCCCTTTACCTAACCCTAACCCTAACCAATGCTTTCACTCTCTCTTCCCCTCACTTTTCACTCAGCCGACACCCCCCCCTACCTAACCCCCTCGCCTCTCTCTTCACTCTCTCTCTCCCGACCCCTCACTGGACCAGCCCCCTCCCCCTTTCCTTTTCCCTCAGCTCTCTCTCTCTTTCGAGCTCACTCCCTTCCCTCTCCCTCTCGATCTCCCCCTCTCCTCTCCCGCTCTTTCCCGGCCAGCTCCGGCCACTGCTGCCACCATCATCCACCAGTACCGCCCACCGCCGACCGCCGCCACTGCCCACCACTGCAGCCGCGACCATCGCCTGCGCCACCATCTCCTACCACTGCCACCTCCATCCACCATCCTCTATGGCCGCCTCCTTCTCCGCGGCCACCGCCATCAGCCTCCACCGCCACCAATACTGCTTCGACCACCATCATCATCGTCCCCATCACTCTCAGCCGCGGCCACCACCACTTCCTTCCCTCTTCCGCTGGCCGAGCACTATGGCCTTCGGAGCTCCTGCCGCCGTTGCTCTCCTCCGTCGGAGCCCGACCCGACCCTGGCCGAGCCGCCTTGCGCCCGCCGGTGAGGTTCCCGAGCTCCCCTCTCCCTCTCTTTCTCGTTTTGTGTGCTACCTCGTCGAGCGTGCTGTCTCGAGTAGTGCACTCTCGTGCAGCAAGCCCTCGTGCTCTGTTCTTTTCCTTGGGTTGCGTTCCCCGATATGCGTGCACCTCGATTTGTATACGGCTTCGGTTTTCGTGCAACCTTGGTCTACGTATTGCCTTAGGCAGCGGGACGCCTCGAGCCCCGTGCTGTCTCGGGCACCGTGCCACCTCGGTTTGTGCACCACCTCGTTTTTCGTGCCTTGGCCTTTGTGCCTTTCTTAGTTTTTGTGCCGCTCCGATTCGCGTACCCGTACCAATTTGCGTGTCGCCTCGATTGCGTGCCACTTGATCCCCGTACCGTATCGATTTCCGTGCACACCTCGATTTGCGTGTTGTATCGATTTGCGTGTCATATTGTATCTTATGTCGCCTCGATTTGCGTTCATGCACCGATTTGTGTGTTTGCTCCGATTTGCGTGTCGTATTGGTCTTTGTGCCGTCTCGATATGTGTGTCGCATTAATTTGTGCGCTATCTTGATATTCGTAATTTCCTCGATTTACGTACATGTCTCGATTTACGTGCATGTTCATCTTTCTCGTTCGTCTCGATATTCATGTTCTCTCGATTCTCGTGTGCGTCTCGATATACGTGCGTATCTCGATTTGCATGCCCGTATCGGTCCACGTGCCTCGGTTTCCTTGCCCGATCCGTGTGCTGCTTGCGGGACCCGTACGGTATAGCCTCATGCTAATTTTTCATAATTTTATCATTATTTTATTATTTAATTCTAATGATTGTTTATTGTGTATTCTGAGGATCTCGATGGACGTGCTAGCCTGGATCCTGATCGCCGAAGAATTGCTTACCTAGCCGAGCCCTCTAGACAAGTATCACTTGCTCATCGACGGCTCTTGACCTCTCTCCTGGATTTTATTTCATTTAATTAAATTGTACTTGTAATTTTATAACCATGATTAGTGTAGCCTAGTAGTAGAACTGCCATGATAATTACTTAGGATAGGTTGGTCCGATACCGGGATAGACCGTATCGAACAACTCGGATGGGTCATCCACACCTCCGAGGACATGAGCACGACTCACTTGTATGGATTGTCCCTGTATGCCCTATGTCCGACTCGCGGTCGGGTAACGGCTTGGCGAACTACTCATGTGGCTGTGATTGTGCTTGGGTTAGAACTATAGACATGAGCTGTGATGCGCCCTACGAGGCGGTTAGTTGATTATATTATGCATGTTGGCTTGGCGCCCAGTACGCATTGTAGCGCTGCTGGAGGCCGGGACTTAGTGGTCTCGGGTTCGATTGGTTTCCAGTACGCATTGTAGTACTACTGGAGGCCGAGACTTAGTGTTCTCGGCTGTCGACTTGTTCCCAGTACGCATCGTAGTGCTGCTGGTAGCTGAGACTTAGTGTTCTCAGTCTGCGATTCTGCAATTCCGCGGCGGGTTACGCCGAGTGGATTTTAGCCCCAATTCGTAGGGTGCTCCCATCCAGATTACAAAGGAGACTCTGCCGGATTTTTCCAGAATTCTCAGTTAGGAATTTGGTTCGAAGGACTGGGGATTGAGTATACCTGATCCCATTGCTTGCTAGGTAGACTCCAGACTAGATCAGTCGCCTAGCTCCTGATCCGTCTTGTCCGTCGGATAGAGTAAGGAGAGCGGTTCCACTCGGGAGACGATCTGCAACCCTGATCCTTATTTGGTTTAAGGGTTGTGGATCTGCTCTAGAGTGATTCACACAATCCTTGCCACTCTTCTAACGGTATTTAATTAATATACACTTGTACCCTGACCATTCATTCTAGGAGTTGTCCTAGTCTTAAGAGATAGAGCTGACAGTTGTCCTATGTATTAGGAATTGTGACTTGTGGATATGACTGAGGATTGAGTATTATGGAGAGTACGATCTCGGGATATTGACTTGGTGGATCTATGTGGATTCTTGGATTTTGGTGTTTTCGAATATTTCGTAGAACGAGGAGAATATCGAGGGTATTATTATATAATTTTTACTCGAATTCTCAGACGCCCAAAACCTGGTACCTTTGTGTACTCCGGTAGTTGGGGAACCTGGTTTGATTGCTATGTCTTGGTAGTTAGAGGGGCTCATTTTCTAGTGGCTTGTGATCATTGACTTGGAGGATTCTTGTGAGCCAGAGGGCCTAGCATTGCTTATAGTGATTAGCTTGGATATTTGGTTATTGACCTTCCTGACATGATATTGAATCCATCGTAGAAGGGTGACTCTTGATAGATTGATCTGGTGGATAGACAGACGGGATGATTGGAGCTCTAGCTCCCATATATTCTTGAGATGTGATTATAGTAGAGGTTCTGATTTTTGTACCCGACTTGATATCCATGTCACGATTTGGGCATGTGACTTCTTGTGACTGATAGGTTTGACCTTGTTTCTGGTATTACACGATGACCTAGACCTGTCTTGATTCTTGATAGTGGCCCGTAGAGGTGCACTCCTGACTAGCACTCTGGACTTGATGGTAAACCTGGCATGTATACTCTTGATTCTTGATAGTGGCCCGTGGTGGCACACTCCTGACTAGTACTCTTGACATGACATGTTTACTCTTGACCGCTGTTAAGACAGTCAGTCCTGAGTTGCTAGGTATGACCTTGTCTTGACACCGTGGTTGATTTCTCTTGATTGTGCTTATATAAGCCACCAGTCCAGTCTTGTCTTGCATCATGTCTAGGACATGGATCCCTGAGTACCACAGTCATGGATCCATAATGAAACTGACTAGGCTAATAACTAGATTAATCATGTAGTTCATGGGGACTTCCTAGTGACCTGTTGCTTGTCTGACCCCGGCCCTATGTATCTATATATATATACTAGGGATTTGTTGCTATCCGTCGAGATGAGCGCATTTCCAGCCCTCCGTCGAGTGTGGCACTTCTTTATGGCACATGTATCTTACTGCAGTGTGCCTGCTATATCTATCTTTTTCTTTTGCTGGGGCCATTCGGGTAGTAGCAAGCAGGAGCTGGACTTTGAAGTCACATTGCATCTTGTTAGTAATTAGGCCTGTGATAACCCTAGTTAGCTAATAATAGCAAGCCGTAGGCATTGTGTGGCCGCTTTTTCTTCTGTGTTGTTTGGCTTGTTGCCTGCTAGCCAGCTGATATTGATTTCCAGCTGGCAGGGCAGGTGTTAGTGGATGCTAGGGAGATTGTGATTGTGTTAGCTTCACTATACTTGTAGATTGTTATCGTGCGTTGGTACCGCACGATCTCTTACCTTTATTTACTGTTTTTAGATATTTTCCTTGTCATATTTTATCCTGCTGGATTTCTTCGCCCGTCCTTGAGCCTTCCTTTCTGGTACTTGCTGTGGTTGGCCTGACCAACCCTGGATTGTTTCCAGATTATCTGAGACCGACCCGGTGGATCTTCCAGACTTGACTTGGAGGGTGTGCTTCAGTTCCAGACCATGCTAGAAACTGTGGGAAGATATACTTGTCTACATTATTATCCTGTACTGTAGATTCCAGATTTTCATATGAGTATTCCCTGCTTTCCATATGATTATCTCTCTTGACGTTGATTCATTGTGATTTGTTTGTGGACATGAGATCGGATTTAGGCCATAGATTGATTGCATGCTAGGATACCCAGCTAGACTTGACAGCCGTCATTGCCGTATAGCGTATTCGTACCTTATACGGTGTAGCTGGCCGTGCACGTCCCCGCACTACAAGAAAAATGGCTTTTCTTGACGGTTTTTCCCCGTCAAGAAAGACTTTTCTTGACGGTTTTGGATCCGTCATCTAGGCCCCCGTCAAGAAAAGTCGACGCTTTTCTTGACGGTTTTTTGTTTGTTTTCTTGACGGTTTTAAACCGTCAAGAAACAAGCTTGTCTTGACGGTTTTAAACCGTCAAGAAAACAAACAAAAAACCGTCAAGAAAAGTGTCGACTTTTCTTGACGGGGGCCTAGATGACGGGTAATGACCGTCAAGAAAAGTCTTTCTTGACGGGAAAAAACCGTCAAGGAAAATATTTTTTGATGTTTAAAAACCGTCAAGAAATGAATTTTTTTTGACGTTTTGCAATCGTCAAGATAAACATGTTTACAATAATATCAATATATTCCAGAATCCAATTACCAAACACACATAATATCAATATATGCCAGTTACAACACACACATAATATTATAATACACAATCTTTTTATTGATCACAAATACAAAGTTTGTACATCACAAACATCCAAGAATGATATATACAAAGTATACAAAAATTCTTCTCAAGATTGGAGGAAGAAGAGTACAAAGAATCACAAGCATGACCATAATTATGATGATGATCCTCAAGGTGATAATATGAGCTTGATTTCCTTCAAGAGTCTTCTCAGGATTGTGGACGAAGGAGAACAACCTGGTTATTGTCAAGAACAAACAAAGAATCACATACTAAGGGCTTAAAGAAAATTTATGTATGACTCAACATATACAATACATAATGCAAACTAACATGCATGGATGCATACATGACATAACTAAGATTAGAGTGCTCAATATTTCTCTTGTGCTCTAAGCTTTCCAATTTGGCAAAAAGGGATATTTGAGAATGAAATCAGCATGTAAGGATGAGTTGAAACTTTAATCTTCAGTTGTCCATGACATAGATACCGGTATATTATTTTATTAAGCATGAAAGGTAGCATGCATGACCAAGAAGAATGGGTCAAGTTTTATAAGTCCAGGAGTGCCTTCAATAGGTCATGATGTAATTCCATTGACCCTAATATCATAATTAGTTCCCCAAAAATGTCTGGCTTCACAAATGGACTCAGTTTTATGAGTCACTTCCCATTTTACATTATTTTAATTTTTATGGGAAATTTCTAAAAACTATTGCAGCCTTGAACCTTGACATCTCCCTAACACGCCAAAGGCCTTAGCCAGTAGGCTTCCCCATCTTAGTCACCAGCTTGCAATTTGAAAAAAGCTACATATTATTTTCTAGAGGATAAGCCACCAACTAATGTTGCACAAAAAGACAAGTCAACAAGTGCTTCGTGACTGAAGTATAGTGGAGAGAATTATACTGATGTACTTCAAAAGTAAATTGAGCCAGAAAGTATAATAGATGTTATACCATATCAACATGCAACAAAGTATACTCACATGTTCGAAAGCCAAGGTGACAAATCCTCCATTGCCTGATGCTCCGTTAACATGAATATCTAGCTTACGAAAATGTTTGATGGTTGTTTCTACACTTCTTGCCACATCCTCCTGCTTGCACAGATCGCCTTCAAGCCCAACAGCCTGTGTGACATAATTGATAAAGATTTATGTATTATCGAAGCATTAGGCTAACCAGATACATATTAGAGGATTCTCTAATATTGGTAAAGATTAATGAAGATCCACCTATGAATTCTTCCATTTTAGATAGCTAGTTCATTGCCACATCCACCTGTAACATTATAAAACTATGTAGTTCTAGTTCAATATTTTCATAAATGAAATATTGCATCTAGTCTTATGGACATATCAAGAAAACTAGCAAGTTCGTGGGGAAGTATATTTATCACATCATTAGAAGAAAGCAAAAGGTAAGGTGATGGTCTGATGGCCCAATGCACCCTGCACATAAATCTTGCAACAAATTTTAAGTACCAATCATATAACTCTAGTTGGCATATGTAAGAAGAAAGGGAAAATGAATAGATTCCAATTAAGATGCAAATGGAGCCCTTAAAATTGCTACGTGAAAGACAATAAACAACTTCCTAGTTTAGAAATGTGTCTGAATAAAATATTAACTAATAGAAAGAACAATACAAATTGGGTGGTATTGGTAGTATCCTCCTACAGGACATTAATTATGTGGGAAAACACATAATAAAGCACTATGTAAGTTTAAAAATACATCAAACAATCTCATGATGTGTGTAGTATGAGTACTATATGTGGATTATGAAACTATAACTATAAAGTTGTTTGAAATCTAAAATTATGATGAACAGAAAATAGTTTATCGAGCCAAATAGAGAATCCTTTATATGGGATAGCTGATGTATAGTTGTTTCAAGTTTATGGAGTTGTCTTTGCTAAAGGCATCAATGATGTTATCCTCGCCAAGTCCTTCAAGACTGATGTCTCGACCATTTAGAATGTCAAGGCTGACCTTGCACCTAAGGCCTAACCTTGCATCTCTATTATGTCCTACTTCATATGCATAACGAGTACTTGGAGCCAATTGTTTCTTAATTTTATCGAGGAATGCCTATATACAATATTTATGTCCTACCCAAGGGCTTATTTTTAAGAATTTTTTGTTGTTACCTTCACTCATGAAACAAACCAAACAGTTCTAGAATATGCACATAATATTTCAAGGGTATGTTGTTGCTGTTGGTCTTGCTCCCTTTCCTGCTACTTTTTTTCCTTCTGAGTTAGGACTAAATTGTTGTAGAAGACGTACCACCTCATGATGCTAGGACTAAACATATGTTACCACAATTAATATACTTTTTAAGAAGAACATCACTAGTATTTAACTTGTTTTGATGAAGAAGCCATATCAATTTAATTACCAGTCCCGCATAATATCCTCAACCTTATTTTAAACATGGATATCACCTTCCAAATATCCTTCTAAATACTGGGCCTTCTTAGGAAAATTTCTTAGATAAATGATATAACTTGCTTCTATTGACATAGATAATAGTTAGTTGTTTAACTAAAACAAGATCAATATGAATTAAAGCTCATCTAAATACTTGGTACAGTTTCCAATGTTGTCAAGTATGTTTCCTGTTAAGATATTGTTTCTCATATAACTGAAGAAACAAAGTTGGTAAGGAACAAGCAATGAAGGTAAATACACATGTAAGTCACCACATTGAAAGGAATCATGGAACTCACAAAAACCATAGCCTTGTCAGTTGGCACATATCAGTAAAGTGGGTTCCTTCTAAATTGTTCTCTTGCAGTTCCTTGAAAATTACTCATCTAGCATTAGTACAAGAACAACACATACTTTTGTTGACTACAAATGGAACAAGAGTCTAAAAAGGCAAAATCATATGGCCCTCCAACTTGCTGATATTTTTCAACCCTACTTGTGTTTCTTTAGGTGTGTGATTCCCCAATTTATTCTCAAAACATTGACTTTTCTAAAAAAAATCCTAGCTAACGTATAGTTCTATTACATTTCACTGATTCATAAAACTTATATTATATTAAAATTTCTTATCCTACTTCCCCAAAGAAAATGAATCACAAATGATAACAAGCTGAGAACGTTCTCACAAGCACTATAAAACTCTATTCCAGAAAATACATGGATATGAGGATCGTTCCAACCAATTTGCAGAACCCAAACGATAGCATCAGAACGTGTGTCTCCTAATTGTAGGAGACACAGACCAATCATCATCGACACGCATATATGAAATAGCAAAACCAACCCAAGAGTTTCAGAAATATACCGAAGGGCAAGTCGGAATCCGAAGGGACGCCTCGGACTCGTGCTACGTGTGCGGACACGGACGTCGCCTCGCCGTGTCGCGGCTGCGATCATCGGGTCGGCTACGGGAAGCACGCACGGAACGGGAAGCGTCCACGGGAAGCACGGGCAGCAAGGTCGGCTCTGCGGGGAAGCACGGGAAAAGCCGACGGGTCGGGACTGAGCCGAAGAGCTCGCCGGAGCTAGCTAGGGTTTCCGGGGGGGTCGGGATGAAGAACATGGGAGAGGGGTTTAGGGCTGTGGAGAAAATCGGGGTCGGAAAGGAAGGGGGAAGAGGGAACGCTTGAAGTCGGCTGCGGGGATGAGAGGGGAGACGACGGATTGCCGGAGAACAGGGTTAGGACACGGTCGGGAGGGCTGTGGAAGTCGGGGTGGCTGACGAGATGGTCGGAAAAGAAGCTAGGGAAGAGGGCGGAGGAGAGGGGGAGACTTACAGGCTCGGTCGCCGGTCGGGGTTCGCCGGCCGGGGGAAGACTTCCACCGGAGGGGGAGCTCGAGAGGGAGAGGGATGGGGGAAGGAGGAAAAGAAGTATGTGGATGTGAAATATATAAGAAACCCTCGATTCCCAAATTTTGTTAAAACCGTCAAGAAAATTTTTTTTTTGAAAAAATTACGAAAATGGCATCTGAAATGTGCGCGCCTTTTTTTTTTGCACATGCATTACTTGACGGTTATCAGCAAACCGTCAAGTAATGCAATGGGTTTTCTTGACGCTTTGTATAAAACCGTCAAGTAATATGGTCAAATTTTAATATATAACAGAAAAATGGGTGTTTTGTTGACGTATGTCTAAAACCGTCAAGATAACTGCTTTCCTTGACGGTTTTGACCATACGTCAATAAATTGACCGTCAAGAAAGGTCATTTTTCTTGTAGTGCCGTATTTCGAAACTGGGGTGTGACATGATTTTAGTGGTGGCCCATACAGGTCTCGTTTTGAAATTTTGTTGGATATCACATGATTATTGATCTCAGTCCACTATTCCTTGGTATTCCTACTTGTTACACTTGTCCTTCGCTCCCTTGAACCTGTGAACTGGTCCTCATCTCTACTTGGACCTATCTTGCTTGGCCATGTCTTATTCGTGTTATCTACCTCTGATCCTTGTTTGATAGATATGATCCTATAGTTGGTCATGTCGATCACCTTATTTGATGAGATGTTATCTTATCTCCATTATTTGGGTTACATGATTATTTATCTTGGGTTCTGTACTCTCTACCGGTGTTTCGCCTTGTTTGATTTTCTGTTATCCATTTCGTGCGTTGACTTCGTGTTGACTTAGTATAATTATCGCCCTCTTCGAGCGTTGGCTGGATTGCTGCGGAATGAAGATTTCATCAGGACTCTGAGATTGGATATTTTAACATTTGTTGAGTATCCGAGGGATATTCTCGTATCGATTCGGCTTCCTTGATTCCGGACATTTCCGTACTCATGATTATAAATTTCAGATATTATTTTGATTATAGATATACTTTCTATACATTATATTTTGATGTGGATTCTTGGTTTGGAGTATTTTCCTAGAAAAGCTATCTTGTGGTTATTGTTGAAGATATTTTTGGATGTGTGTTACGATTCACCTGGATTTTGGATTTTGATTGTTTTCTAGGACTCTCATTACATTGTTAGAGATTTTGTAATTTTAGTGATTTGGATATTTGGGTTATGGATTTGATTTGTTTTGAGTATTTGTCGAGAGTACCGGGTGGCCCTAGTACACCTTGACGGCGTGGTAACGAAAGTTGCAGCCGCTCGATTACAGTATTTTGGTGAATCTTTTGCAGCCATTTCGGATGGCGTGGCAAAGAATGACCATGGCACACATATTCGGATATTAGGAACTACGGTCATCGGTTCGAGACAGATACCCTGTATTTTATGATTTATGAGGATTTTTATGCAGTTGGGATTTTATGTTTTTGGACATTGTTTTCGATATTTTGTACTTGTTTTGATTTATGGGGTTATTTCGTGCATGTGAGATTTTACTTTTTCGAGATTGCTTCATTGTTTAGATTTACCTTACGTGTTGATTTATGTAGCCGTACACCGTTCTCCTTGATGTTTTTATATTGAGATTTTGTTCGTCTCTTATTGTATTACTTGATTTCTGTAAGGTGGGTAGAGTTTTCATGACAAATATATATGTACTAGTTTTGAAAACTCTATTTTGATAATTTTGAAATTTCGAGGACGAAATTTTTGTAAGGTGGGTAGGATGTCAAATCCCTATTTCGAAATAGGTATCTGACTGTATTTTGTATTTTTGGGAAATTTAAATTTGGGCATTGTTAAAAAAAAATTTATTGATAATTTCTTGAGGGTGAATTTTATCCATATTATTATTCTTGCCACTATATTTACTATCAATTTTAATTATATTTATTATTATTATTATTATTATTATTCCTACTCCTCCCCTTTAACTAACCCTAATCCCAACCCATGCTTTCACTCTCTCTCTCCCCCTCACTTTTCACTCAGCCGACACCCCCTACCTAACCCCCTCACCTCTCTCTTCACTCTCTCTCTCTCCCGACCCCTCACTGGACCAGCCCCCTCCCCCTTTCCTTTTCCCTCAACTCTCTCTCTCTCTCGAGCTCACTCCCTTCCCTCTCCCTCTCGATCTCCCCCTCTCCTCTCCCGCTCTTCCCCGGCCAGCTCCGGCCACCGCTGCCACCATCACCCACCAGCACCGCCCACCGCCGACCGTCGCCACTGCCCACCACTGCAGCCGCGACCACCGCCTACGCCACCATCTCCCACCACTGCCACCTCCATCCACCATCCTCCATGGCCGCCTCCTTCTCCGCGGCCACCGCCATCAGCCTCCACCGCCACCAACACTGCTCCGACCACCATCATCATCGTCTCCATCACTCTCAGCCGCGGCCACCACCACTTCCTTCCCTCTTCCGCTGGTCGAGCCCCATGGCCCCCGGAGCTTTTACCGCCGTTGCTCTCCTCCGCCGGAGCCCGACCCGACCCTGGCCGAGCCGCTTTGCGCCCGCCGGTGAGGTTCCCGAGCTCCCCTCTCCCTCTCTTTCTCGTTTTGTGTGCTGCCTCGTCGAGCGTGCTTCCTCGAGCAGTGCACTCTCGTGCAGCGAGCCCTCGTGCTCTGTGCTTTTCCTCGGATTGCGTTCACCGATGTGCGTCCACCTCAATTTGTGTACGGCTTCAGTTTTCGTGCAACCTCGGTCTACGTGTTACCTTGGGCAGCGGGACGCCTCGAGCCCCGCACTGCCTCGGGTACCGTGCCACCTCGGTTTGTGCACCACCTCGTTTTCCGTGCCTTGGCCTTTGTGCCTTTCTTGGTTTTCGTGTCGCTCCGATTCGCGTACCCGTACCGATTTGCGTGTCACCTTGGTTGCGTGCCACTTGATCCCCGTACCGCATCGATTTGCATACGTACCTCGATTTGTGTGCCGTATCGATTTGCGTGTTATGTTGTATCTTGTGTCGCCTCGGTTTGCGTGCACGCACCGATTTACATGTTCGCTCCGATTTGCGTATCTCATTGGTCTTTGTGCCGTCTTGATATGCGTGTCGTATTAATTTGTGCGCTATCTTGATATTCGTAATTTACTCAATTTACGTGCACGTCTCGATTTACGTGTACGTTCATGTTTCTCGTTCGTCTCGATATTCGTGTTCTCTCGATTCTCGTGCACGTCTCGATATACGTGCGCATCTCGATTTGCGTGCCCGTATCGTTCCGTGTGCCTCGGTTTCCGTGCCTGATTCCTGCGCAGCTTACGGGACCCGTACGGTATAGCCTAGTGCTAATTCTTCGTGATTTTATCATTATTTTATTATTTAATTCTAATGATTGCTTATTGTGTGTTCTGAGGATCTCGATGGACGTGCTAGCCTGGATCCTGATCGCCGAAGACTTGCTTACCTAGCCGAGCCCTCTAGGCAAGTATCCCTTGCTCATCGATGGCTCTTGCCCTCTCTCCTGGATTTTATTTCATTTAATTAAATTGTACTTGTAATTTTATAACCATGATTAGTGTAGCCTAGTAGTAGAACTGCCATGATGATAACTTAGGATAGCTTGGTCCGATGCCAGGATAGACCGTATCGGACAACTCGGATGGATCATCCACACCTCCGAGGACACGAGCACGACTCACTTGTAAGGATTGTCCCTGTATGTCCCGTGTCCGACTCACGGTCGGGTAACGGCTTGGCGAACTACTCATGTGGCTGTAATTGTGCTTGGGTTAGAACTATAGACATGTGCTGTGATGCGCCCTGCGAGGCGGTTAGTTGATTATATTATGCATGTTTGCTTGGCGCCCAGTACGCATTGTAGCGCTGCTGGAGGCCGGGACTTAGTGGTCTCGGGTTCGATTGGTTTCCAGTACGCATCGTAGTGCTACTGGAGGCCGAGACTTAGTGTTTTCGGCTGTCGACTTGTTCCCAGTACGCATCGTGCTGTTGGTAGCTGAGACTTAGTGTTCTCAGTCTGCGATTCTGCGATTCTGCGGTGGATTGTGCCGAGTGGATTTTAGCCCCAATTCGTACGGTGCTCCCGTCCAGATTACAAAGGAGACTCTGCCGGATTTTTCCAGAATTTCCAGTTGGTAATTTGGTTCGAAGGACTGGGCAGAACCATCCCTTTGGTTTTCTGGACTGGGCTCGTTCCTGTTCACCTTGGTATTGTATACCTGATCCCATTGCTTGCTAGGTAGACTCCAGACTAGATCAGTCGCCTAGCTCCTGATCCGTCTTGTCCGTCGAATAGCGTAAGGAGAGCGGTTCCACTCGGGAGACGATCTGCAACCCTGGTCCTTGTTTGGTTTAAGGTTTGTAGATCTGCTCCAGAGTGATTCACGCAATCCTTGCCACTCTTCTGATGGTATTTAATTAATATACACTTGTACCCTGACCATTCATTCTAGGAGTTGTCCTAGTCTAGCGAGATAGAGCTGACAGTTGTCCTATGTATTGGGAATTGTGACTTGTGGATATGACTGAGGATTGAGTATTATGGAGAGTACGATCTCGGGATATTGACTTGGTGGATCTATGTGGATTCTTGGATTTTGGTGATTTCGAATATTTCGTGGAACGAGGAGAATATCGAGGGTATTATTATATGATTTTTACTCGACTTTCCAAACGCCCAAAACCTGGTACCTTTGTGTACTCCGGTAGTTGGGGAACCTAGTTTGATTGCTATGTCTTGGTAGTTAGAGGGGCTCGTTTTCTAGTGGCTTGTGATCATTGACTTGGGAGATTCTTTTGAGCCAGAGGGCCTAGCATTGCTTATAGTGATTAGCTTGGATATTTGGTTATTGACCTTCCTGACATGATATTGAATCCATCGTAGAAGGGTGACTCTTGATAGATTGATCTGGTGGATAGATAGACGGGATGATTGGAGCTCTAGGCTCCCATATATTCTTGAGATGTGATTATAGTAGAGGTTCTGATTTTTGTACCCAACTTGATATCCATGTCACGATTTGGGCATGTGACTTCTTGTGACTGATAGGTTTGACCGTGTTCCTGGTATTACACGATGACCTGGACCTGTCTTGATTCTTGTAGTGGCCCGTAGAGGTGCACTCCTGACAAGCACTCTGGACTTGATGGTAAACCTGACATGTATACTCTTGATTCTTGATAGTGGCCCGTGGTGGCGCACTCCTGACTAGTACTTTTGACATGACATGTTTACTCTTGACCGCTGTTGCGACAGCCAGTCCTGACTTGCTAGGTATGACCTTGTCTTGACACCGTGGTTGATTTCTCTTGATTGTGCTTGTATAAGCCACCAGTCCAGTCTTGTCTTGCATCATGTCTAGGACATGGATCCCTGAGTACCACGGTCATGGATCCATAATGAAACTGACTAGGCTAATAACTAGATTAATCATGTAGTTCAAGGGGACTTCCCAGTGACCTATTGCTTGTCTGACCCCGGCCCTATGTATCTATATATATAGTAGGGATTTGTTGCTATCCGTCGAGATGAGCGCATTCCCAGCCCTCCGTCGAGTGTGGCACTTCTTTAGGGCACATGTATCTTACTGCAGTGTGCCTGCTATATCTATCTTTTTCTTTTGCTGGGGCCATTCGGTTAGTAGCAAGCAGGAGCTGGAATTTGAAGTCTCATTGCATCTTGTTAGTAATTAGGCCTGTGATAACCCTAGTTAGCTAATAATAGCAAGCCGTAGGCATTGTGTGGCCGCTTTTTCTTCTGTGTTGTTTGGCTTGTTGCCTGCTAGCCAGCTGATATTGATTTCCAGCTGGCAGGGCAGGTGTTAGTGGATGCTAGGGAGATTGTGATTGTGTTAGCTTCACTATACTTGTGGATTGTTATCGTGCGTTGGTACCGCACGATCCCTTACCTTTATTTACTGTTTTTAGATGTTTTCCTTGTCATATTTTATCCTGCTAGATTTCTTCGCCCGTCCTTGAGCCTTCCTTTCTGGTACTTGCTGCGGTTGGCCTGACCAACCCTGGATTGTTTCCAGATTGTCTGAGAACGACCCGGTGGATCTTCCAGACTTGACTTGGAGGGTGTGCTTCAGTTCCAGACCATGTTAGAAACTGTGGGAAGGTATACTTGTCTACATTATTATCCTGTACTGTAGATTCCAGATTTTCATATGAGTATTTCCTGCTTTCCATATGATTATCTCTCTTGATGTTGATTCATTGTGATTTGTCTGTGGACATGAGATCGGATTTAGGCCATAGATTGATTGTATACTAGGATACCCAGCTAGACTTGACAGCCGTCATCGCCGTATAGCGTATTCGTACCTTATACGGTGTAGCTGGCCGTGCACGTCCCCGTATTCCGGAACTGGGGCGTGACAACTGCTCCTGCAACAGCACGACGATGCGAGAAGACCGGCAGTCTGTCTTTTAAAGACTGCAACAGCCATCTTCAGAAGACGAGGCACTACCCGTCGTCTCCTGCAACTCTGCTCGGAAAATCCCCGCTGATGGAAGGGGAAAGAAGAAAAATGTTTCCAGCCCGAAGATTTCAACCACTGCGACTAAAAGACTGTCGTCCAAGCGGGTGCCTACCACTGGAGTTTTCCAAGGTAGTCGCTCTAAGACGAAATCTGCTACAGTAGAAGATTCGTCGTCCACAATGCAGGGGGTTGCCGGGGCTGGGGGTAGCACCCCTCCGAGCCTCCACAGTACCCGATGTTCCAAGAAGACGAGCCGGGGGAGACAACTCTCCCATCGGATGTAGCACACCTCGACGTCCCCGAGGACGCCCACAACTCCCAAGACGAGGCGAACTCGGAGACTGGGGGTACTGTTCCTTCCGAGTCTGAGTCAGAAGGGAATATACCCACATACCCCGATGACTTCTCACTACAGGGGTACGATTCAGAGGGCGCTTCCTCCACCGCTCCGTCTATCTCTCCTCATGTGAAGTCGGTATTCATGACAGACAGCAACCAAGGTGGTTCCAGTGATCGCCAACGCATCGACACTCTAGAGGCCATACTACATGCCTTGGTCAAGTCTGTAGACGAGATCAAAGCGGCCCTTCCAAATCTCCAAGGAGGGTCGCCTGGCCAAACAAGTGCGGGTCCCGCGGTTAATACGGACTCGAACTCAGCGGCACCGAACCCGGGTAACAATCCTCCGGAAACAACGGCCCCCACCGCCATGGACGAAGCATGCGAAACGAGAAGAGAGGTCCAGGAGCTCCGAGCCATGTTCCACGCTCGAGAAAACTCTCAAGACCTCAGAATATGGCAACCATACCCTACTGCATGGAGGGATGTTCCATTCCCACCAAGATATAAGCCGTTCAATATCAATCCTTATGATGGCAAGACCTCAGCAAGTCGGTACATCACTTACTTCGAGGTCACCACCGACCATCTGTCCCATGACGATGCCATTCTCACACGATTATTCATCGGGGCATTGGAAGGAGTCGCCTTCGACTGGTATCACAATCTGTCGGACAACTGCAACCACTCCTTCGCCGACTTCAAGTGCATGTTCTTGGAGAGATTCTACGAAGTAGGACAGGACATCACCATGTCCACCCTCATGGACGTCGTCCAAGGGGAAAAAGAGCTGACAAGGAACTACATCGAACGGTTCTGCCAAACCGCCATGAAGTTGCCCTCTGTAAATCCACATTCCTCCTTGATTGAAATTTGCCAAAAGAGACTCCTCCCAACAATCAGTCTCTGGATGGGCGAAAGTCAATTCAAGGACTGGAAGACGTTCATCATCAGCGCCACAAGCGCTGAAGAACGATTGAAGAAGGCTCGCCAGCTGGGATTGCACATCTCGGACGAAAAAAACAAGGGCAAGCGTCCTAACACCAATAATGACAATAGAGGTAGTCCCTCCAACAATCGAGACGGCAAGGGCAATCAGGCAATGGTGGCCGACACGGCACAGAAACCTGAGTCAAAGCTGGCAGACAAACAATGGCCGCAAATTACTTACTCCTTCGAGGACGGTCACGTCAAGCCCATCTTGAACATGCTCATACAAGGAGACAGAATTCAGCTTCCTCCACCAAGATGGGACCCGCGGCCGGCAGAGATGGAGAATCCAAAGTACTGCCATTATTACCGCTACGTCCATCATGCTACACACGACAGCTACCAGCTAAAACGGTACATCCAAAACCTCATCGATTCGAATGCTCTGGCTATCGATTTCGAAGAGGTAACCGTGGCAGCCAACATGGTGTCCGTATAATTTGACAGCTTCCCTCCGTCGAAAACTCAAGATGGGGTGGTCCCCATCCCTCTGGCGATAATGGAGATTGCTAATCTTCTACCTCCCCGAGATCAGGCTGCTGGTCTAGTGCCCCTCACCACATCACGAGGGCAGGTCATGTGGATCCATCCAGACTTGGTATCAGAAGTGACTCAGCCCACACCATCTTCCACCTACAAGAAGAAAAGTAGAAAAGTCAGGACCTGTCACACAATCTCGGCAGACATTGAGGAAGCTACAGCAGTCGTCACGCCGTCTGCGGTGCAATCCCAACCTGTGGTTGACAATCCAGCTGAAAATCATCAACCCACTACAACTGATGCTCCGGGACCGGCTCAGCCTCCGACGATCGACAAGCCTAGGCCGAAGGAGACTCGCTTCGACAAATCCCTCCGAAAAGAGGCAGCCCAAGGGCTGGAGAAGCCCTACAACTTCGATATCTTGGCACAATTGGCCAACACACCAGCCAAGTTGTCATTATACGAGCTCCTGAGACTCTCCAAAGATGTTCGTGCGACTTTGAGCGATGCACTCCAAAACGTCGACGCATACCTGGCTCAAGTCAACCTCACGGGAGAAAACTCGCCTGCATATCTCCAAGACAGCGCCTGCACGGGAACAATGCCCAACATCGTCTTCACTCCGCAGGACATGCTCATCAAAACTAATCTGCACGATCGCCCACTATACTACACTGGATACCTCGGCGACGTAAAGGTGGATCGGATGCACATTGATCCTGGCTCTTCCATAAGCATTATCCCGAAGGGTCTGCTATCTCATCTCCGTATCCCAATGCATCGCCTGACGCCTACAAGCACCGCCATCAGTGGTTTCAATTCGGGCAGGAGCTACCCTATTGGGAAGATTCGTCTGAAGTGTCAAATTGGCGACCTCCAATCCGAAGTCACCTGCTACGTCATAGATGCAGACACTTCTTACAACATCCTCTTGGGGCGCCCGTGGATACACGATTATATGATCGTGCCTTCCACGCTGTACCAGTGCTTCAAATATGTCGACAAACACGGCTTCGTGAGGACGGAATTTGCTGATATCGATCCCCTCAAAGGGGTCGAATCTTATTACTCAGACTCCTGCATGTACGAAAAATTGAAGAAGCATCTTGGTGAAGAAGATGTACAAGCTAGTACCGAGACAACCACAGGATCAGAAGAGCCTCTGACGATCCACCTCCAAGCTCGCAAACCGGGCAAGTCCGCACCCCTTACTGCCACTTTGCGGAAGGACGCAATCAGCCTCTCGGCACAAGAAGAGCAAATGATAATTCGGCTGCCAAGGTCCGGCCAAGTGCCAAGACCCACAACGGGGCCAATGACAATCAGACTGTCGAGAGTCGGTCAGCCCCAAACAGAGAAGCTCAATCCCTCCGATAAGCCACTGACGATACGCCTTCCCAAGAAGGGTCGTCACCCCGATGTAAGGTCTGACACTTCTAGCGAACCAGTCACTCCTCGCCCCATATCGAGTACCAAACTGGGGGTCGCTAGTCTGCCAACAGCTCTACGCTCTGCTCCATCAGCTGAACCTCTGACGATCAAGCTGCCCAGGTCGTCCTCTCAATCTTCATTTACACAAGGGGTAGCCGAAGAGGAACCGGAGCTACCCAAGTATGTGGCTGCCCACACTGATGTTCCCTCTGCAGATGATGTAATCCCCCTAGAAAATATACCTTACTTCATCAATAAAGGGCTATCTTTGAACTACCTCGAGCTTAATAAGCTTTGTACAATGTACGCTATAGAACACGGTATAGGCACTCACCTACATACACAAGTGACAAATGTCTACACCATAATCCAGCTTACTCCAGCGGAAGATGCTTACCGCATAATCGTAGGAGGGGACCATCCAATCATCTTCGGTCGGAAGGACGATCCACATCCCTTCACCATAGAAGAAGTCGACCTCGGATCCGATGCCGGAAGACTGCCTCTGTATCTTTATAGCCCCCAATCTAAATATCTCATACAAAAATAGGGGTATGATCTGGAAACGACGTCGGGTTTGAACTACGGTACTGGACGACGATTACCTTTGAAGCCCCCGGTCCCGGCTGGCAAACCACGGGACTACTATAGCAAGACTCGAAGCGGATTAGGCTATGTAACACCCACGATGACCCCTGAAAGTTCAGATGAAGAATGTGACTGGCATTCACATTCGACCGGGTCACCAACTTCTGACTCTGATACCAGCATCGGAGATGTATTCAGACAAGTCTTGTCAGTCAACATGGCATTCGCCGATGCTTATGAAAAAGACGAAGACATCCCCGAAATCCTTGAGCTAGAGCCGTGGGCCCAGCAGTTGGATACGCAATGGAAAAAGCGGTTCGAACTGAGGGAACCTCCTACTGAAGATGAGGTTATCCAGGTCGACCTCGGCAGCGAATCTTCCCCAAAACCAATCTTCGACAGTAAAAGTTTAACAGACGAAGAAAGAGAATCACTACTGGAACTTGTCAAAGAATACATTGATGTGTTCGCATGAAGCTATGAAGACATGCCGGGGTTAAATCCTGATATTGCTCTTCACAAGCTCAACATTCGGCCGGACGCAAAGCCAGTCAAGCAACAACAGTGACGTTTCCGCCCAGGCATCATGGACGCAATCGAAACCGAAGTCAACAAACTGATAGCCAGTGGCTTCATTCGTGAGGAACAACATCCGGATTGGGTCGCCAACATAATACTCGTCCTCAAGAAGAATGGGAAGATTTGAATCTGCATCGACTTCTGCAATCTGGACGAGGCATGCCCCAAAGATGAATTCCCCCTCCCTATCACGGACATCATGATTGACAATACCTGCGGCTTTGAACATATGTCATTCATGGATGGCTTCTCGGGGTACAACCAAATCAAGATGTCTCCTGACGACGAAAAGTACACATCATTCCGAACACCGATTGGCACGTATTGCTACACAGTTATGCCTTTCGACTTAAAGAATGCTGGCGCCACATATCAAAGAGCCATGAGTATCATCTTCAGGGACCACTTACGCAAGACGGTGGAGTGCTATGTTGATGACATCGTCGTCAAGAGTCGCTGTAAGGGAGACCATCTGTAGGATGTGAGGACGGTATTCGACCTGATTTGAGCGCACAATTTTAAAATGAACCCTACGAAGTCCTTCCTGGGTTTATCCAGCGGAAAATTCTTGGGTTTCATCATCACCGCCCAGGGTATCCATGTAGACCCTGAGAAGACAAAGGCAATTATGGAGATGGGTCCCCCGAGAAATCTCTGTGAACTCAGAGGACTCCAAGGGAGGCTAGCGTACATCAGGAGGTTCATTTCTAACCTCTCCGGGCGATGTCGTCCATTCACCCACCTCATGAAGAAAGGCATCTCGTTCGTATGGGACGAAGAATGCCAGCGGGCCTTCGACAGCATCAAAGAATATTTGTCGAACCCTCCAGTCCTGGTGGCCCCGGTTGCTGGAAAACCATTCCTGCTCTACGTACGAGCAATGGAGCACTCCCTTGGAGCTCTGCTAGCACAAAACAACGATGCAGGCCATGAACAGGCCATATATTACCTCAGTCGAATGATGATTGGGCCAGAGCACCGATACACCGCTGTAGAGAAGGAATGCCTTGCCCTAGTGTTCGCCATTCAGAAGACACGGCACTATGTCACCGGACAAACGATACATGTGATCTCACGGGTCAACCCTCTCAGGGTCCTCATGACTAAACCTGGGTCACTCAGCGCTCGTCTCGCTATATGGGCAATATTGCTATCCTCCTACCATATGATCTTCGTCCCACAAAAGGCGGTCAAAGGTCAAGCCCTGACAGACTTTTTGGCAGCCCACCCGGGCTCGGAGTCGTCCAGGATATATGAAGAGATCCCAGATGAGGTTGTCGACTCGCATGCAACCTCTCACGATGATATATGGCAAATTTTCTTCGACGGCGCTTCGAGAACTGGACCTAAGGGCAACATTGTCGTCGAAGTTGGGGTGGTACTGGTTTTCCCTACCGGATTGGTGATCAACCACGCTTACTCCCTCACGGAGCCCTGTTCAAACAATGTGGCCGAGTACAACGCTCTGGTCATTGGCCTCCAACTTACAAGAGAGATGGGGGTAGAATATCTTGAAGCATACGACGATTCTCAGTTAATCGTCAATCAAATCCGGGGCTCATACGAAGTTCGCCACGAAGACATGATTCCCTATCACCAAAGAGCAATCAATATCATCTCGTCGTTCGAGGGGTTCTTCATCGAACACGTCCCCAGACTCCAAAATATCGAAGCGGATGCCTTAGCAGGTCTGGCCGCTTCCCTAGCTGTGCCAAATCATACTCATCAATCGGTAGACGTAGTAGGCCACGAACTGGTCAGCCCCAAGAACAACGTTCAATTCGTGGCGAGTTATTCCACTCAGACGATTAATGATGTCCCAAATTAGAGACAATCATTCATTGACTTCGTTGTCTACGATATCCTGCCCGAGAACCCGAAGGAAGCCACCTCCATCAGACGGCGTTCTCTCAAATTCTTCTACGATACAGAGACAAAAATGTTGTATCGCCGATCCTATGATGGAGTATTGCTTCGGTGTCTGTCAAACGCAGAAGCCAAAGAAGCCGTACGAGAAGCTCATGACGGTGTTTGCGGGGCACATCAGCCTGGCCCTAAATTGTAAGACCGTCTTCGCCGAATGGGCTACTACTGGCCCACGATGGTAGCAGATGCGATAGACTATACTAGAAAGTGCAAAGCCTGCCAAGTCCACACGGACTTCATCCACTAACCATCCGAATTTCTACATCCGACAGTGGCATCCTGGCTATTCGAAGCATAGGGGATGGACATCATCGGTCCGATTACTCCACCTTCCTCCCGTGGACATCGCTTCATACTTGCGATCACGGATTACTTCTCTAAATAGACAGAGGCTGTTCCACTCGCAGAAGTAAAGACTTCGAATGTGATCAGCTTCCTCAAACATCATGTCATCTATCGCTTTGGACTGCCCCGGAGGGTCATCCATGATAATGGTCCGTAGTTTGCAAGCCACACTTTTTATCGGTTCTGCGACAAACATCGCATCCAGAATATTGCTTCGACACCATACAACCCAGCAGCGAACGGGTTGGCAGAGGCATTCAATAAAATAATCATCAAACTCCTCAAGAAGTTTGTCCCTTCCAACAAACGCGACTGGAACGAGAAGCTCGGTGAATGTTTATGGGCGTACTGTACTACAGTCCGAATATCTACCGGAAACACACCATTCTTCCTGGTATACAGGAGTGAGGCAGTTCTCCCATTAGAGACTCAAATACCCTCACTCCGCGTCGCCCTCACTTATTAATTGACAACGGATGACAACTACCGACGCCGACTACAAGAGTTGGAGGCCTTAGATGAAAAATGTCTCCTGGCTCAGCAAAGGATCGAGCTATATCAAGCACGCATCTCGGAAGCCTTCAACAAGAAGGTCAAAATCAGGACATTCCAAGTGGGTGATCTTGTTCTGGCAGTCCGGAGGCCGATGATCATGACTCACAAGACCGGCGGCAAGTTCCAACCAAAATGGGAAGGTCTATTTATCATCGAGGCCGTATTCTCCAACGGTGCCTACCGCCTCGCCAAGCAAAATGGAGACTTGCTCATGTTGTCCGTCAACGGCAAGTTCCTGAAGAAATACTATATCTAGACGATAATTCTCCAGATTTTTGAGTCACGTACCCACCGGTACCTCTGAACTCACCCTCATAATTCTTCAGATTTTCGAGTCATGTGCCCGCTGGTACCACTGAACTCGCCCTCACAATATTCAAGATCCCGAGTCACGTACCCGCTGGTGCCGCTGAACTCACACTCACCATTCTCCAGATTATCGAGTCATGTACCCGCTGGTGCCACTGAACTCACGCTTTTACAATATCGAGTCATGTACCCGATGGTGCCTCTGAACTCACATCCCGGTCACTCGTTCAGATAGAAAGTCATGTATGATCATACCCCTGAACTTTCTTCCAGGAAGAGATCCTCCCTCATGATCCAATACCCGTACTTCCAGTGCACAAAAAGGGTAAGCGATCCACAAATTTCCAAAACGGCCATGTCCTCATTACCTCTGAGTCGTTTCACTTCCGCCAAAAACAAATCACCCCTACGTAGAACTTCCATATCCTCATTACCTCTGAGTTGTTCTATGTACCCCCTCTTCATTGAACCCACTCCTGGCATGTCCTCATTACCTCTGAGTGGGAAGGCTCCGTAGAAGAAACCTTCATACTTGCCACATCCTCATTACCTCCGAGTAAGTATATCGATTCCCTTTCAACCTATTATCTGTACCCACAACCCGAGTACAACAAGGTTAATAGGACCATAAATGTCCTCTGTTGACCACAGATGTCCTCTGTTGACCACAAATGTCCCCTGTTGACCACAGATATCCTCTACGAATTCACTCATGCCATGTCTTCATTACCTCTGAGCAGGAAGATTCCACGATAAAACCCTCATGCTTGCCATATCCTCATAACCTCTGAGCAAATATCTCGATTCTATTTCACCCTACTATCCGTATCCTAAGCCAGGGTACACCAAGGGTAATAGGTCCACAAATATCCTCTGCTAAGTTTCTTAGCATAAATCCACCATCTCATCATTCCCCGGGAGCCCAGCTGCTCTACGGCATTCTTTTTCCCAATACCGAGAGCACCCATGACCACTTTGCCATGGCTGTTTTAGATATCCTAACCAAACTTGTTATCCGTACCTAAAACCAAGGTATGCCATAGGTAACAGGTCCACAAATAAGTTCCCTAGACGGGGAAAACATCACCACAGTATCACAGGTACAACAAGCAATGCAAATGAAGGGTAGAATGGAAAGTACTCTTTATTTGAAGGAAGAAAAAAGCATTACATGTTTCGGGACCGCGTCCCTCTCAAAAAGAAAAACAAGAACAAAGCAAGAAGAAAAGGCTGACTATAGCTCAGCATTACACAATTCCAGGAGCCGGTTTTTCACCAACGCAGTCCCCCGCTCAAGCCTCCGTTTAGCTCGACGCTCGGCTTCTTGGGACAATTGCTCTGCATCATTCAAATACATATACACCTCCCAGTCATTCTCTATTTTCTTCAGGGCAAGTTCTAGATTGGCAGAAGCCCTGCTAAATTTATCAGCCTCCTGGATGGCAATCCTTTTCTCAGCACAAGCAGTCTCCAACTCGGACTCCAAGAAGGCCAGCTTTCTTTGGAGCTCGAGGATTTGTTCCCGGGTGTCGGTTACCCCACGGGAGGCAGCCGCTTCCCGAGCCGCGCAATCTTCAATCCGACGGCTCCACTGATCATGCAACCGTGTCAAATCCCGTCGATCCTTCAATATAGCCGGCTTAAGCGATTCTCGGGCAGCCATCACCTTCTCCGTCGCGGTAATAAGGAAGTTGCGTTTTTGATTTATGACCGCGGGTAAATCAGCCTGTTACAACATACAAAACCGGGCAATGAGACGATCAGCTTCTAACAACTTAGGTTCGAGAAGTGTGGCCAGTTCCCCTCCACCATGGAGAGTCCTAAGGATATTAATCTGGCCACCGGCACATCGACGGGCCAGAGTAAAGGGAGTCCCCCTTTCCACCGTGGCCTCGATCCCTCTCTTCAGTTGACGGTAGAAACTGTTAACCACATCCTGGGAGACTTCATCCAAAACCTCTGTAGAGGATGGCGTCAGAGGGAGGGTGGCAGACAGTACCGAATGAGTAGCTTCAGAAGTTACCGCCCCCGCCACCAAGAAAGCAAATTCCGTACGGAAAGATGCTTGAATGGCGGCTAGCTCCTCTTCCGCCGCCCGAAGAGCCTGGATGCTCGGCAAGAAGGAAAGGTTGAGCCCCGAAACTACATTCGCAGAAGAGGGCGCAGGGAGCATCGTCCCTTGTACCAGTTGCACGGCTACCGGGGCCCCCGAGCTCGACCAAGATGTTGGCCCATTCCACGGTCACACCCGATTTCGATAATCAACATATACTTTAGTCAATACACAAAATATAGAAAATGCTGCTAACTATTTTAGGATGCATGAAATCATATTCAACGGACGATGTACTGCATAAATCAAAGCGTCAAAGTCATCAAAATCTTCTGAAGACTCTTTTCTACTTTTATTCTGTATTTTACATTTTATTGAGTCTAGGAATTACTTTGTAAAATCAATTATGGTAATACTGGCTTAGGGTTAAAATTGTCCTCCTTTCTAGAAACCTATTTTTACCCTTTCTTATTTTCAGTTTCAAATATTTCAAAAACATATTTCGAAAATATTCTTTTCAAATAATTTTACAAATAACCAAAAACCAGTTTGAAAACTGTTTTTACAAAAGATTTTTAAAATATCTCCTGACAGAACTCCTAGCCGAGTTCGGCCCGAGTTCGGTCCGAACTCTGACCGAGTTCGGTCAGTTTGTATTCAAACTTCAGTTGCCTCCAAATCTGCGAGCAACGTCTATTTTGCGAGATATTTGCACCCGAACTCTGTCCGAGTTCTGCCCGAGTTCGGTTGGTGAAAACACCTATAAATAGAGAAGAACTTTTCACTTCAAATCATCAATTCATTCTTCATGTTCTCTTCTCTACTATTCAAGTATTTTCTAAATGATCTAAGATTTTCAAATCTCACATACACATCTCTTAGCCAAAAGCCAGTACTATCAGAGTTGATTTAGAGTCTTTTGGTTACTCAAGAGTTGTAAGAGGTCGTTCAAGTTTCAACAACTTTTCTGTTGTGGAGCTGGTCGTGCGCTCGCCATCAAGCACGGTGTTGTGAAGCCGGTCGTGCGCTTGTCACCAAGCACGGTGTTGTAAGAGATTCCAAGCTCTCAGTTAAAGCTTGTTCCATAGTGGATTAACATCGAGCAAGAGTACTCGAGACTGGATTAGTCCTCTCAGAGGGATACCAGTATACATCGCTGTGTCACTGAGTTTGATTCTCCTATCTTTATTTACTGTCTCTCACATATCTTCCATAGTTTAATTTTTTAATTGGTGATTATATTTCCGCTGCACACACGCACTCTATTCACCCCCCCTCTAGAGGTGCTCAACGATCCTACAATTGGTATCAGAGCAGGTTATATTCTTATATAACAAACCCTAGAGAGTATATATATGGCAGCCGTGAAATCTATATTCAACGGTGAAGGGCAATCCACAAATAGACCTCCCCTATTTGATGGAACAAATTACACTTACTGGAAAACACGTATGACTTTCTTTCTTAAATCTCTAGATTTTGATCTTTGGTCAATAGTCATTGATGGGTATAAGAAACCACCTCCTACAGTGGTTGAAGGTATTCTTATGGAAAAGCCGCATGACAAGTACACCAATGCTGAAAAAGCAAAGGCTAGTCATGATGCTCGAGCCATCAATGCACTATTCTGTACAATTGACAAAACTGAGTTCAACAGAGTTTCAACCTGCAAGACGTCTCACGAAATTTGGAAACTTCTTGAGGTAACCCATGAAGGGACTTCCCAAGTGAAAGAATCCAAAATTAGTAGACTGACTCAGGAATATGAATCTTTTAAGATGAAACTCGGTGAGTCAATTACACAGATGTTTACTCGTTTCCTTGATATAACTAATCCTCTGCAATCTCTTGGTAAAGATTACAGCAATCACGAGAAGATTAGAAAGGTGCTGCGGGCTCTAACAAAGAATTAGAATCCAAAGGCCACAGCAATTATTGAAGGAAACGACCTCACCACAATGTCGTTGGAAACTTTGATGGGCAAGCTCATGACCCATGAACTCGACTTGCAAGACTTTGAAGAAGTAACACCAAAGGAGAAAACAATCGCCTTCAAAGCTCAAGCAAGAAAAGCTACATACAACGATTCCGATGAAGAATCCTCAAGTGGTGATGAACAAGCCCTACTTGTGAAGAACTTCAGAAAGTATCTAAAGTTTACAAGCAGAAAGAAGAAAGACGTCCAAGAAAGCAATGAAGGTGAAACCATATGCTTTGGATGTAAGAAATTAGGGCACATGAAGAAGGACTGTCCAGCTACCAAGAAGAGCAGTCCATATGACAGATCAAGATCAAGCAGAAAAGCTACAACTGGTCGAAAGTATGCCAACACAAGTATCTGGCATGAAAGCGATGCCAGTGATTCTGAAGAAGAGGATAGACCCTGCGGCAATGCAAATGTCTGTCTTATGGCATTTGACAAGGTATCTTCAAACCCTCTATATGATGAATTTACTTTCGATGAGTTAGAAAATGCCTTTAGCGATTTACTTGAAGAACACAAAAATATGCTTGACAAGTATAAGCAATCTCGAAAAGAGATTAAGGCATACACAACCGAGTTAGCTAGACTGTCCAATCTTATTCAAGATATTAAAGAGACGTCTACTACCGGTAACACGGAAGAGATAGCCAAACTCAAGGTAGACTATCATGAGGCTATCCTAACTATTCAAAAGAAAGAAAGAGATTATGGTAAGATGCAAAAACTGTATGACACAGAGAAGAGGATGCACTTAGTAACAGAACAGAGACTCTCAGTTATGACTGCTAAATATGAAGAGTCTATTGCGATTTCTAAAAAGTTAGAAATCAAGTTAGGCAAACAGGAAATGCCTGTGACACAGCCTAATTTTAGTCCTAATACAAAGCATACACCTAAGAGGACTAAAAACAAGAAAGCACAGAAGAAACACGAGTATCATCATGCTTTCACTTATAGGTTCTCCAAGAAACCAAACAAGCATGTGAACACAGTTTCAACCACATCTGGTTCTAAACTGACTTGCACTTATTGTGGTACACACGGACACATATCACAATATTGTCTTGCAAGAAAGCTTGTTAATAACCATACTTTAGTCTGGAGACCTAAAGCTAATCAGCATGTACCCTTCAGAAAATGGGTACCAAAGGATTCATCTACTTGTTTTGTAGGTGGACCCTCAACCCTCTCATGCTAGAAGCAAATGGATCATCGATAGCGGATGTTCGTGGCACATGACTGGTGATGCATCTTTATTCGCTACGCTATCGATGAAGAAAGAAGGATACGTCTCCTTCGAAAATAACTTGAGAGGTGATATTATAGGTAATGGTACTGTAGGTATTTCTCCTTACCCAATAATAATGGATGTTTGTCTAGTAACTGAATTGAAACATAACCTATTGAGCATAAGTCATTTGGCAGATAATGGTTATGGTATCAATTTTATGAAAGATAAATGTACCATATATGATATGTCTTCTGGTGATCCCGTATATAAAGGGATTAGAGAAGACAATATTTATGTTTTCTTTTTGGAGAATACTAATAATGCAGGAAGGTGCCTAGTAGCCAATCAAGATGAAAGCTGGCTATGGCACATGAGACTAGGACATGCAAACATGGATACTATCTCACGTCTGAACACAAAGAAGTTGGTAAAAGGACTCCCAGAAATTATATTCAAGAGAGACATGGTATGTGCTGACTGTGAAAAGAACAAAGCACATAGGTCTTCTTTTAAATCTATCAACGCTGTAAGTACTTCGAGACCTTTGCAGTTGATTCATATGGATTTATTTGGTCCAAGTAGAGTCGCTAGTCTTGGCGGTAAACTCTATGCTTTTGTCATTGTTGATGATTTCTCTCGTTTTACATGGGTTTACTTTTTATCAAACAAAAGTGATGCTATTTTTGAATTTCAGATATTTTGTAAAAAGGTACAAAACAAAAAAGGCTTCATGATTACTCGTATCTGAAGTGATCATGGTGGCGAATTCGAAAATTTTGATTTCAAAAAGTTTTGTGATGATAGTGGATATTACCACGAATTTTCTTGTCCTAGAACTCCCCAACAGAATGGTGTTGTGGAGCGGAAGAACCGTACTCTAAGCGAAATGGCTAGAGTCATGCTTATCAGCATAATCTTCCAAAATATTTTTTTGGGCAGAAGCTGTTAGTACAGCCTGTCATATTTTAAATAGGGTGTTAATTCGACCTATCTCGAAGAAAACACCATATGAGCTTTGGTTTGGAAGAATTCCAAACATTTCTTATTTTAAAGTTTTTGGTTGTCGCTGTTTCATCCTGAACACCAAAGATAACTTGGGTAAGTTCGACTCCAAAGCAGATGACGGGATATTTCTCGGATATGCTGCTAAGAGTAAGGGATATAGAATTTTTAATAAAAGATCTTTGATTGTTGAAGAAAGTATTAATGTTACCTTTGATGAGTTGAATAGTCATAGATCTAGCGACAGTGATGATGAAGATGCACCTACAAAGACAAAGAAGAGTTCTGAGAAAGATCCTACCCAAGAGGCAAGAACTGATAAAAGTTCTGAAGATACAGGAACTGAGAAGAGCCTTGTGAAAGGTATGGCCCAATGATTCGAATCATTGAGATTCAAACCAGATCATCCAGAAACTCTCATAATAGGTGATGTATCCAAAGGTGTAAGTACTCGTTCATCTCTTAGAGATTCTGAAGTAGCAGCTAATGTAGCATTTATTTCACAAATAGAACCTAAGAATGTTGATGAGGCTTTTTCTGATGAATTTTGGATTTCTGCCATGCATGAGGAACTTAATCAATTTGAGAGAAACCAAGTTTGGGAACTCGTTCCTAAACCTATTGGTCAATCGATAATTGGTACCAAATGGGTGTTCCGAAATAAACTTAGTGAAGATGGACAAGTTATACGCAACAAAGCACGTCTAGTTGCACAAGGTTATAATCAAGAAGAAGGAATTGATTATGATGAGACCTATGCTCCTGTTGCTAGACTAGAAGCCATCCGCATGTTTTGCGCTTTTGCTTGTTTTAATGATTTCAAACTTTTTCAAATGGACGTGAAAAGCGCATTTTTAAATGGTTATTTGAAAGAAGAGGTTTTTGTGAAAGAACCCCCTGGTTTTGAAGATTTTCAAAAACCTGATCATGTTTTCAAGCTTAAGAAAGCACTTTATGGACTCAAACAAGCACCTCGTGCTTGGTATGAACGCCTAAGCGCCTTCTTACTTGATAATGGATTTTCAAAAGGCAAGATTGATACTACTCTTTTTATTAAATCCATGAATAATGATATACTTCTAGTACAAATTCATGTAGATGACATTATCTTTGGTTCTACTAATGAACAACTCTGTCAAGAATTTGCCAAGTGTATGCAGAGTGAATTTGAGATGAGCATGATGGGAGAGCTGAACTTCTTCCTAGGATTGCAAATCAAACAACACTCAAACGAAACATTCATCAACCAAGCCAAGTACACGAAGGACATACTGAAGAAGTACGACTTCGAGAATGTAAAGCCAATTGGAACTCCTATGGCTACATCTATAAAGCTTGATACTGATGAAAGTGGCAAACCTGTTGATCAGCGTAAGTATCGAGGTATGATTGGTAGTTTATTATATTTAACTGCTAGTCGCCCTGATATTATGTTTAGTGTTTGCATATGTGCACGATATCAGGCAAATCCTAAGGAATCACATCTTAGTGCCGTTAAGCGTATCTTCCGATACCTTAAAGGAACTTCTACAGTTGGCTTATGGTATCCCAAAACCAAATCCTTTGACCTTATAGGTTACTCGAATACAGATTTTGCTGGATGCAAAGTGGACCGTAAAAGTACCAGTGGCACATGTCATTTCTTAGGAAAGGCCTTAGTCTCTTGGTTTAGCAAGAAACAAAATTCAGTAGCATTATCAACAACTGAGGCTGAGTCTATCGCCGCAGGACGCTGTTGTGCTCAAATTTTGTGGATGAAGCAAACCTTAGAGGACTACAATCTGTACTATACAAATGTTCATATTTATTGTGATAACACTAGTACAATTAATTTGACTAAGAACCCTATCTGTCATTCACGCACAAAGCACATAGAAGGTAGACATCATTTTTTACGTGATCATCAACAACACGGGGATATTTGCTTAGAATTTATTGATACTGAACATCAACTAGCTGATATTTTCACTAAACCATTGGCTGAAGACCGTTTTAACATCTTGAGGCGTGAGCTCGGCATTCTTGAATTCTCGGATTCTTAAAACATATGGTAATTAAAACTGCATTTATAACTTGACAATTTATTATTTAATGAAAATTATTTTTGGGGACAAACTTACAAAGGGTATGTCTGTCACCACGGCTACGGTCGAAGCGAAGCGGTACTTAAGAGTTCCCCGGTGAACCACCGTTAGCTGGGACAACCCCTATAGTTAACCCGAAAATAATAGCAGTTATTTAATAAACCAGTCAAATGTTACTTTTTACAGTCTTTATTTACCTGACTGCTTTGACTGTCTCGGGAATGCAAGTGGCCGAACTCGGCCCGAACTCTAACCGAGTTCGGACCGAATTCGGACCGAGTTCGGTCGGCGCTGTGATGGTTCCAGAACCGAACAGCCGGCCCTAGCACCTATTTAATTCATCATTTCTTCCACTTTTTCTCCACACCAAAACGTGGAATACTTCCATCTCCTACTAGAAATCCTTCCTCCTCCTTCTTTGCAAGGAATCGACAAGTTCAAGTGGGCGATCTTCTTCCTCATGGCTCCGAAACGTCAACGAGGAAATTCTTCTCAAGGTGCTTCCTCCTCATCCGACTACACTCCGACAAGTCTCTTTAGTCCAGCCAAACCTAGAGATCCCGAGGAATATGATAGCACTTTGCTTCCCGACAAAGACTTCTCCGATCTCTGGTTTGATTCTTTCTCTCTTCGTCGTATTTGTGCTGGAGCCTTCGTCAATTTTACAACTTTCTTTGAATATGCTCCTGTTTTTTGATCAACTTGGATTCCGTGACTTTTTCGAGGTCCAAGATAGCATTTACGACAATGCAGTCCGTATGTTTTATTGCAATTTGCAAGTAAAATAGAACTGGAATTTCTATTCCTGCATTGCTGGACAGGAATTAGAATTTAGCGCCACCGATATCAGTGAATACTTTCACGTTCCTGATCTTGGTGATGCACTTGTTGACATCCACCATGTTCAATTCCCTGCCGATGTTACTTTAGCTTCCTTTAGGGAATTGATTTGTCACCCTACTCCTCCTTCCCGGAGAATCTTTTCTAGACATCTAAACCAAACTTTTTACGAGCTTCATCGTATGATTTTCTCGGCCCTTCTTCCGAAGAAAGGCTCTACCGATGAAGTTACATTTTTGGAACTTTCTGCTCTTTATCACATTCATTTTGGAATTCCTTTCTCCGTTCCAAAAACTATGATGTCTTGGATGCTCAACTGCAAGAATGCAGGTAGGAACCTAGTCTTTCCTATGCACCTTGCTAGTATATTTCGACGTTTTGAGATTGATCTTGAAACGTGTGCCATTTCTTCTCCACCTGTTGAGTTGACCCGCTCTCGTCGGTTTCCTCAACCTCCTGGTGCTGCTCCTGCTGTCCCAGCTGCTGATGCTGAGGCCCCTCCAGCTGATGTTCATCCTGCTCCGGCCCCTGCCCCAGGACTTGATCAGGCATTCTACCAGCGGTTTGATGATTTCGTTGCCGTTTCCATGCAACGTCATCAGGACTCCGAGTTCCGGCACATTTCTCAGGCCCAGGTGCTGAGAAACAGTATTGCCGATCTCCACTACAGCCTGGTTCAGGATCCAGTCCGTCCACTCACTATCCTTCCACACCCGGCTTTCCCTGGTCCTCGTTTTACTGATGAGGTCACTTTTCAGTATTTCGACCCGACCACTGCTTATTTTCCTCATGATCCTTCCGGTACGGACGACCCAGCGATGTGATGTGGATTCAGCCATGGGATAGTGGATTTAGTTTTGATTAGTTGATGCAGTTTATGAAGTAGTTTTATTTTATTTCATGTCTAAACTGTTTCAGTTAGACTTTATCAGTTGTATTTTCTTTGGATTATTAGTGGAACCTCTATGATATTTCAGTTTATTATGACATAGTTCATTTTACTCCAGTTGTCTATGCTGTGATTACTTCTTTTTTCTTCACTTTGTCTTGTCTATTCTATTGTTGGCTTCATGATTTACGGGGGAGCCTATTCATTTTACTACTTGACAAAGGGGGAGAAAAAGAGTATATACCAATCGCAAGAATCCAAAACAAAAATTTTCTCAATTTTCAGGTATTTTTGTTATTTTGTTCTATTTTGATATAAATATATTTTGGTATAGACTCAAGTTTGTCAATTATCAAAATGGGGGAGATTGTTGGCCCATTCCACGGTCACACCCAATTTCGATAATCAACATATACTTTAGTCAATACACAAAATATAGAAAATGCTGCTAACTATTTCAGGATGCATGAAATCATATTCAACGGACGATGTACTGCATAAATCAAAGCGTCAAAGTCATCAAAATCTTCTGAAGACTCTTTTCTACTTTTATTCTGTATTTTACATTTTATTGAGTCTAGGAATTACTTTGTAAAATCAATTATGGTAATACTGGCTTAGGGTTAAAATTGTACTCCTTTCTAGAAACCTATTTTTACCCTTTCGTATTTTCGGTTTGAAATATTTCAAAAACATATTTCAAAAATATTCTTTTCAAATGATTTTACAAATAACCAAAAACCAGTTTGAAAACTGTTTTTACAAAAGATTTTTAAAATATCTCCTGACAGAACTCCTAGCCGAGTTCGGCCCGAGTTCGGTCCGAACTCTGACCGAGTTCGGTCAGTTTGTATTCAAACTTCAGTTGCCTCCAAATCTGCGAGCAACGTCTATTTTGCGAGATATTTGCACCCGAACTCTGTCCGAGTTCTGCCCTAGTTCGGTTGGTGAAAACACCTATAAATAGAGAAGAACTTTTCACTTCAAATCATCAATTCATTCTTCATCTTCTCTTCTCTACTATTCAAGTGTTTTCTAAACGATCTAAGATTTTCAAATCTCACCTACACATCTCTTAGCCAAAAGCCAGTACTATCAGAGTTGATTTAGAGTCTTTTGGTTACTCAAGAGTTGTAAGAGGTCGTTCAAGTTTCAACAACTTTTCTGTTGTGGAGCTGGTCGTGCGCTCGCCATCAAGCACGGTGTTGTGAAGCCGGTCGTGCACTTGTCACCAAGAACGGTGTTGTAAGAGATTGCAAGCTCTCAGTTAAAGCTTGTGCCATAGTGGATTAACATCGAGCAAGAGTACTCGAGACTGGATTAGTCCTCTCAGAGGGATACCAGTATACATCGCTGTGTCACTGAGTTTGATTCTCCTATCTTTATTTACTGTCTCTTACATATCTGCCATAGTTTAATTTTTTAATTGGTGATTATATTTCCGCTGCACACACGCACTCTATTTACCCCCCCTCTAGAGGTGCTCAACGATCCTACACAAGATGGAGGCCCCTCGATAAAGGGAGGTTCCGCGAGACCCTCTCCGGTAGGGTTCACCCCAGCAATGTCCATCACTGGGTTGGGACCTGAACATACAAAGCAACCATTAATCGACATAATCTGAAGAATAGGATGATGGAGTACATAGGCTTATTCACGAGTAATGGTTTAACTTGTATTACCAGGGAAAGAGCATGGAGGCGGCGGCTCGTTCACAGTCGGCGTAGTTTTCCTACCCACAGTGTCATCCTGTTGGGGTTCAGATGTCTCAGGAACGGGCACGATAAAACCCCCATCCCCCTGGATTGAGGTTCCAGCAAGGTGGGAATCCTCGACCGCAATCGGAAGAACCCAAGCAGCAATGATAGCAGTACACACATCACTGACCAAATGAGACAGGACTGGATCAGCCTCGGCAATCGGGTCCTGAGGAGCGAGCTCATCCGACGCCTATAAAGAGCAAAAGGAACAAACGATTAGGCCATAACATAGAAGAAAAAGAAAGGAGATAGTTGAAACTCAAATCACCTCAAGAACAACGTCCATATCATCAATAAACAGCCTGCGACGTCTTACCGCAGCGTGCTTCGTGGAATAGGTTCGGTCATCAGCGGTAGTCACGCGTCTGCTTCGTTTATGCGAAGGGCCAGGCACTGCAGATGGTTGATCCTCCACCACCTCGTCAGACCAAGTAGACGGCTGACCCGCCGCCCTTTCATCTGGCATAATAGGCGGTTGATTCCCAACTTCCTCGTCCGAAGAATTCGACGAGTCATCGGCGTCTTGTTCATCATCCTCTTCATCTGCCCTAGTGGACTCTGAGTCCGGCGTAGGAACCCTGTTCGCCCCCCTCTTCCTCTTCTTGGATCCTTCTGGCTTCTCAGCCAAACCAGTGCCAGCAATGAAGCTAGTATTTATATTAAAATCGACATGAGGCTTGCTCGCTGCGACATGATAAAGGGCCGCTATATACAAAATATCCCCTGCCGTCTTGGCATCGGGGACTGAGAAGCTGGCCCGGGTATGGACCGCATTATAATAATGCCAAGCCCGGACGCCATCGAGTACACTGCCTTCAAAGCTCAAGCAAGTGCTAGGACAATCCAGGAACAATTGACTATACCCAAATTGACGGAAAAATGTACTGGGCAGATAAGGCTCCAGGTATACGTTATTCCAGTAATGATACACCAGGTGCGCAGGGCAGATGTTGTACAACCAAAGAAGCATCTTCTCAGATAAAAGTTGGGAAGGATCAACGCCATCGACATGTACTCCCCTCACTTTCCTGGGGGTAAATTAAGGAAGAGAGACAAAGAACTCGGGCCCGTCGACTCTCGCCAACGCCCTCCGGCAGGCTGGCATGATATCGTGTTCCCAAGGCTGATGACGGTATTGAAAAATGAAGGCGTCGTCAGTAGTAACATCTTCTTCAGTTCCTGGCCTCATCAACGACCGGTAGTGCATTAATAACCACCCTATGAGGTAGTGATATGGTAGTTCTATCCGTTCAAAGTCCAGCGTCGTATCACGAGCAATGACTTTGGATGAAAAGGCGCAGAGGCCATGGTGTATGCTACACACCATAGCCGGGAGAAGGGCCAGTCTTACCTGGAAGACCAATTTCACAGCAGGGAGAATGAAATGGCGGCTGATCCTTTCCATAGAACCTGCACCGCCTAAGACTACGCAATTGCGTAGCCACACCATCAAGAACCCAGCTAAGATCGCTTTATCGGACATTTCCCGGGTACCATAGTGGAAGTAACTGAGGGAGTCAGTGCGGCTCCCAAACCTGTCACGGGTAGACCTCGACCTTTTTACCTTCAACATCATGTCCTTCACCTCCTTCAAGTTTGAGGACTTCGAGACGAAACTCGGCCGGAGGGACGTAACTTGAAAAGATACGAAACCCAGGCCGTGGTATGAAGGGCGCTTCCTTCTGAGCTATTTTCTTTCTTGATAGCAATCTGGTGGCAGATGCTATGATGGCACAACAGTTCTTGGTACACGGCGATGAAACCAGGAAATCGTCGATCCAGGTCTTCGAATTCTTCGTTCGTCGGTGTATACACTTCAAAAGCTTCACCTCCCCACGGCAGTTGAGAAACAGCGTGCATCTCATGGAGAGCAAGCCCCAGCTCTCCCCCGGGGGCGAAGAAAGTCCCCGTACGTCGATTATACAGCTCCAAAAAAGCCATAAACAAAGGCTTGTTAATGGGCAACCCGTAGCAGGTGCCCCGGACGGCGTAGTAGAGGTCAATTTCCCGAAGGGATTCCCCATACTTCCTCAAGATCCATAAGGTAAGATTGGCCCATGTAGGAATGGGGTTGATCCAATTTAGCAGCGACAACCTGCCCACAGGATAAGACCCCTTACAAGCAAGCTGATTCAGAAACGTATCAGCTCGAATGAAAGTAAAGTTAGGACCAGTCAAGTTTATAAAAGTGCCAGGGAGCAGCCCCATCACACTTCGACTAACTGAATCCTTGCCCGCACATGCTGAACCAGTACGCCTGTTGTAGTGGATGTCGTCCACAAACATTCTCGGTCGGATGGGAGTCAGAGAGCCCACCATTGTCCTGCCCAACGGTACTATGTTAAACCATGAGAGAGGATAATGTCGTTCCATCTCAGGGATATGGATCTCTACTCCGTCTACAGAAAAATCCCAGTTCTCTGAAACATCCAGCAATCGGGAGTTCTTTATGGAAAAGGCATCCCCAAATAGAAAAGCCGGTTTTCGATATTCCCCGTCCAGCCTTCCCGAATTAATCATAGAACAGAAAAAGTGGAAAAGTTGGTTGTTAATGACAGCTATCCTCTCCCTAGGATCATTAGTGGGAAGTTGATCAACTATATGACGAATTAAGTCGTCGAGCCGCACGCCTACGGCAAACTGAGCCGAACCCACAAGAAGTTCTCCTGCTGGGTTGGTCGGAAGGTTCACTGAAAAAGGACAAAAAGAAACATGATTAAAAGATGGGTACTAAAATCAAGTTCCAGCGAGCCTATGCGGCTCAGATCAAATGAAGCCCTATGCGGCTCAGTTCCTGCGAGCCCATGCGGCTCAGATCAAATGAAGCCCTATGTGGCTCAGTTCCTGCGAGCCTATACGGCTCAGATCAAATGAAGCCCTATGCGGCTCGAATTCGATTGAGTTCCAGATGACACGGCCCCAAAGGAGCTTATGAGCATCGGTCAACACAACCTCATGCGGCCCAAAGCAATCGGAAATTCAAAGTAACATTGGCTTGATAGCTTATGCGGATCAATTGGACATATGCGGTTCTAAGCAGTAGAGTTTGTGCAACGCTAAATGCTATGCGAATCAGTCTGTCAGAAGCTTATGCGGTTGCATTCAAAGGAAACTCCATGCGGTTTATATCCAGAGATTCAAAACCCTTCTCATGCGGCCCAAACATAGGGCATCTCCTATGCGGCTCGAATATGAGAGGGTCACGCAGCATATACGGCTCTATCATACTCGAACTTGGGAGAAGGCTTGTAAATAGATATGCAACAGAGCCATGAATTCTTAGGATTCAAAGTATCCAAATACAACTCTTACCATTAAGGGCAGGACGGACATCAGGGTGCGCTTCTGGCACAACGGCTGACGAAGAAGCTGCCTTCTTACCCTTCGCGGCGGCAGAAGCAACCTTAGAGGATTTGGGGGCCATGACCAACGATCGGAGAAGAGAAATAAGGAAAGAGAGGCAAGACAGCAATAGTTGGACGAAGGAGGAAGTAAAGAAATCCTCCGACCGTACTCATCCATATTTATAAACAAAAGTGAAGCGTTTCGATCCCCGCGTATACACGAAGACCGACTCTTCGGTTATCAAGGTGAGCCGTCGAAAATGAAGGCCAAGCTCCTCGAATCCCGCACCGAAAAGTGGCCTTTAAATCTGACAGCAAATCAAACAGCATTTAATGTAAAAGATTGCCATACGTGGCAATGATGACATGGCCAAAAAGTCTCCTGCGGCTAAGCCATCCATGCGGTTGAACTATCTATACGGCTTAAACATCCATGCGGCCAGGACTCCATATGCGGCCAGAAGAATACAACCATGCTTCTTATTCAAAGTATTTCAATTTTGCAAATTGAAAACTTTGAAGGGGGTCTTGTAGAAGCATGGAAAATATTAAAGAAGGATCCATGCGGCCAGGAAACTCCATACGGCTCAGGAGACCCATGCGGCTCACAGATTCAGGCGGCACGAGGGGCTATGCGGCTCAGAACAGGAGACACGTGGCTTGAAAAATAGTTCTCCTCTCCTGCATTAATTACTGTGACGGCTGACAACTTTGAAAAAGTGGCAGCCCTGACACAAAAGAGGTAATTATGACTCTGTCATAATGACAGACCCCTAGGGAAGTGAAGGAGATCTCTGACACAATCTTCTGAGTTCCAGAAAATGCCACGTGGCCCTGACACGTGGACTATCATATGCGGCTCGAGCGAAGACTTCCCATGCGGTTCAGAATGAAGCCATTCTATACGGCTCAGGCCGAAACAGTCTCATACGGCTCAAGCGAAGGCCTTCCCATGCGGTTCAAAAGGACCATTTCCATGCGGCCCAGGCAGATGCATCCCTATACGGCTCGCAATGATCATCTCCATGCGGTTCAAAGGTTCGAAGGGTGGGAGCCACTACCCAAGCAGCCCTGACACGTGGCTCGAACCTTATGCGGCCCAATTCTTATGCGGCTCAATCTTCATACGGTTCAGATCCCCCCAGTGGCTCCTAGGATACGTTTCCTAAGCCGATCAATCTCCCAGATTTATTGCAATCAGAGATTGGGTCAAATCTCAATAATCTGGGACACGTGGCAGGAGAATAAATCAAATTTATTTGCAGACATCAGAAGATCATTATGAGGAAGATTTATTCCAATCAGTATTAATTGCTGATGAGATTTGGTGTAATCTATACTTAATGGTCTAGATTCATCACAATCAAAACTAATAGCCTAGATTGACCAATCCACAGGCCGCCGCCATCTCCAAGAAGCAATCATTTGCAACCCTAATGATCACACTCTATTCCTATAAATAGCAGGGTGCCATTCCCTTGCAAGAGAGATACGCACACACAGAGAGAGGTGCACACAGGACCACTTTTTGAGATCAGAGAACACCAGAATACTTGGAGAGAAAAAGCAGAGAGAGAGAAAAGAGAGCATTTCTTCAACGCCAAGCAATCTTCTAGAGCCAAGGCTGCATACCGATCGTCCAAGGAGTAAGGCAGAGCTGCCGTAGCTTTCTCGAGCATCTATCGTCACCCCCCAGAATCTAAAATAAACAATTGTACTTAGACTGCTATACCTAGGCTTTCATCCCTAGGCTTTCTTTGTACAAGCGAGTTTGTAACGTGAAGTAAAAGTCCAGTCCTCCGGTAATTGTTCTGCTTTTTTATATTTTATGGCAAACAATAGGATATGCTCAATCTGTATTGGGTGTGAGTTTTGACCAGATAGTCGAACATGTGTCGACTCAGATTATCCAAAATCAACCTGAAGACCGGCTGAGGAAGATCACAAGCCAGTCCTTCTTTTTCTTACTTAGCATAATAAACTCCGGGCAACTGAATGGCATTCATCTGAAGCCTATGTTTTTATTCGGAGATGCCCTGGCTATTTCAGATCCGAGCATCATAGAGTATTCTGAGAGTTGGGACTACTATTTTCAGGGGAAAGTAATTCATATACCCTTAATGGAGCGCCACTTTCCCTTATCTGGTTTCAATATGGTACCTTTTGAGCGGAAGATGTTGGGTTCTCTAACTCTTGATCAACGGGGGATCTTTGTGGGCCATATCCATTTTAACAATCCTACGAGGTCAGTGGTCGCAGTAAAGGAATCAATGAGATACTCCGCCATTGGGCTGGCTCCTGGCAGTCTTATCAACGAACTGAAGCCCAATATGTTTTTCTCTGAGGCTTACACCTTTTTGAATCAAATTGCTCACAAAGGGTCATACCATGCAGGGCGATTATCGTTACAGAACTGGCAGCATCGTTCCCCTCCATGGGTTAACCTGACTTCTTGGATCCTGGCGGAGTATGAGGACATCCTACGACGGATTGGCCTCTATTACGCTATTAGGGGCTCCTGCTATGGCTTGTTTATGAACCCGAAATTATTTTATGGCATTGCTTGATATGTACAACTGCCGGACATGGACCTTCTTTACTCCAGGTGGAGAGATGGGGCTTGCTCTTCACGAGATGCATGGTGTGTCCAAATTGTCCTTAGGCGATGATGCTTATAAGGAGTATACCCCGACAAACAAAGAATTCGAGGAACTAGAGCAGTGGTATCTCGGATTCCTAGCCGTATATTAGGAAGTGTTATGCCACCATAGCACCTGTCAACAAGTATCAAGAAAAAAGACGATAGTTTAGAAAGGAACCTTCCTCATATCAAGGCTTGGATTGGCTATCTTTTCATCCTTAGCACGTCCGGTCGAGTTGCTGTTAGGAGTCCCCAATCACTGGAGCAGGTGGATGCTCAGGTATAAAGTACTAAGAGGGCCTGTGCTGCTGGTGACAGATTTGGGAGCCTGAACGACACTTTTAGCTATTTTTATCATGATACTCAGCTTCTGTCTACTAAGGCCATCTTGGCCGAATACCTGATGATATGGTTGAGGGTTTACGTTGTTTCGGAAGGCTCTAGTGCGATTGAGAGGATTAGCCGCAACCTAATCCTTCCGGCTGTAAAGTTGGTTTTTGGGTGCAAGTTGGCTCTACTCCCTGCTATGGTATACAGCATCTATAGGGGTCTTCGTACCTTTACATCGAAAGTCATCGCTCGTGATCTTACGAAAACCTTCAACATAATCGAGCTGTCGTATCATTATTTAATGAAGTGGTTGTTGATGCATTGCCCCTCTCTAATGCGACCTGGTCCGGAAGGCAATGTGACGAGTAATGATGCCTTCATCTACAACTATCGCGACATGCCCTGGAACTGTACCAGCTTTCTTGATTGTCGAGCCGTTCTCGTACGGGTGGATAGGTACTCTTTTTTTGTGTCAGTTTCATCTTTTACTGAGGAGGAGATGGGACGCGTTCACCTTGATAGTGCTGTTGCGCCCCAGACTTTGTCTGAAAAATTATTTCGATAGTTGTAGAGTATCCGTCCCTCCCATCTGGTGTATAGCAACCGCAATATTGTAAACCTGGAGCCATACCTACCTAGCCGTTATTTTCGACAATTTAGGTATAGCCAGTTATATTTGGATAGCCCTAACCCTTGCCTGGGTTTCGAGGGGAGCGTCTTGGATGGTATCCCGACCTGGCACTATTATTCTGCGATCCATACCCAGGCCAACTTCGTCTTACCTGACGCTGAGACTTCGGGGCATATCGCATATATGGCGGCCCTTCGTCACGTATCTGTGAATGCACCTCCCAACGACTTTGATCTCCGTACCAGTTTTATTGTTGGTACAAAATTGGAGGAGCGACTGAGGGACTCTCGAAAAAGGACGAGAAGGGAAAAGAGGAAAGCTTCCGATTCTGACTCTGACAGCACGAATGATTGGCTATGCGTGTGCCTTCACCTGTGTCGAATCCTCCGTGTACAAGAAGTAAGTCGGAATCTCTTGTCGCCGATAGACCTCGTTCCCAAAAGCGAGTTGCGGCTAGGTTCTGTAGTCTTGGTATTGAGAAAACGGGTAGTGGCATCAAAGTCAACATGGGGGTAAGTTCTTTCACGACAAGCCCCAATGTTGTCCTTGGAATGTTATTTGAAGGCTCTCCTTTATAGGCATCTGAGGAAGCAAACCTTTTATCACCAGATGCCGCCCATGCGGTTTCCTCTTTGTGTCCCGATCCTGGAGTTGCGGGGTCCTTACAAGCTGGTGCTGATATAATTACTTCTATATCCGGAGTAACAGGGCGAAAAAGACAGGCATTGATGGTTCAGTTCTATCGCTGACCTCACTGGAGTTGTGGAAGCGGTGGGAGAAGCTGAGACAACTCCGGCCGAGCCTCAGCCTTTGCCCTTTACCATTGGTAAGTTGTATCGCTTTCTTACCAATGAGGAGATTTTATCTTTTTGTTTGTTTTACTCCATCTTCTTCGTGTCAAGCTGATTGTTGGTTGTGCTTGACCTACAGGACCTGCCTCTCCGCTTCCGGCGGTGGATGTAGCTACGGAGGAGGAAATAGCAGAGGATCCAGGGGCTGACCTGGTACAAGCAAGAAGCATTCCTTCTCCCTACCAGCTCGAGTTGAAGGGACTTCCACCGTATTGAGCACAGACGTCCCGGCTCCTTCAACCCCTTGGCGAATGTGGAATCGATTGGAACAGCCTCTTCCCCAGAATATGAACTTTGTGTCCTGTCCAGCCTTCAGCTCCTTCGGGCTGCTGAAGAGAAGATTGCTGCTGTATGGAAGTCTCGTCGCTCGAAATTTGTTTCCCTTCTAACAGGTTCATCGAGCTCAAGTGTGCCTCCTTCCCAGACGTCTTCAGTTTCCTTAGGTGTTATCCCTTCGACGCCGTCCTCTCTGGAGAATTTGGACGAGTCGTTAAGAGACGTAGTCGAAAGCTTTTATCGCCATTTGAAACGGGGGGTCGAGGTTGCTTTGAGGAGGGGAACATCGTTTGCCGTAGCTCATCATTCCGCCTGTGGTCAGATTAAACTGCTAAAGAAGCTCCCGGGTGGAGAAGGGGCGTCCGTCCTGTAAACCCCCTAAATTTCTACTATGATTTTTTAAAATATTTTTGTATTTATTTTGTACTTCGTACCTGCACGTCACATACGAGTTCGTATTGTTGTAATTGCGTAGTGTGCGAGATTTGCGTTTCATATTTACTTGACGAGTGCTAATATGTGTCGAGGTACATATTTTAGAAAAATATTTTTATTATAAATTTTATTTTATATATGAAAGTACATGTTCAAATAAATGTGATAAATATTTTTATTTCTAAAAATAGTTATTTATTCGTCATTTAAAAATAAGTAGTGATTTAAAAATTGTGGTTTATATGAAATGTATTTTACAAAATTTGGAATTTGTTTATTAATCTATTTTGTCATTTACAAAAGCTATTTTATATTTTAATATTTAATATTCTTGATTTTCAAAATTTATTTATGCTATATTTTAATATTTATGAAAAAGAGATTTAAAATTTTGTTTTAATTATTTTGATAATTCAAACTTGGAAAAGATTTTATTTTAAATTAAAGGAAGTTATCTAGAGTGATTTGATTTTGATCGCTTAAATTCTAATTCGATTTAAATAAAAGATGGTATTATCCATTGGGGTTTAAACAAATTATAGTCCTTAACCAACTGGAAATTCCCACATCCTATATAAGGAGTTGTACTCATCCATAAATTATTCCACAACCATCTACAGATTGTGCATCGTGTCTTGCCACCCATCTACTATACCCCTACCATACAAATACATTGTCCCCATATCCGACGGTCCCGGACACCATCCTCCGTCATTTCCGTATCACACAGGACACGATAACTATCCCCGACACCACCTAATCCTAACCCTAACCCTAATCTAACTCCTACGCCGCCACCGCGACAGCCAACACCACCAGCCTCGCCGTCTTCAGCACACCGACACCATCACCATTATCAGCCCCAAACTCCATGCCACCACCGCATCCGCCGATCATTGCCGACAGCATCAACATCACCACAATCGTCGTAGCCTCCACTGGCGTACTCCTCCTCTCACCGGAACCCATCTCCCCGGCCAAGCCCCAGTAAACATCCACCACCATCACTGTGGCTGCCACGACCAAAAACCAAATACAACCCCTGCCACCGCAACCGGCCACCCCCGCCATGACGGCGTGTTAGGGTTATATACTAAAGCATCACTTTTTTAGTAACCTTATTTCCTTAAATTTTGAATAAGAATCATATGGGCAAATATTTGCATATTGTATTTGTTACAAGTGTTAATGCAAATGTCTGATATTCTATATTGTAGAAAATAGGGTGTTTGGTGTCACACAGAAGATCATATTATCAGTTCCCTATGGAGTATATAAATAGTTCACAACCTAGATGGACTTGGACAATCTATTGGAAAGGTTGTAGTATAATCTGGTATTAGTCTATATTGACTATAGGTTTACACTAGTACACTTTGTGTGTATTGAACAGGACCACTTGAGGTTGTTCTCTTTGTACTAACTACATAAGAGAACAAACACCTCAGTTATTATGGATGCTTGTGCTCTTAACCCGGATGTAATAACGGACATGTATATGCAGTGTGCATTATTTTGACTCATAAAAGAGTGAGATTCATTATGGATCAACAACCTCTATGAATTGGGTAATAACATTGTATGTATGATGGGTTGTTGATTATAAATGGAATCCATGTCCCGATACATCGGGTTGATGATGTCCCCTTAAGGAGGTCATAAGGATTGTCATGTAAACCCTGCAGGTGGATTATATCCGACATGACAAATAAAGTTGAGCGGTACTACTTAAGGATAAATGATGTCAAATCAATATAGTTGTCAGTAACTTAATTTGATCGACGGACATACGATATCTTAACATGGGGAGCCAAACGAGCATATAATAAAAGGAGCCCACAAACATAATTTGGGATTAGGGTGGTAGTGCAACAATATCTCGTTAGTGGACTGAGCTATTGTTAATGGGCCTGGATTGTGTGTTCGGGCTGAACACGGGATATCCAGATCCGTTAGGAGGCCTAACCCTAATTGCTCCTCATGGTCCCTGTCATAGCCTATATATATCCTCTATTCTCTGGCCGCTATATTACCGATCATAAATATAAAACTTTCTCTAAATTTGTGATTCACGTAATGAGAGAAAGAGAGGGCTGCCAAGGAGAAGAAAAGGTTGGAAGATCGTCGCCCACACGACGTCCAACTCGAGGAAGGAATACGTGCAGAAGATCTTGGGGTCGTCCGCTCGAGATTGCTAGGAATTACTTGTCTCCTTTCCATCGCAGGTATAATTTATGAACCCTAGTTTCCACCTATGAAGGGTTAGAACACGTATTAGATCTGTTTAACTTTCTATCGATCAATACGTACACCAAAGGAAGGGTCCTGGGAATCCCCAGTTCCATCAATTGGTATCAGAGCCACTTTGGATCTACGTATTGATTGATACGTCCATGTTGTCCAATAAAACTTGTGATGTGTAATAGTCGGTAGATGTAGATCTATTCTAACTCGGTTTTGCAGGCATCTTAGATCCAACTATTATGGTCCAATGCATGTTTTTTATTATATTTTTAAACCACGGACATGTCGTGGATGTTGTTGTTGCTGTGGATGTAATTAAAATCATGAGGGTTGATCGTGCTTATTATTTTATTTTTGCAAACTAGATTATATGTGAACTCCTTCTGGAGGCATAGGATTGATGTAATTTTAATTATTTTTGATCAATCGTGATGGCGGTGGTGGCTGTTTCTGACGATGGACGAGATGCTGGTTTTAAGCAGTCCAGAGGCAGACTGATAATTTTCGATGAAGGAATCGACAGCCAAAACCTAAAAAATAAAAAAATTGGGGCGCTGCCCCGAACCCCGCGACCTGACCGGGCAGGTCGAACCCCGAATAGATCTGTGCAGCGCCAGATTTTGGATTCGGATAGTTGAGGACGGAGCAGCAAAGATGACCATAATAGTTGGATATTTTCTCTTATTTTTGTCATTTTATTTTTTCTGATTATGCATGTTTATTATTGTGTGGTTTTTTTTATGAAAAACCAAGCCTACATTAATAATGGACAACATGGACATAATATCAACTAGTAGAAATAACCCTCATTATTAAATAACTAAGTGGGAGAGGATATTTATTTAGTTTAAATCCTATGGTCTCCATTACTGGTTTGTAGGTGATGTAATTATACTTGCGTGTTGGCTATAGTGCTTTTCTCCATATCGGTTGAGTATAATTATGGATCACCAGTACAAACTTCCTTAGGAATAATTGTAGAAAGTTACCTAGTATGTGTTCACTTCTCCATCTGAAGGAACTCATTACAAGGTAATGGACTTAGTATTAAGTAATGGTATACACTTAGATACAAATAATGGTATCCTCCCCATCGGAGTCACTGCTATTATTTTTATGACCAGAGCAAGACCAGCATATTAATTTTATTTGTCATAAAGTTATGTTGACATGATACTAAAATTAATAAGAAAAACCTACTTGAACAAAGTTTAATTTGTATATGTCCACACTATCGTGGCATGCTAAATTTATGGTGTTCAAGGTGTTGGTAAATTTCTTATTATTGTTTTGAGGGAATCAATATTTAGTTAATTCAAAAAGTTTTTTTGCCCTACATAATTTTATTGATGTGATTCTCTGTAACGCTCAGTCCCAAAATACGTAGGACTAGGTACATCGACATGCCAGCTGTATTCATACGAAGTATACTCCAATATATGGAAACCTCGTATGGATACATAAGCTGTAAAATACAGTAGAACCATAACTAATCTCATCCACCCAAAAATAAAAGATATCATATAATGATAAAGAATTGTCTTGACACAATATGTTGGGCGGAGACAAATCTACTACCAACGAGTAAGAAAAATACATGGGAAATGAAATAATTTTGGTGAGCAAAGCGAAGACGATCCAAGTGCAATCATCCTCGAAGAAATAGCAATGATCACGGCTAGAGCTAGAATACCTGTGAAAGATAATAGCACACACCTGGAGAGATAACCAGGTCCTCAGAGGGACGTAACAAGACACATAATATCATGCCATATAAATTGAATAAATATTGCTCAAATAAATAAGTCAATTGAATTATAACATGGTCCATTACGCACCTATTGAACGAGCATACCATCCCCCCAACCAAACAAGGACATGAGATGGTAAACTAATTCACTGTGACGTATCTTTCCATGCTATGAATCCAATATGGTATCCGGACCCCAATAAGGTTCAATACATTCTCATCGAAGTAGTAAGCCACACCTACAACCAAACAAGGACAAGATGTCACGACCCGCTACCCAAATTGTTGGGCCAGGCTGAGTCATGCCCAGCCTACGTTTGATATAAAACTTAGTAAGTTGTTCTAAAGACAACGGGATAAGACAAAATGTGCTAAGAGTTCTATAAGTGAATAAAAGTCATAAATGCTCCAAACACAAAAGTCGTCGTATATAGTAAAATGTCCAAGTACAAGTGAACTAAATATAAAACTGGATACATATCCAGTTACAAAAAGATATAGTCTAATACATGTCTACTCTCAAAAGTCTAAGTAAACAAAAGACAACTAGGCGAGGTTCCCCGCAGGAACATCCTCGTAAAGCAGAGCCGGGTCCTCCGCAGTAACTCCATAATATGTATCGCAGAGTAACTCCTCTTCAGTAAGGATACCTACAACGTTATCCTGTCAGGACGGGAGCAAGTACCGAATCTAGCAAACTAGCATATGAAACATGAAAATGAACATGAGAGGAAATAACTGGAAACATGGCATCACATAATCTGTCATGGCAAGGACACATATCTCATGGAGACAGATGCATATGAAATGTTTAAAACTGTATCAGGTACGTGATCGTCAATAGGTGTACAATATGCAGTGGCACATAATGAAATGTACTTCCGTACAAGTGATAAGGCGATAGATGTACATACGTACAAATCCGCTTTGAGATAAAGCCTACGACAAGGTATACATATATGTAACGCCCCTAGTCCCATAATACATAGGACAAGAACGTGAACATGCCAGCTGCACATATACGAAGAATACCTCCAATATATGGAATCCTCGTATGTGCACATAAGCTGTAAATAAAATAATCACAGTCCAGAATAACATATCTAATCTCATCACAGCTCAACACAGAAGATAACAGAGTCCAAATAAATAAATAAGAGTATCAAAAAGATAGCCGGGTGAACATACTCACACCAAACAGCTATGAAAAAAATAGTCTCACATGATCGGAGTCCAACCTCCGCAAGATAGAAAGAAATGAGATGTAAAGATAATGTCCACTAATGTCTCAAATATAGAATGAACTATAAATCAGTAGGAACTGACTCGGTAGCAATGTAAGCTGGATCCAGCGCTGCTCCGTACTCCTGTGGGAAGTCGTCTAATCCTGGAGAGATAACTAGGTCCTCAGAGGGACGTAACAAGATACAAGAAAATACCATGCCATAATAACTGTGATATATAATATAAGAAAAGAAATATGTATGCAATCAGGTGCCTAACCAGTCTACAGTGATAATGCAATAAGAACAAACCTTTGACGCATGGGCAGGATCAGAAAGATCAGGAATCAGGACCGTATCCCCCACTGGAGATAACCGACAATCAGGATCGTACCTCCCACTGGAGATAACCGGCTAGCAGGACCGTACCTCCCACTGGAGATAACCGGCAATCAGGACATGTGCATATATGATTCCATACGTTAAGGAACTGTTCTTCCCACCCAATGCCTATTTGAGTCACATCCATGACTCATATGTACCTCTAGTAACTGCCGAGTCTACTAGCATGCAATCTATTGGCAGTTACCCTATCCATCGCACGCACCATACGTATCGGTGGCCAGCCGACTACGCGGATACGTGTCCTATATGAGACTCACATCACGTGATACAACAAGTGTCAAGGTCGTATGAGATATACCAATACCTCAACATCAAAGGGTGGTCAATAAGCTAAGTCAATGCAAGAGAAAATAAATAAAGCAAGAAAAACGACCGATAGAGTCGCTTGCACCCAAGTGTGACTTGGACGCATAGTTTAAATATCACGAAACAAATGCTGAAAATAACAACTGAAAATAAGAATATAATAATCATAGATTAAGGTGGCAAGGTATCTTGCCTGGTGGTACAAAGTGGCAAGTCCAAGAGTAGCAAGTGTCCGCACCAAAAACTCACAAATCACAGATGATTCCAAACGCTGAAACAAATATCAAAAATGATCTCGGTGAAGAAGATCTACCTAGGAAACTGCCTGTCCAAAAGTTAAATTCTGGAACAGGGGCAAAATCATAATTTCAGGTCAAAACGATATCCGCCGTTGGACCCGCTTTGCACCGAAACACGTGCCAAAGTCTACGATCTCTAAAGTCATCAAACTATATGTCTACGGTTTCAGTTTGAGGATAGGAACTCAATGGTATGTCCAGTTTTGGATTCCGAGGAGCCGTGTACAAAATCGTCCGTTTGAGTGGGTCGCGGGCCCTCCAAAATTGGGTTCCGATTCGACCTTCTCAGAATCGAACCAAACTTGGCATGCAGGACCAGAATTTTGATCCGGACCTGTTGGCGTAAGTTTCGTCTCGATCCGACGACTGTACACGAAGTTATGGGCAAGTTTGCAAAACGTCGATACGGGGGTATCTTGACGGATACGCGTTGATTTCGTCGCGCACACGCAACGAAATCGAGTTCCCGTCAGTTCCCACACGTCGGTAACATCCATACACGCCTTTCGATGCATATAGTGCACGGCCACGTCGCCCGGTTTGTCGGGGCGTACGTCGTATCGGAGAAAATTTTTCTGAAATTAACACTTTAGAAAACAGTTTTTCGCCCAACTTCAACATCAGTTTATTTCCTACCCATTAATCGAAACAATGATCCAAAAGATGCGTTGTGATCTCGGTTATGTTGTCTATCACTATTTTAGATTAGTTTCTACGAAAGTTTAATGGACAGCGAGAAAAACGGCCGACAAGTTGGCGTTTCGAAACACTTTCTAATAATCAGAAAAGTAGGTTTTTCTCCAACTTCGTCTCGATTTTTCGAGCAAGTTGGATGGCCATGTCAAAATCCACCTGGGGTATCTTGAAGAGGGTCATGAGGGCTTTCTACACGAATTTACGGCTCTAAAAACGGACTATAATCGAGAGAGAAATCGAACAGGGGAAGTTGGGTACCTTGAGTGGAAAAACTGCTCCTGTGGGTGACGCGGGGCTGACTTCCAAAGCTCCGTTCGTCGCGCACAAAGCTCCGTTGCTGGTGAAACGAAGTCGTGGACGAAGAGGGTATAATCAGCCTCAACTTTCGTTTTGGAAGATTAGGGTTTTGAGGTCTAGATAGAAAGTTATATATATAACAAGTGGGACGGAAATTCTATTATTACTATTATTACCAATACAAAACCCGATGGCCCACGGGTTAAAAAAAATTTGGTTCGGTTGCTGCAGCAACCAAAAAGAGGGGTGGGGCCCGCCCCCTTCTTTTTGGATGGTTGACTCTTTTTTTTTCCTTTTTTTTTTTTTACAAAACAATGGTGAGAAGAAGTTTGTGCTACTTCCTAGGAGTCTCAGCCTGTTAGTTTCGGGAAAGGGTACTGTTCGGAACAGCACCCGCCCACTGTTTACTTTTTTTTTAACAATAATTATATATATATATATATATATCAAATATAAATACATATATAATTTAAGCAAGCAATAAATTTCCAAAAAAATTACGAACAAATTCCTAAAAATCCTAAAATTTTATATACCTTATTTAATAGAATATTATCATGCACACATATAATAATGTATATATACACACATACTTTAATTATACCAACAACTTAATTGTAAATAAATCCATAACTAATGAATATACGTAACAAAATTAATTTAATTTATGAAAAAAATCAACTATAATTTATGGGGGTTTACATCCTACCCAACTTAAAAAAAATTTGCCCTCGAAATTAAACTAGGGTAGGGGGATGAGGGATAAATAGAGTAGTTTAAGGTGAGGATACAACCGCATGATTTAAAGTGGTACCTTGGGTTCATTCACCGTGCATCATCTTTCTAAAAAAATAAGCGAAAGATGAGGTCCATAAAGAATTCATAGACGATGCTATTGAGCACGAGTACGAGGTCCATAGGCTATGAAATAATTCAAAGGGGAATTGTCAAGGCGGTCGCGGATGAGACTCCGGGGACGAGTTTGACTATGTCTTCATCCACGTAGAATAATATGTGAAGGCGAACCAAAACGTAATAGGTTGATCAGACCATCATGTATCGGTTCTGATTAGACAATAAATTAGTGGGTGCGCACCCAATAAATCATGTCATGATCAAGCTCGATGAAGAATAAGCTTGCAAAAACTAGGCTATAATTGTAGTGTTAGTCAAAGTGGTCAAAGTATGTATGCAGGATTGGTGGTTTGAAGGAAACACAATTTGTTCAAGAATCTTAGCTGTGTCCTTTGTTCGTGCTTATCCAATCATTCTACAGTCTGATTTCCATGGCCTAGACCAAACTAATGGGGTATAAATTTTATGTCAAGCCATGATAATAGGGAATATTACAATTAAAACCGTACCTGCTATGACTTCTCCTTCTACTTCCACATTCTCCACTGCCAGCGAGAAGGCATGTCCATAGTTCTGGCTGAGGTCCCGAGCTTTAGTCCTGTCGTACTGTACTGGCTGGGGATGTAATGGTAGGCTAGGTGATCCTGCTACTGGCCTGGGTGCTGGTAGTACTGGAACTGTCGGTCTCGGGGCCTGCTGGGCATAAACGAGCGACTGCTGCTCTGGACACTCTCTCACCTTGTGTTGTAACGAGCCATATCTCAAGCATGCTCCAAGTCGAGTTATGCAGTCTTTTTGGAGATGCCCTGGCTTTCCACAGAAATTGCAAATAGGATTCTGATAAGGCGCAGACCTCTCCTGCTGCTGTCCTGTAGCCCTTATGATAGGTCCACTCTGTGTCGATCCCGTAGGTGTAAATGCCAGCGTATGGCGTATCGGGGTCTGCTGCTGCTCTTTGCGAAGAATCTCCTGAGCACGAGCTTCTTCCAGGACAGTTGAATGTAAGACTCGAGACTGGGTAGTCGTATAAGACTTGAGCTCTGGTGCAAGCCCCTGGTGAAATCTCCTCGCCTTTTCTAACTCTGTTGGAATCAATCCCGCACCAAATCTACTCAGGCGATTGAACTCTGAGTCATACTCATCAACTGTCATATTCCCTTGCTTCAGATGAAGGAACTGGTCGTAGAGACCATCTCGAACATGAATAGGGAAGAACCTTTCATAAAATAAATCATAGAATAGCTTCCAAGTGGTCCCAGTACCTAATCGCCTTTCTTCCGCCTTCCACCAGTGGTGAGCATTATCTTCTAGCAGTAGGTCCACTGCTGTCATCCAATCTCGAGCTGGCAACTGGGATGCCTTCAGTAGCTTCTCTGTACTAATAAGCCACTGTGACACCTCTAGTGGCTTCTCCGTTCCACTGAAAGGCTTAGGGTTCATATCTGTAAAGTTCTTGATAGAGCCTTCATAAGGATGCAGAGCCGGTACTGGTGCTGGTACTGGAGGTGGTGGTAGAGGTCTAGCTAATGCTGCCATCATCGTCTGTCTCATCAGTTCAGTCTGCTGCCATTGAGTCTGCATTATTGCGTACATGAACTGAGAAGTAGGGCTCCCATCAGTCGGTAGGGGGAGGCATCTGTGGGCCCGACTGTGGCAGAAACTGCTGAGGGAATGGTGGTAGAGGTGGTACCGTCCCCCCTAAGGGTGCTGCAGGGACCTGTCCAGTTTGATCGGCTGGGGGAGCTTGAGTCTCTTGGTGCACCATTGTTGGAGGTGTGGCAGTCTGCTGCTGTCCCGACTGGTATGGTGTCACTGGAGTCATCGGAGGATTCTGTCCCTCCGGGTTGGCCTCTTCGCCAGATGTGAGGGCCAAGGCAGAAGAATGTCCGCTTCTTAGATTCATACTGTTGGCACGAAGAATAATGGGACGATATTAGGAAAGGTTAGATATGAGATAAATCAAATAATCAAGGAAGTTTCAAAAGATTGGAAGTCAAGAGGTCGTAGTAGTTCTGGATGATATATTCCTATTCCTATATGCAGGCTTGTTGGGCACAGTCATGTAACCCAACAATATTATCGTGACCTGTATGGGCTACCACAAAAACATGTAACGCCCCAGTCCCATAATACATAGGACCAAGAACGTGAACATGCCAGCTGCACATATACGAAGAATACTCCAATATATGGAATCCTCGTATGTGCACATAAGCTATAAATAAAATAATCACAGGCCAGAATAACATATCTAATCTCATCACAGCTCAACACAGAAGATAACAGAGTCCAAATAAATAAATAAGAGTATCAAAAAGATAGTCGGGTGAACATACTCACTCTAAACAGCTATGAAAAAAATAGTCTCACAAGATCGGAGTCCAACCTCCGCAAGATAGAAAGAAATGAGATGTAAAGATAATGTCCACTAATGTCTCAAATATAGAATGAACTAGAAATCAGTAGGAACTGACTCCGTAGCAATGTAAGCTGGATCCAGAGCTGCTCCGTACTCCTGTGGGAAGTCGTCTAATCCTGGAGAGATAACCAGGTCCTCAGAGGGACGTAATAAGATACAAGAAAATACCATGCCATAATATCTGTGATATATAATATAAGAAAGAAATATGTATGCAATTAGGTGCCTAACCAGTCTACAGCGATAATACAATAAGAACAAACATTTGACGCATGGGCAGGATCAGGAATATCAGGAATCAGGACCGTATCCCCTACTGGAGATAACCGGCAATCAGGACCGTACCTCCCACTGGAGATAACCGGCTAGCAGGACCGTACCTCCCACTGGAGATAACCGGCAATCAGGACAGTGCATATATGACCCATACGTTAAGGAACTGTTCTTCCCACCCAATGCCTATTTGAGTCACATCCATGACTCATATGTACCTCTAGTAACTGCCAAGTCTACTAGCATGCAATCTATTGGCAGTTACCCTATCCGTCAAACGCACCATACGTATCGGTGGCCAGCCGACTATGCGGATACGTGTCCTATATGAGACTCTCATCACGTGATACAATAAGTGTCAAGGCCGTATGATATATACCAATACCTCAACATCAAAGGGTGGTCAATAAGCTAAGTCGATGCAAGAGAAAATAAATAAAGCAAGAAAAACGGCCGATAGAGTCACTTGCACCCAAGTGTGACTTGGACGCACAGTTTAAATATCACGAAACAAATGCTAAAAATAACAACTAAAAATAAAAATATAATAATCACAGAGTAAGGTGGCAAGGTATCTTGTCTGGTGGTACAAAGTGGCAAGTCCAAGAGTAGCAAGTGTCCGCACCAAAAACTCACAAATCAAAGATGACTCCAAATGCTGAAACAAACATCAAAAATAATCTCAGTGAAGAAGATATACCAAGGAAATGCCTGTCCAAAAGTCAAATTCTGGAACAGGGGCAAAATCGTAATTTCGGGTCAAAACGATGTCCGCCGTTGGACCCGCTTTGCACCGAAACGCGTGCCAAAGTTTACGGTCTCTAAAGTTGTCAAACTACATGTCTACAGTTTCAGTTTGAGGAGAGGAACTCAACGGTATGTCCAGTTTTGGATTCCGAGGAGCCGTGTACAAAATCGCCCGTTTGAGTGGGTCGCTGGCCTGCCAAAATTGGATTCCGATTCGACCTTCTCAGAATCGAACCAAACTTGGCATGCAGGACCAGAATTTCGATCCGAACCTGTTGGCGCAAGTTTCGTCTCGATCCGACGACTGTACACGAAGTTATGGGCAAGTTTGCAAAACGTCGATACGGGGGTATCTTGACGGATACGCGTTGATTTCGTCGCGCACACGCAACGAAATCGAGTCCCGTCAGTTCCCACACGTCGGTAACTTCCATACGCGCCTTTCGATGCGTATAGTGTATGACCACGTCGCCCGATTTGTCGGGGCGTACGTCGTATCGGAGAAAATTTTCTGAAATTAACACTTTAGAAAACAGTTTTTCGCCCAACTTCAACATCAGTTTATTTCCTACCCATTAATCGAAACAATGATCCAAAAGATGCGTTGTGATCTCGGTTATGTTTTCTATCACTGTTTTGGGTTAGTTTCTACGAAAGTTTAATGGACAACGAGAAAAGCGGCCGACAAGTTGGCATTTCGAAACAGTTTCTAATAATCAGAAAAGTGGGTTTTTCTCCAACTTCGTCTCGATTTTTCGAGCAAGTTGGATGGCCATGTCAAAATCCACCTGGGGTATCTTGAAGAGGGTAATGAGGGCTTTCTACACGAATTTACGGCTCTAAAAATGGACTAGAATCGAGAGAGAAATCGAACGGGGAAGTTGGGTACCTTGAGTGGGAAAACTGCTCCGTGGGTGACGCGGGGCTGACTTCCAAAGCTCCGTTCGTCGCGCACAAAGCTCCGTTGCTGGTGAAACAAAGTCATGGACGAAGAGGGTATAATCAGCCTCAACTTTCATTTTGGAAGATGAGGGTTTTGAGGTCTAGATAGAAAGTTATATATATAACAAGTGGGACGGAAATTCTATTATTACTATTATTACCAATACAAAACCTGATGGCCCACGGGTTAAAAAAAATTTGGTTCGGTTGCTGCAGCAACGAAAAAGAGGGGTGGGGCCCGCCCCCTTCTTTTTGGATGGTTGACTCTTATTTTTTTTCCTTTTTTTTTCTTTTTACAAAACAATGGTGAGAAGAAGTTTGTGCTACTTCCTAGGAGTCTCAGCCTGCTAGTTTCGGGAAAGGGTACTGTTCGGAACAGCACCCGCCCACTGTTTAATTTTTTTTTTAAGAATAATTATATATATATATATATATATATATATATATATATATATATATATATATATATAAATACATATATATAATTTAAGCAAGCAATAAATTTCCAAAAAATTTGCGAACAAATTCCTAAAAATCCTAAAATTTTATATACCTTATTTAATAGAATATTATCATGCACACATATAATAATGTATATATACACACATACCTTAATTATACCAACAACTTCATAGTAAATAAATCCATAACTAATGAATATACGTAACAAAATTAATTTAATTTATAAAAAAAATCAACTATAATTTATGGGGGTTTACAATATAAAATGTCAACCTTGCTCGGTACATACGTACGGAGAAGGGGGTATGATCATGTACTCTACTATCAGTTTTCCCATAACCCATATCCTAATCATGTGAGAGATATATAAAACTGTTCTAATCATGGTAGTAATGGAAAGTACAACATGTGATATTTTAACTTGCTACCCCAAGGATCAGTATTTAACATGGTTGGATAAGCAGTTCATTTATGTAACAGTATGTAAAGTTTGTAGAAAGTACTTGCCTCTAGCAAAGCAAAGCAAAACAAGCTTCAATAAACGTGCTATGGATGTCCGGTAACTCGTCACTGTAGAAATAAATACAATAACTTAGTTTTTACACTAAGCTAAAACGCTAAGACACTAATTGGTGAAACATGACTTGTGACTGGACACCTAGCCAAAATGATGATTTTAGCATAGGAGACCAATGTGGGGTGACACACTACTTTAACTAGCTTTCTAGGGTCTTTACACTAGTGAGGGGTGGGGTTCAACACGGCTAAAACTCAAAATAACACAAAAAGCTACAAGTCGTAATTAATCAATAAATAAATCAAATGACCATTGTGTTCTAACAATTTTTGAGATAGACAAAAAGCTTATTTTTACATAAAATAAAGTACCAAAATGATCTTTGCTAATTGTAGAAATTTATTATAATTTTTCTGGAATTCATTAACCAGTACAAGTATTTTATAAAAATCAGTTTTCCTAAATATACAGAAAATGAGTTTTGGTTCCATATGCCAAACTAGTGGCAAAACTGTAATTTAAATACTATAAAAATTATACTAAATTAGCTAACTTAACATAGTATCTAAATACTATTTTTCCAGAATTTTAACAATGCTTTAAGTATTTTTAGAAATCCAAAAACAACATTACACACTATTGAAATTAAATAATTAATTATCTGCGTATTTTGTCCATGTATATAATTTGAACCAAAGTTCAAATACAGGACCCAAGGCCATGAATCAAGTCCAGTATGACTTGTACAGGTCTTGATTGTGTGAAAACACATTTGGGCCCAAAAACCCATGCTAGGCCTGGACACCAAATGGTTGCAGTAATTTAAATACACTAAAAATACAATTTGGTAAAAATGCAAAATAAATATTATTATTTTAATAAGGTAAATTAGTACAAAATGAATACATACATACCTATGCCAAAAGTACATATATATATACGATATTATAGTATATATATATAATAATATATATACACAACAAAATATATACATATATACATATGTGTACATAATACATATATATATATATATACATACATAATATAATAAAATACTAAAAATGAAGTGTATATATATATATATATATAAAATAGCATATATATACATAATATAGTATATATAATAATACATATATATATATACAAATACATGTATACATATATATAAATATATATATATTAAAACAAAAAGAAACAGAAAAAGAAAAAGAAACAGAAACAGAAGGGGGGCTCGAACCCGAGCTGCGCAGGGGGGGTTTAGTTAGGTCGGGCTGGCCAGGGGGTGAGCCCGTGGCTTGTGTTAGGGATAGGACTTAGGTTAATTTTATTAGGTTTTGTTTAACATAAACATAAAAAAAAACATGAGCCTGTGTCCGGACAGTTAGGGACACAGGTATTTACGTGTCTGGGCTAGCACGACACGCACGAGTCGATTCTCCCGTGTCCAGACCTATAGCTAGGTTCCCTGTATCCAAGCGAACGTCGTGCGTGAGTTCGAGACACGCACGACACGAACTCAGGTCTGTTACTTACGTGTCCGGCTTCGGGGGGGATTCAAAGGTCGTGGACGACGGAGGAGGCGTCAGGACGGCGGCGCTCCGGTGGCGCTGGTGTCGTCTCGGCAGGGCGCGTCGAATGGTGGTGGTGGTTGGTGACGATGACGACTGTGGAGGCGGCGCTGGGGGTCCGCCGGAGTTAGGATTTAGGCGGACTGGAAGTGGAGGAAATGGGGGTCGGGGGTGGTCGTCGTGGTGGTTTAGGGTTAGGGCTTGGTCTGGGGGAAAGAGAGAGGAGTTTAAATAGACTAGTTAGGGCGGTCGGGTTGGTCGGGGGCAGCCGGAAATGGCGGGGGCAGGGCGCACTGGCGGTCGTCGGTCAGCGGAGTGGGTGAGGAGAGAGAGAGTCTGGTCGTGGGGGGGTGTTGGGTCGGTTAGCAGTTAGGTCCTCCTAGATTAGAAAATTGCACAAAGGCCCCAACAGTGGCTAGATGCAAAATAGAATTTGCATTCCTCATTTAAAAATATTTCACTAATTACAAACTAATATAAAAACAAATCTAAAAATTACAGAATGATATTAAAACAATTTAGAAAATTACATATTGATATTTTTAGAATTAAAATTCATTTAAAAATTATTTAAAAATTCTAGAAAAATTCCTAAAAATCCTAATAATTATTTTAAGGCTAAAATTAATATTAAAAATTAATTAGCACTAATTAAAATGAAATTTGAAAAACAGGGGTTTACAAGTCTTCCCTCCTTGAAAAATTTCGTCCTCGAAATTCACAAGGATTGAAGACCCTACAATATTCTAACATAGCAAGCAGTGCAACAAAATGACTAAGGCTGCGATCGAAACTAACCTCTAAGGTATCAAGCGGGAACGGGTGGTTCCCTCGCAGCGGTTGGATCGAACAAGTAAGGGTATCTCTCCCTCATGTCCGACTCCCTCTCCCAAGTAGATTCACTTGGGGAGTGACGGCTCCAACTACTCGTACTAGGGGTATAACCTTGTTCCTCAGCCTCTTCTCTCTTCTGTCTAATATCTCCACTGGCTGCTCAGAAACTGTAAGGTTCGGTCCGACCTCCAACTCTGTATGATCTAGCACATGACTGGGTCTGGAACATATCTCCTCAGCTGAGATACGTGAAAGACATCGTGAACTCCTGCTAGGTTGGGTGGAAGTGCAACCCTGTAAGCTACCTCTCCGATCCTGCCGAGTACCTCGAATGGCCCGATGTATCTCGGGCTCAGCTTCCCTCCTCTTCCGAACCGGATTGTCCCTCTGGTAGGTGATATCTTCACTAGCACCATATCACCGTCTGCGAACTCCATCGGTCTGCGACTAGCATCAGCCCAGTGTTTCTGCCTATCCTGAGCTACTCTGAGCCTGTCTCTGGTCATCCCGACCTTCTCTGCTGCATCTGTGATCATCTCTGGCCCAAGCATAACTCTGTCTCCAACATCATCCCAAAAGAGCGGTGTGCGGCATCGTCGTCCATAAAGTGCCTCGAAAGGAGACATACCGATACTGGCTTGGTAACTGTTGTTGTATGAAAACTCTACCAAGTGCAGATGGCTCTCCCATGATCCTCCGAAGTCCAGCACGCAGGTCCTCAGCATATCCTCCAGTGTCTGTATTGTCCTCTCGGACTGCCCATCTGTCTGCGGGTGGTACGCCGTACTGAACTTGAGCCTGCTGCCCAACTCCTCCTGCAAGCTCCTCCTGTAGTGGGATGTGAATCTACTGTCTCTGTCTGACACGATGCTCACCGGCACTCCGTGTAGGCGAACTATCTGCTGCATGTATAGCTCCGCCAACTTCTCGGTGGAAAGCCCCACCTTGAAGGGTATGAAGTGCGCACACTTCGTTAGCCTGTCCACGATGACCCAAATGGCATCCTTCCCTCCTTGGGAACGAGGAAGCCCTGAGACGAAGTCCATCGTAATACGTTCCCACTTCCACTCGGGAATGGGTAACGGCTGCAATAACCCAGCTGGCCTCTGGCGCTCTGCCTTGACCTGCTGGCAAACTAGGCATCTCGAGATAAAACGTGATACATAACTCTTCATCCCGTGCCACCAAAGATGTTTCCGCAAGTCACGGTACATCTTGTTAGCACCAGGGTGAATAGAATATCTCGATCGGTGCGCCTCCTGCAAGACTGCCTCTACCAGATCTTCCTTCGGTACGTACAATCGGCTGCCATACCTCAAGGATCCATCCTCTGCTATCGTGAAGTCATCCAGCAATCCAGCTAACGCCTGGGCTCAAAGTCTGCGAAGGCTCTCATCTGTAGACTGTGCCTCCCGGATCTGCTCCTTCAAACCTGACTGAATGTCAAGCGCCATCATCTGTACCACTGATCCTGGTCGAACTAGCTTGATACCGAGATTCTCCAGATCCTCCCGCAAATGCCGATCAATAATCAGGTACCATGCCATCGGATGCCTGCTCAGCGCATCCGCCACCACATTTGCCTTTCTGGGGTGATACTGTAAATCGATGTCGAAGTCTTTCAACAACTCCAACCATCGTCTTTGCCTCATGTTCAGCTCTTTCTGCGTGAACACATACTTCAAGCTTTTGTGGTCAGTAAAGATCTCCACATGCTCTTCGTATAAGTAATGTTTCCATAACTTGAGTGCAAAGATTACTGCAGCTAACTCTAGGTCATGGGTAGGATAATTCCTCTCTTGAGTCCGCAATTGCCTAGATGCATAAACAATCACTTTCCCATGCTGCTGTAGGACACATCCTAGCCCTTTCCCAGAAGCATCGCTGTATATGGTGAAACCTCCAGAACCTGAAGGTAAAGTCAGAACTGGAGCAGTCGTCAGCCTCCTCTTCAGCTCCTCAAATGCTGCCTGGCAGTCCTCTGACCAAATGTACTTTGCATCCTTCTGCGTCAGCTTCGTCATGGGTTCAGTTATCCTAGCAAAGTCCTGGACGAACTTTCTATAATAGCCTGCTAAACCCAGAAAGCTCCTGATCTCTGAAACTGACGTCGGAGCCTTCCATGTCTCAACTGCAGCAATCTTCCTGGCATCCACCGAGATTCCATCTCCAGTGACTACATGGCCGAGAAACTCCACTCCGTCTAAAAAGAACTCGCACTTCCGCAATTTGGCAAATAATCTCTCATGCCTCAGAATCCCCAAAACTATCCGCAAGTGCTCTGTATGCTCCTCTGGTGTCTTCGAGTATATCAGGATGTCATCGATAAACACTACGACGAACTTATCCAGATACTGGTGAAATATCTTATTCATCAAGTTCATAAAGACAGCTGGCACATTTGTGAGGCCAAATGGCATCACCAGAAACTCGTACTGCCCGTACTTCGTGTTGAACGCCGTCTTCTGGATGTCTGCTGCCCTAACCTTCACCTGGTGGTACCCGGATCTCAAGTCTATCCTAGAAAACACCTTTGCCCCGCTCAACTGGTCGAACAAATTATCTATCCTGGGCAGAGGATATTTGTTCTTGATGGTGATGGCATTCAACGCCCGCTAGTCAATACACAACCGGACTGTACCATCCTTCTTAGGCACAAAGAGCACTGGCGCTCCCCATGGAGAAGCACTGGATCGAATGAAACCCTTTTTCAATAGGTCATCAATCTGCTCTTTCATCTCTACGGCCTCCTTGGGATTCACTCTATAGCAAGCCCGGGATACTGGTGATGAGCCCGGTACTAAATCTATGGAGAACTCCACATCTCTGTCAGGCAGAAGCCCTGGAAGATCCTCTGGGAATATATCCATAAACTTCCTGATGATAGGGTGTGGCGGTGCTACGTCCCCAACTGCCGCACAACAGTTCGGCTCTAGGCTGATCTACGTTCCTGTCCTCCTGACACTGAATGGTGCTGTGCCTGGGGGACTGAACAAAATACTACGCTCATGACAATCTATAGATGTATGGGCATAGCTAAGCCAGTCCATCCCCAATATGATATCATAACCGGGGAGTGGCATCACAAAGAATCGTCCCCTGAACTCCCTCCCGGCTATAAAAATAGAACATCTATAAATAGATCTAATAGGCACTGGTCCTCCTTCCGTCATCACTCTACTAATCTCCGTAGTAGGTGTAGCTACTAGATGGTGTTTATGCATAAACTCTAATGATAGGAAGCTATGAGATGCACCAGAATCAAACAAACATACAGCTAGAAAAGTATACAAATAAACATGACCTGTGATGACGTCAGCTTAGTAATCCGGCTCCGAAACCTGCTCCGGCTCCGGCTCGAAGGCTAGGCTATAGACCCTCCCCTGAGGTCCCTTCTGCTGCTGCAGATGCTGCCTAAACCTCTGCTGCTGAGTCGGAAGCGGTCCTCTAGTCTTCGCTACTGGGCACTCTCGAAGCTGATGGGTGGCAGACCCACAAGCCAAACACTGCTTCAACCTCTTCCTCCAGACGGTGTAATCATGCCCTGGTCTTCCGCAGAAAGAACACACACCTCCCCTCTGCTGCTGCTGCTGCTGATGATGATGTCGGGGTCCCGGGGCTCTAACTGGCGGGATCTGATGATGTGGTGTAGGGGGACGGTAAGTCTGCTGGGGTGGCATCGACGCTCTCTGCTGGAAAGCCTGACGCTTGGACGGTCCCTCATGATGTACAGAAGCCGGCCTCTTGCTAGACCGAAGACGCTCCTCGATGCTCCGGGCCAACTCTAGGCTCTGGTAGTAGTCAGTCGTACCGTTTGCCACTATAAGAATGCCGATGTCTGGAACTAGACCATGGCAAAATCTACGGGTCATCTCCTCTGGATCTGCAACCAGACTAGGAGCAAAACGGCTCAGGCGACTAAACTCTGCCGCATACTCATCAACAGAACGGTTTCCCTGCTGGATGTTCTGGAATCGTAGCCCTATGACTACTCTACCAGTGGTCAAGAAGAATTTCTTCTTGAACTGGGTCTTGAACTGATCCCAAGTGGCTCTACCTCTCGCAAATAACGGCTCATTCCGGAACCAGACTCCTGCCAAGTCTATCAGCAGAAATCCCGCTGCCTCGACCTGGAGGTCACCCGGCATCCTGACTCCTAGGAGCTTCCTCTCTACCGAATCTAGCCAGTCGTCTACTACTACTATGCCCTCAGTCCCTAAGAACTCCTTGGGATTCAGACCCATGAAGTCCTTGATCGTCCCCGCTCTCTGCCATGGCTCTACATGTGGTGGGACCACGGGATGTTCCTCGGAACGCTCCATGCTCTGGCGGAGTAGGGCAGTCTGCCCCTGATGGGTTGTTAGGAACCCCTGAATCATAGTGAGCAGCTGGTTCCCGTCGAGTGTGACGGAAGCCTGGGTAGGTATGATGATAGGGGGTGGTGGAAGTATCGGGGCCTGCTGGAACTGGGATATGGGAGGTGGTGGAGGCATCTGGGTCTGTGGATCTGTGGAGTGGGGGAATATGGTAGGTGGAGGTGTATCAGTCAACTGGTCGGCTGACTGGATAGGGAGTGCACCATTCTCAGGTGTAACATACTGGGACGAACGAGTAAGCACCATCTAAAAAGAAAAATAAAAAGGACTTATAAGGACTTGTTTAAAGTAAGCATTCATAGGCAAGAAAATCTAATTATAATAGCAAGCATGTGATGTATTTCCTATGTTGCAATCCTAGCATTCCTCTAAGTGTTCTAAGCGTAATTCCTAATGTTGTCTAATTACCTTAAGTTCCTAATTGCAGGCATGCTTGGTATAATAACGTAACCAAACAATTTAGTCAGGGACCTGCATAGGCCACGACTAAAAACATGTCACGACCCGCTACCCAAATTGTTAGGCCAGGCCGAATCATGCCTAGCCTACGTTTGATATAAAACGTAGTAAGCTGTTCTAAAGACAACGGGATAAGACAAAATGTGCTAACAGTTCTATAAGTGAATAAAAGTCATAAATGCTCCAAACACAAAAGTCGTCGTATATAGGAAAATGTCCAAGTACAAGTGAACTGAAATATAAAACTGGATACATGTCCAGTTACAAAAAGATATAGTCTAATACATGTCTACTCTCAAAAGTCTAAGTAAACAAAAGATAACTAGGCGAGGTTCCCCGCAGGAACATCCTCGTAAAGCAGAGCCGGGTCCTCGACAGTAACTCCATAATATGTGTCGCAGAGTAACTCCTCCTCAGTAAGGACACCTACAACGTTATCCTGTCAGGACGGAAGCAAGTACCGAATCTAGCAAACTAGCATATGAAACATGAAAATGAACATGAGAGAAAATAACTGGAAACATGGCATCACACAATCTATCATGGCAAGGACACATATGTCATTGAGACAGATGCATATAAAATGTTTAAAACTGTAGCAGGTACGTGATCGTCAATAGGTGTACAATGTGCAGTAGCACATAATGAAATGTACTTCCGTACAAGTGATAAGGCGATAGATGTATATATGTATAAATCTGCTTTGAGATAAAGCCTACGACAAGGTATACATATAAAATGTCAACCTTGCTCGGTACATACGTACGTAGAAGGGGGTATGATCACGTACTCTACTATCAGTTTTCCCATAACCCATATCCTAATCATGTGAGAGATACATAAAACTATTCTAATCATGGTAGTAATGGAAAGTACAACATGTGATATTTTAACTTGCTACCCCAAGGATCAGCATTTAACATGGTTGGATTAGCAGTTCATTTATGTAACAGTATGTAAAGTTTGTAGAAAGTACTTGCCTCTAGCAAAGCAAAGCAAAGCAAAACAAGCTGCGAAAAACGTGCTATGGATGTCCGGTAACTCGTCACTGTAGAAATAAATACAATAACTTAGTTTTTATACTAAGCTAAACCGCTAAGACACTAATTGGTAAAACACGACTTGTGACTGGGCACCTAGCCAAAATGATGATTTTAGCATAGGAGACCAATGTGGGGTGACACACTACTTTAACTAGCTTTCTAGGGTCTTTACACTAGTGAGGGGTGGGGTTCAACATGGCTAAAACTCAAAATAACACAAAAAGCTACAAGTCGTAATTAATCAATAAATAAATCAAATGACCATTGTGTTCTAACAATTTTTGAGATAGACAAAAAGCTTATTTTTACATAAAATAAAGTACTAAAATGATCTTTGCTAATTGTAGAAATTTATTATAATTTTTCTGGAATTCATTAACCAGTACAAGTATTTTATAAAAATCAGTTTTCCTAAATATACAGAAAATGAGTTTTGGTTCCATATGCCAAACTAGTGGCAAAACTGTAATTTAAATACTATAAAAATTATACTAAATTAGCAAACTTAACATAGTATCTAAATACTATTTTTCTAAAATTTTAACAATACTTTAAGTATTTTTAGAAATCCAAAAACAGTATTACACACTATTGAAATTAAATAATTAATTATCTGCGTATTTTGTCCATGTATATAATTTGAACCAAAGTTCAAATACAGGACCCAAAGCCATGAATCAAGTCCAATATGACTTGTACAGGTCTTGAATGTGTGAAAACACATTTGGGTCCAAAAACCCATGCTAGGCCTGGACACCAAATGGTTGCAGTAATTTAAATACACTAAAAATACAATTTGGTAAAAATGCAAAATAAATATTATTATTTTAATAAGGTAAATTTATACAAAATGAATACATACATACCTATGCCAAAAGTATATATATATATACGATATTATAGTATATATATATAGTAATATATATACACAAGAAAATATATACATATATACATATGTGTACATAATACATATATATATATATACATACATAATATAATAAAATACTAAAAATGAAGTATATATATATATATATGTATATATATATATATATATATATATATATATATATATATATATATATATAAACAGCATATATATATATACATAATATAGTATATATAATAATACATATATATATACAAATATATGTATACATATATATAAATATATATATATATATATTAAAACAAAAGAAAAGAAAAGAAAAGAAACAGAAAAAGAAAAGAAACAAAAACAGAAGGGGGGCTCAAACCCGAGCTGCGCAGGGGGGGTTTAGTTAGGTCGGGCTGGCCAGGGGGTCAGCCCGTGGCTTGTGTTAGGGATAGGACTTAGGTTAATTTTATTAGGTTTTGTTTAACATAAACATAAAAAAAATAATAAACACGAGCCTGTGTCCGGACAATTAGGAACACAGGTATTTACGTGTCTAGGCTAGCACGACACGCACGAGTCGATTCTCCCGTGTCCAGACCTATAGCTAGGTTCCCTGTGTCCAGGCGAACGTCGTACGTGAGTTCGAGACACGCACGACATGAACTCAGGTATGTTACTTACGTGTCCGGCTTCGGGGGAGGATTCGAAGGTCGTGGACGGCGGAGGAGGCGTCGGGACGACGGCGCTCTGGTGGCGCTGGGGTCGTCTCGGCAGGGCGCGTCGAATGGTGGTGGTGGTTGGTGACGACGACGGCTGTGGAGACGGCGCTGGGGGTTCGTCGGAGTTAGGGTTTAGGCGGACTGGAAGTGGAGGAAATGGAGGTCGGGGGTGGTCGTCGTGGTGGTTTAGGGTTAGGGCTTGGTCTGGGGGAGAGAGAGGAGTTTAAATAGACTAGTTAGGGCGGTCGGGTTGGTCGAGGGCAGCCGGAAATGGCGGGGGCAGGGCGCGCTGGCGGTCGTCGGTCAGCGGAGTGGGTGAGGAGAGAGAGAGTCTGGTCGTGGGGGGGTGTTGGGTAGGTTAGCAGTTAGGTCCTCCTAGATTAGAAAATTGCACAAAGGCCCCAACAGTGGCTAGATGCAAAATAGAATTTGCATTCCTCATTTAAAAACATTTTACTAATTGCAAACTAATATAAAAACAAATCTAAAAATTACAGAATGATATTAAAACAATTTAGAAAATTATATATTGATATTTTTAGAATTAAAACTCATTTAAAAATTATTTAAAAATTTTAGAAAAATTCCTAAAATTCCTAATAATTATTTTAAGGCTAAAATTAACATTAAAAATTAATTCGCACTAATTAAAATGAAATTTGAAAAACAGGGGCTTACACAAGATGTGACGAACTAATCCGCGACAAGTTATTGTTCCAAGCCACGGTCAGATACAAGTACCCAAACCAAAATTACTCGTACCTAACGGATAAAGGTAGCCTAACCAGTCTAAGTAGATGCAGTTTTAAGATCAGTTCATGGTCACATGACTACCTGGTCAAGTCGAGAAAATACCATGCAGTACCTCAGTAGCGAGTCACAACACCATATACTATTCCTCAGTATAGAGCGAGTCTATAGCATATAGTCTACCTATCGTTCCTCAGTAGCGAGCGAGTCTACGATAGATAGGGTGGTAGTCAACTTCCAGTCATGTTCTTCCCGCCCAATGCCAACTCATAACTGCTAAGTCTTCTATCATGCAATTCTATTAGCAGTTATTTCCTAACGCACGGCTTATACGTACTAGTGGCCAGCCAATCACGCATGTCCGAGTCCTATATGTGACTCACAATAACGTGGTATAATTGTGTCAAGGCCTATGAATGCAACACACAAGGTGGTCCCTTAAATCTAGGTTTAATGTGTAAGAAAAATAATACATTGCAGGAAATATAAATGAACAGTAAGTTCTAACAGGTTATGCCATGTATCACAGTTTATTTTGTATAAAAAAAAATGAACATGCATGAAATATGAGCTAAAATAATTAAACAGCAAATGACAAGGTGTCTTGCCTGAGGGTGGTGCGAGATGTAGCAAAGTCCAACAGTCAGAATCATCAACACGAAAGTCAAAATCCACAAGGAGCTCCAGATACTGAAACAAACATCACGAATGAGTTTGGAATAAAAGATATGCCTAGAAAACGCCTGTCCAAAAGTTAAATTCTGGAACAGGGGCAAAATCGTAATTTCGGGCCAAAATGATGTCCGTCGTTGGACCCGCATTGCACCGAAATGTGTGCCAAAGTCTATGGTTTCTAAAGTCGTCAAACTGCATGTCTACGGATTCAGTTTGAGGAGAGGAACTCAACGGTATGTCCAGTTTTGAATTCCGATGAGCCGCGTACAAAACGCCCGTTTGAGTGGGTCGCGGGCCCGCCAAAAAGGGGTTCCGATTCGACCTTCTCAGAATCGAACCAAACTTGGCACACAGGACCAAAAATTCAATTCGGACCTGTTGGCGCAAGTTTCATCTCGAATCGACGATTGTACACGAAGTTAGGGAAAAGTTTGCAAATTCGCGATACGGGGGTACCTTGATGGATACGGACTGATTTCGTCGCGCACACATGACAAAACTGAGTTCCGTCAGTTCCTACACGTCAAAAACATCCATACGCGTCTTTCGATGCATATAGCGCCCGACCACGTGGCACGGTTTGGCGGGACGTACGTCGTATCGGAGATTTTTTATTAAATTTTTGTTTTCGAAATAAGGTTTTTCCTAATTTTTGAAACTAAATAACTTCGCACACACCAAATGAAATCATGATCTACAAGTTGGGATTTATTCATGTATATGTTGTCTAGGTTTGTCTTCAATTTGATTTCCTAAATCTCTAATGATTTGTGAGAAATTGGCCTTCCAAATAGTGCCTTCAACTAGTTCCCTGTTTCGTTTCGAAACAGTTTTTCGCCAAATTTTGGCGTCGATTCCTGGACAATCTAACGTGATTCGTTCAAAACTAATTAAAGGGACTATAAGGGGTTAGGGTTGTGTTCAAACATGTGCAATTGATTCAAAAAGTGGTAGAGCGATGTGAGAAATTTTTGGCCACGAAGATGGGTTCGTCGCTACCCCTGTTGCTGCCTTTGCTTCTATTGTTGCCTGTTGCGCACCGTTTGGCCGGCCTCCGACAAGTCGGGGCAGCATATAGGATGTTTGGGGGGTGCGCGGAGGCAGGGGCGAGCTAGGGTGTGAGTAGGGTCGACAGGGGTTAGGGTTTCTGGAGTATTTTTTCGAAGTTTGTACGCATATTTACATATATAGTTGCGTAGTAGCTGAGAGGGCTCGGCCTGGGCTTGTGGGGGGGAGGGGCTTTGCGGGTTATGTGTGTTACTGTTCATAGGAACAGTAGAAATTTGCATTTGTATATATATATATATATATATATATATATATATATATATATATACACCCCTTCTTTATTAGTAATTAATAGTAAAAACACTTTTCAATGCCAAAAGAAATATATAATATATTCAATTAATTTCTATAGTTTTGCCAAGAAAAATTTATTTATTTTACTGTATAACAATTTACCAAGAAAAAAATTTTATATCTTTCCAATAAATGATTTCTTATTATTTAAAAATAACCGAATATTTATAACATTTAAACATCATATAAATGTGAAACCCTCTTTTCCCTATAGAAGTAAGAATATTGTAAATAAAATGAATATCATAATCACTAATAATTGTTTAATACTAATCTTTTAAAGTATAAAATCCCTAATATAGTAAATAGGAAAATGAGGGATTTTACATTCTCAGGATTTCAAAAATGGGTTCTTTCAGTCTACTTATGATGATTCTTAAAGAAAACAAACTTACTGGACCTAATTATATTGACTGAAAACATAATTTGGATATTGTTCTGACTGCTGAGGAGTACAAATATGTACTTGTTGAGGAATGCCCACCTAAGCCTGATGCTAACCCTGATGAAGAGGTCAAAGAGGCTAATAAGAAGTAGAAAAAGGCAGATGAGATGGCGCGGTGTTACATTCTGGCATCTATGTCAAATATACTGCAACATCAGCATCAGGCCATGGCCACTGCTTATGACATGATGTATAACCTCAAGGAACTCTTCGGACATCAGAGTAGAGCAGCTAGGCAGTTTGCTATAAAATGTTTGATGAATACAAAAATGGCTGAGGGTACACCAGTAAGGGATCATGTTCTCAAGATGATGGGTCATCTGAATGAGATGGAGATCCTTGGAGCTGAAATCGATAGGGAATCCCAGGTCGATACCATTCTCGGTACTCTGCCTAAAAGTTTTGACAATTTTTGCCTTAATTACAACATGAACAAAAGGTTGTATAGTTTGGCAGGACTTGCAAAAGATCTACAGGATGCTGAATCTCTTTTTAGGCAGAGTGGTCATGTTTTTGTTTCTGAAAAGGCTTCTACTTCTAAGACAAAAGGCGGTAAGAAGAAGAATAACATTCAGAAATAGGCAAACTCAGCAAAAAAGGGCATGGAACCTCAAGGCGCGGTGAAAAAGTCGAAAGGCAAATGTTTCAAGTGCAAAGGGTCAGAACATTGGAAGACTGATTGTCCACTTCTCAAACAAGGGAACAAAGAAGGTATATCTCATTTACTAGTAGTTGAAACATGTTTAGCGATGTTATCTACCGGCACCTGGTGTGTAGATACATGAGCCACTAATCATGTCTGCAATACATTGCAGGGGTTCCAGGAAACCAGACGGCTAAGTGATGGAGAGATATGCTTGTTCATGGGTGATGCTGCAAAAGTATCGGTCATTTATTAGGAGATGTTACTTTATCTTTTGGTAGAAATAAGTCTTTGACATTGAGAGATTGTCTTTATGCACCTTCACTTAGAAGGAATTTAGTTTCTGTTTCTATGTTAGTTATGGATAGATATTCAGTTTATTTTAATGACAATATTGTTATTAGAAAGAATAAACATTTTATCTATTCTGGTGCATTGGTTGATAATTTGTATGTCATTAATCCTATTTCGCCCATAATGCAACTTATAGAAATGAATAATATGTCATCTAACTTAAATAAGAGAAAAGAACCTTCTTGTATGAACCAAACATATCTTTGGCACTTGCGATTGGGGCATATTAACCGAAGAAGGATTCAAAAACTGGTTGAAGATGGACCTTTGAGTTCATTGGAAGTGGAGGCACTACCAGTCTGTGAATCCTGCTTGGAAGGTAAAATAACCAAAAGGCCTTTTACGGCAAAGGGGTATAGGGCCAAAGATGTGTTGGAATTGGTTCATTCTGATTTGTGTGGACCCATGACTATCCAAGCTAGAGGTGACTTTGAATATTTTGTCACATTTATTGACGATTATTCAAGGTATAGATACATTTATTTGATGCGCCGTAAGTCTGAGTGCTTTGAGAAATTCAAAGAGTACAAGACTGAAACGGAGAAACGTCATAGAAAATGTATTAAGTTATTACGATCAGATCGTGGTGGCAAGTACCTCTTTAGAGGGATTAGGGATTATTTATTAGAGGCTGGGATTCATCCCAATTGACTGCACCTGTAACGCCCCAACAGAATGGTGTAGCAGAAAGAAGGAATAGAACTCTTATGGAGATGGTTAGATCAATGGTTAGATCAATGATGAGTTATTCGGATTTGCCAGATTCATTTTGGGGATATGCCTTAGAGACTACAGCTTATTTTTTGAACTTGGTTCCTTCTAAGTCAGTACCTCTTACTCCAACAGAGCTGTGGATTAGGCGTAAGCCTAGTCTGAAACATGTTCGCATTTGGGGTAGTCCAGCACATTTGCTGAATGGGAAAGCAGATAAGTTGGAATCTCGTACAGAAGTACGCTTGTTTGTAGGCTATCCAAGAGGAACGAAAGGAGGTTTATTTTATAGTCCTAAGGATCAGAAGGTCATTATTAGCACCAATGCCCGATTCTTAGAAGAAGACTATGTGATGAACCATAAACCCACAAATAGAGTTGTTCTAGAAGAACTGAGACGTGAGACACCAAGTACTTCAGTACCAACAGTACAAGAGGATGAACCACAAATAACTGCACAACGTGTCACAAATGTTCCACCACAACCGATAGTGCCTCGTCGTAGTGGGAGGGTTGTGATACAACCTGATAGATATATGTTCTTGGGAGAGTCGTCAGACTTCGTCCCTGAGGAACATGATTATGATCCTCGTACCTACAATGAAGCACTCCAAGATAAAGATGCAGAGTCTTGGCAAAAAGCAATGATATCTGAAATAAAATCTATGGATTCTAATTAGGTTTAGGAGCTTGTAGAACCACTTGTTGGTATAAAAGCCATTGGATGCAAGTGGGTCTATAAGAGAAAAAGAGGATCAGACGGTAAGGTTGAAACCTTTAAAGCTCAGCTTATAGCAAAAGGTTTTACTCAAAGAGAGGGTATCGATTATTAGAAAACCTTTTCTCCTGTAGCCATGCTTAAGTCTATCCGGATTCTTTTATCTATTGTAGCTCATCTCGATTATGAGATTTGGCAAATGGATGTCAAGACAACTTTCCTTAATGGAAGTCTTGAGGAAGACATCTATATGAAGCAACCAGACGGGTTCATTGAAAAAGGGACAAGAGCATCTTGTTTGTAAGCTCAAGAAGTCCATTTATGGACTTAAGCAAGCTTCCAGATCTTGGAACATATGTTTTGATCAGGTGATAAAATCCTATGGGTTTGATCAATGTCATGATGAATCATGTGTATACAGAAAGTATGACAGAAATGTGATGGTGTTCCTAGTACTTTATGCGGATGACATCTTGCTCATTGGAAACAATGTGAAGGTGTTATCTGATATAAGGGTAAGGTTATCCAAACAGTTTGATATGAAGGACTTGGGAGAAGTAGGTCACATGCTTGGGATCAAAGTTCTACGAGATCGCAAAAAAAGGATGTTGGGCTCATCCCAAGCTTCTATATCGATACTGTACTAACTTGTTTTAGTATACAAAATTCTAAGAAAGGTTTCTTACCGTTTAGACATGGAATTGCTCTATCAAAGGAGCAGTGTTCGAGGACACCTAAAGAGATAGAGAACATGAAGGCAGTTCCTTAAGCTTCAGCAGTAGGAAGCTTAATGTATGCAATGCTATGTACGAGACCAGACATCTGCTTTGTCGTAGGCATGGTCAGCAGATATTAGTCTAACCCAGGACAGGAGCACTGGACTGCCGTAAAGCATATTTTGAAGTACTTGAAAAGGACTAAAGAGTATATGCTAGTTTACCAGGCATATAGTTTAGTTCCCTTAGGGTATACAGACTTAGATTTTCAGTCAGATAGGGATTCCAGGAAATCTACCTCAGGTTATGTGTTTACTTTGGGAGGTGGAGCCATTGTGTGGAGGAGTATCAAGCAAAATTGTATTGCTGATTCCACCATGGAAGCCGAGTATGTGGCAGCCTTTGAGGCAGCCAATGAAGCGGTTTGGCTCAAAAACTTTCTGTTGGACTTGGATGTGGTACCTAGTTTGCCTAAGTCTATTTCACTTTATTGTGATAATAGTGGTGTAATTGCAAACTCGAAGGAACCATGAGCCCATAAGACTGACAAACACATTGAGCGCAAATACCACCTGATACGAGATTTCATAAAGAAAGAAAAAGTTGCTGTGATCAAGATAGCATCAGCCGACAACCTAGCTGATCCCTTTACAAAGAGCTTACCAGCTAAGGCTTTTGATAGTCATGCTGAGGAAATGGGAGTCAGATGTGTAGTAGCATGGCTTTAAGTATAAGTGGAAGATTTGTAACAGTATACTGAAAAGCAATGCTTTGAGTATAAGTGGGAGATTGTTAGGGTTATATACTAAAAGCATCACTTTTTAGTAACCTTATTTCCTTATATTTTGAATGAGAATCATATGGGCAAATGTTTGCATATTGTATTTGTTGCAAGTGTTAATACATATGTCTGATATTCTATATTGTAGATAATATGGTGTGTGGTGTCACACAGAAGATCATATTATCAGTTCCCTATGGAGTATAGAAATAGTTCACAACCTAGATGGACTTGGACAATCTATTAGAAAGGTTGTAGTGTAATCTGGTATTAGTCTATCTTGACTATAGGTTTATACTAGTACACTTTGTGTGTATTGAACAGGACCACTTGAAGTTGTTCTCTTTGTACTGACTACATAAAAGAATAAACACCTCTGTTATTATAGATGCTTGTGCTCTTAACCCGGATATAATAATGGACATGTATATGCAGTGTGCATTATTTTGACTCATAAAAGAGTAAGATTCATTATGGATCAACAACCTCTATGAATTGGGTAATAATATTGTATGTATGATGGGCTGTTGAATATAAATGGAATTCATGTCCCGATACATCGGGTTGATGATGTCCCCTTAAAGAGATCATAAGGATTGTCATGTAAACCCTGCAGGTGGATTATATCCGACATGACAAATAAAGTTGAGCGATACTACTTAAGGATAAAAGATGTCGAATCAATATAGTTGTCAGTAACTTAATTTGATCGACGGACATACAATATCTTAACATGGGGAGCCAAACGAGCATATAATAAAAGGAGTCCACAAACATAATTTGGAATTAGTGAGGTAGTGCAATAATAGCTCATTAGTGGACCGAGCTATTGTTAATAGGCCTGGATTGTGTGTTCGGACTGAACACGGGATATCCAGATCCGTTAGGAGGCCTAACCCTAATTTCTCCACATGGTCCCTGCCGTAGCCTATATATCCTCTTTTCTCTGGCCGCCATATTACCGATAAGAAATCTGAAACTTTCTCTAAATTAGTGATTCACGTAAGGAGAGAAAGAGAGGGCTGCCAAGGAGAAGAAAAGGTTGGGAGATCGTCGCCCACACGACGTCCAACTCAAGGAAGGAATACGTGCAGAAGATCTTGGGGTCGTCCGCTTGAGATTGCTAGGAATTACTTGTCTTCTTTCCGTCGCAGGTATAATTCGTGAATCCTAGTTTCCGCCTATGAAGGGTCAGAACACGTATTAGATCTGTTTAACTTTCTATCGATCAATACACACACCAAAGAAAGGGTCCTGGGAATCTCCAGTTCTATCACGGCGGCCAACTCAAAACCCCCAAAGAAAATAAAAACCACGACCACCACCACTTACCCTTCTCCGCCGGCGTCCCGGCCGGATCCGCCAAGCGCAGTCGAGCCATCGCCCCCGTCAAGCCCGGCCGAACCCTTGTGGAGCCCCTGCTAGTAACTCCGGCACTGACAGCGCCCGACTCCGTCGTGTTCCCGCCAGGTCTTCCGTGCCCCCGCCGTGCAGAAGTTCCCGACCTCGTGCTCCGCCGCGGGTGGAAACCCTCTCTCCTCTGCCTTATTTCACCAGCGAACACCGCTCCCCGGCGTCCATCTCCGCCCGACGTTATCCTTGCTGTGCCGGCCGGGAACCCCCATCACGCCCCTCCGGACTGAGCCTCACCGTCGCCGTCTCGCGAAGCCCAGGCCAAGCCCCTCAGGTGAAGGCTCTCTCTCAATTGCCCACTCTCTCTCTACCTTTTTTCCTCTTCTAAATAAGAAGACAGCAGTGGTTATCATATGTAGTTTATTTATTATTAATTATTATTATTATTATTTTATTTATTATTATTATCATTGATTATTATTTTTAATTGAGAAGATTATTAATATTCTTAGATATATTCAAAATTTTATTGTTATTTAATTAATATATAAGTAAAAGAATTTTATATGAGCTCTTTATATTAAGCTACATGTTCTTTTTGACTCTTCTATTTTAAACAAATTCATATAAGGTTTGTAAATAAGTTTTAATAGATATAAATATTTCAAAATAATATTGTAAATAGTTTTCAAATATTATCTATATTTAACTAATAAATATAGTTTATGCCTTTGCCTTATATTTATCAGCTAAAATAAATTAATATATATATATATATATATATATTATATATTATATATATATATATATAATATATATATATATAAATATATATATATTATATATATATATATATATATATATATATATATATATATATATATATATATATATATATATATATATATTATCTATATATATATATATATATAAAAAATATATATATATATATATTATCTATATTTAACTAATAAATATAGTTTATGCCTTTGCCTTATATTTATCAGCTAAAATAAATTTATATATATATATATATATATATATATATATATATATATATATATATATATATATATATATATATATTTTCACAACTATGTTTTGCTAATAAATTGTAGTCTTCATCTAGAAAACATCTTTTAACAGTTTTCAGTTAAAATAATTCTTTTAGATTTATTATCTAAAAATATATTTAGCTAATAGAAATCTATTTTCTTTTTCAATCATCATAGTATAAGTATTTTCCTACGCCATTTTCCTTTATCATCAGAAATTATGACTAATGACACGTTCATATTTCCTCGTGACTCTTGGACCATTACACACGGAACATGGCTACAGGACAAACATGACTTATCGGATTATCGTACCATACCAGGCGACACACCAGGCAAGATACCATGCCATTAAACTGGTTATATTCAGTCTACATTTATTTATTTACATATAACTGTTCTTTTATTTCCAGTTCTTACAGTTCTAGATTAACTACATGTTCAGTGATATTAGCTTATTTGTTATTATCCTTTGATTGCATATGGACCTAGAGTTAAGGGACTACCGTCTGTAGTGTATTGCATATCCCTTAACACAGTTGTACCACGAGGATGTGTGAGATGAGTAGCATGTAGAGGTCCTTACGTGTGGGCTGATCCCCCATGTGCATGCGTTAGGACAACTGCTAATAGAGGTATGTTATGAGACTTAGCAGTTAGTAGAGAAACATGGTCGTGGTGGCGACTTAGATAGGTAAATTGGGTGGAGTGGACAATACCTGACGTATGGGCTTCGATTGCACTTCCCTTGTAACCCGGAAGCTCCGCTGGAGTACGGGTATGAGCCTCTCAGGTTGGCCACTGTCATTTTTGAACGTAATACACTTAGGTCACTGGTGCCCAGGTGGGGACTATACCAGATCCTATTTACAACCAGGGCTCATGCGTCGAAGGATTGTTTCTCAAACTGCATGTTCACTTTAGTATACCTATTTTTGTCTTGTCACATTCTTTGATTGTGGCATATTTTATATTCAGTATTTATATGGCATATTTATTGTATCTTGTTACGTCCCTCTGAGGACCTGGTTATCTCGTCAGGTGTGTGTACTTGCCTTTCGCAGGTGTTCTAGCCGTGGCCATGATCATCTCTATTTTTTCGAGGATGATTGCACTTAGATCATCTTCGCTTCGCTCGCCAAACTCTTTCTTTTATTATGTATTTCTTTTCATAGTTGGTAGTAGATTTGTCTCCTCCCAACGATTGTGTACATGACAAATTCAAAGTTGCTTTTATATCATCATTTATCTTTGTGGATGAGATTTAGTGCCTTGGTTACTGTATTTTATAGCTTATGTATTCATACGAGGCCCATGTACTTCGTATGTATACAGCTGGCATGTTTACGTTCCTTGTCCTACGTATATTGGGACTGAGGTGTTACATGTTTTTGTGGTGGCCCATGCAGGTCAAGTTTACCGTTTCGGTTATATTAATGAACCGAGCAGGCCTGCAATATAGGAATAGAGTTTACGACCTCATCCACAAGCTTGACCTCCTTCCTTGCTTCAATTTTCGAACTCTCGTTTCCATCCTTGAATTGCATCCTGCTTGAAATCTTTCTACTGTGAATTCTTATTTTTTTCGTGCTTAGTGACAGTTAGGGAGATGACTACACCAGTATATGCTCATAGGTCAAACACATGGCTAGGTAGATTACATTGACAATTAGTATACATTGAGTTCTTAATTGTGTTATAAATTGTTTTTCCTAAAAGTATGATTTTAAGGATTAGTTAATTCCAAGTTGGGTAGTAGCATATTAACGCCTTCAAAGGATAGTTAAAATTTTATTTTGGTACTACAAGGTGGTATACATAAGAGGATAGCTAGATCGAGAAAATAAATTTATGATTATGATTTTTGGAAATTGTGAAATATTTTATGATTTATTGGGATATGAAACCGATTTAAGAAACATCTTTAAATTGTGACACATGATTTACGGTTAAGTTCAAGTTTGGATTGTAATATGTTAAAGTTTATCTCAAAATTTATTAAAGATTTTTAAATTATAAGTTATGACTTCGTAAACGACTAGAGGATATGGAGGGTTATGATTTATGGTTTATTAGAGAGCTTGAGGTTTTAAATTGAGTCGTACGATTTATAAGATTATTTAATTTTAATTTTGAAGAGATGATGGTAAAAAAATAAAGATATTTTGGAAGATATGAAATCGACATTGAAGGAAAAAAAACAAATTCAAATTTCAAATTGTGTCATATGATCTATGATTTATAAAGTTGTTTAGATTTCGAGTTAAGGCCTCGATTATTGATATTTAAATTTTGGTGAAAAAAGGGGGTTTGTTCAATTTGCGATATACAAGGACTATTTCGAGATTGAGTAGAGGTTTAAAATTTTGATTAAAGTTGACATCCTAAGATGATTGGAAATTTTGGTGGAATATTTGAAAATTTTATTGAAAAACTTTCAAGGAACTTAAAATTTTAGATTAGATCATACATTGGTAAAGGACCAAGAAGCAAGTAAAGTCACCCTAGTGAGCTAGAAGTATTCCACATTAGATTGCCATACCACCTATGATTATGATATTGCATATACACAAGTATAGTTAGTCATCGACCAAACTATATAACTATATCTTTATCTTTGACTTACTCGACCTTCTCTTAAATCTAGATCTTATTCAGGACATTCAAATCATTTAAAACTTAGAAATGATTAGAATCATTCTCTTGACAATACCCTTATCTATGAGACTATTTTCTCTCTAGAAACTGTGTCCCTAACTTATTTTAACTTGATCTACGAGATTTTTAATTAACTTTATTTCGTGTTTTAACTGTATCCTTTTGTGCATTAATTAGTACAACATGAGAACCTACTTTCTATTTTGATCATTTGGGGTTCCCTATCATGACTTTGATATTTGGAGTACAACACTAGATTTTTCCTTCCCACAAATTTCACATGCAAGACCTAGACGAGCTCACCTTCATGTAGGTATATCATGTTCCACTAAAATACGTTCCCTTGTACTCTATTTTTATGGTACGACTTTCGGGCCATGAAGACTCAACCATAACCCTTACCATGGTACCAATATGGACTGCACCTCGACTCAAATTTTTTGACCTAATATGTGATTGTGATCTATTAAATGCTTAACTTTGCATTTATCTTGCCTGCTTAACCCTTGTCACTTATTTTCATGTCTTATCTCGATTCACTTAGACACATAACATTTTTTGCTCTTCAATATTGCAACCCTTACCCTTCTCTCTTATAATTAAACTGCTTTACTTATATTTCACTATGATTCCTCGATAGTTTATGCAACCTTGTTCCTTGTTTGATTTCCTTATGCGAAATGAAATTGTATCATGACAATCTTGGGTTAGTAGAGGTTAGATTGGAGAACCCCACAGCATGGATAAATAATGTAGTTGGTTAAAATAATTATGAAATTACGAGGTATAGCGGGGACATAAATAAGTGAGCGATAAATCCAAATATATGAAGTAAGGAATGATATATTGTGTTTTGATAAAACAATCAACAGTAAATAGACTTCTCGAATTTCAAAAAACTTGTTTTGAGGTAACAAAGTATCGAGTGAAGAATCTTCTAAAGTGTTGGTGGTTTAAGAACCAAATTTATATATTAAAATTATGGATGCAATTTTTTTTGATAAGACAAGGTTGACGTTGCTTTCGATAACATATAGTGTTACGATGATATTAGTTTTCAAGGATAACTAACTGTTGAAGAGAGAAACCTTTACATTTTTGTACATAGAGAATTAAGATGATTGTGAACATGAAGTTAAGATGAGTTCATTCTACCATCAAAAAGAGGAGATTTTGAATTCAAATTTTCGAAAGAGACTAATAAATATTTTAGAAAGTTTTCAATTATGATGATCGAAGATTGAGTTGTGAAGATATATTGTTAGTTATTGAGATTCATCGAACATTAAAGACAGACTTTTATTTTGGTACCTATGGATGCATTATACATTGACCAATAAATACAAATTTGTAGTAAGAAGATTTTGACTTTTACTTGGGCCAAATTGATTAAAGGTTTTGGAATTTTAATTTTAGAGGAAATTATAACCTGGGAAGATATATATAAGTGAGCTAGTATAATGGAGATTATGCAATTCAAAATTTGAGCCAAATTGAAATTCTATGACGAGATAGAAGAAGTTAGAGTACATTTATAATCAAAATTGTTTGTGTTAAATTTTTCAGGGAACGTGGTACGAAAGCAATTTTTGGAAAGAACGATTTATGATAAGAGGGAATACATGAATAATTGATGATATCAAAGGATTAAGGAGTTTATTACCTACTTATGAGGTTGCCCTTTTTAAGGTTAATACTAGTGATAATCGAGCTTAGTCATTGATTGGTTGTCATATACATGATCGTAATCTAAACTGAAACCATAAAAAAAAATTATGTTCTAGTCGCTGAAATGACATATTGCCATTGAAATGTTGCTCGCCTCCTCGTCAAATATTTTGTTTGCGTTCTCGTCCCAAGAAGATCTCATAAATCTATTCGAATAAACCCTTTCCATCCCCTTCGCCCTACCTACCCTAATTACTCCTAAATTTCGAGGACGAAATTCTTTTAAGTTGGGTAGGATGTAAACCCCCTAAATTTCTACTACGATTTTTTTAAAATATTTTTGTATTTATTTTGTACTTCGTACCTGTACGTCACATACGAGTTCACATTGTTGTAATTGCGTAGTGTGCGAGATTTGTGTTTCGTATTTGCTCGATGAGTACGAATATGTGTCGAGGTACATATTTTAGAAAAATATTTTTATTATAAATTTTATTTTATATAGGAAAGTACATGTTCAAATAAATATGATAAATATTTTTATTTCTAAAAAGAGTTATTTATTCGTCATTTAAAAATAAGTAGTGATTTAAAAATTGAGGTTTATTTGAAATATATTTTGCGAAATTTGAAATTTGTTTATTAATCTATTTTGTCATTTACAAAAGCTATTTTATAATTTAATATTTAAGTAATATTCCTGATTTTTGAAATTTATTTATGCTATATTTCAATATTTATGAAAAAGAGATTTAAGATTTTGTTTTAATTATTTTGATAATTCAAACTTGGAAAAGATTTTATTTTAAATTAAAGGAAGTTATCTAGAGTGATTTGATTTTGATCGCTTAAATTCTAATTCGATTTAAATAAAAGATGGAATTATCCATCGGGGTTTAAACAAATTATAGTCCTTATCCAACTGGGAATTTCCACCTCCTATATAAGGAGAGGTACTCATCCATAAATTATTCCACAACCATCCACAGATTGTGCATCGTGTCTTTGCCACCCATCTACTATACCCCAACCATACAAATATATTGTCCCCATGTCTGACAGTCCTGGACACCATCCCCCGTCATTTCCGTGTCATACAGGACACGATAACCATCCCCGACACCACCCTAACCCTAACCCTAATCCAACTCCTACGCCGCCACCGCGGCAGCCAACACCACCACCCTCGCCGTCATCAGCACCCCGACACCATCACCATTATCCGCCCCAAACTCTATACCACCACCGCATCCGCCGATCATTGCCAACAACATCAATATCACCACAATCGTCGTAGCCTCCACTGGCGTACTCCTCCTCTCACCGGAACCCATCTTCCCGACGAAGCCCCAGTAAACATCCACCGCCATCACCGTGGCCGCCACTACCAAAAACCAAATACAACCCCCGCCACCGCAACCGGCCACCCCCTCCATGACCGGCGGCCAACTCAAAACCCACAAAAAAATAAAAACCATGACCACCACCACTTACCCTTTCTCCACCGGCGTCCCGACCGGATCCGCCAAGCCCAGTCGAGCCATCGCCGCCGTCAAGCCCGGCCGAACCCTTGCCGATCCACTGCTAGTAACTCCGGCACTGACAGCGCCCGACTTCGCCGCGTTTCCGCCAGGTCTTTTGTGCCCCTGTCGCGCACGGCACAGCACCCGCCGAAGTTCCCAACCCCGTGCTCCGCCGCGGGTGGAAACCCTCTCTCCTCCGCCTTGTTTCGCCAGCGAACGCCGCTCCCCGACGTCCGTCTCCGCCCGACGTTATCCCTTGCTGTGCCGGCCGGGAACCCCCATCGTGCCCGTCTGGACCGAGCTTCACCGCCGCCATCTCGCGAAGCCAGGCCGAGCCCCTCAGGTGAAGGCTCTCTCTCAACTGCCCACTCTCTCTCCACCTTTTTCTTTTCCTCTTCAAAATAAGAAGACAGCAGTGGCTGTCATATGTGGTTTATTTATTAATTATTATTATTATTATTAATAATATTATTATTATTTTATTTATTATTATTATCATTGATTATTATTATTAATTGAGACAATTATTAATATTCTTAGGTATATTCAAAATTTTATTGTTATTTAATTAATATATAAGTAAAAGAATTTTTATATGAGCTCTTTATATTAAGGTACATGTTCTTTTTGACTCTTATATTTTAAACAAATTCATATAAGGTTTGTAAATAAGTTTTAATAGATATAAATATTTCAAAATAATATTGTAAATAGTTTTCAAATATTATCTATATTTAACTAATAAATATAGTTTGTGCCTTTGCATTATATTTATCAGTTAAAATAAATTATATATATATATATATATATTTCTTCACAACCATGTTTTGCTAATAAATTGTAGTCTTCATCTAGAAAACATCTTTTAACAGTTTTTAGTTAAAATAATTCTTTTAGATTTATTATCTAAAAATATATTTAGCTAATAGAAATCTATTTTCTTTTTCAATCATCATAGTATAATTATTTTTCTACGCCATTTTCCTTTATCATCACAAATTATGACTAATGACACGTTCATATTTCCTCGTGACTCTTGGACCATTACACATCGAACATGGCTACTGGACAAACATGACTTGTCGGATTATCGTACCATACTAGGCGACACACCAGGCAAGATACCTTGTCATTAATCTATTTATATTCAGTCTGCATTTATTTATTTATATATCACTGTTCTTTTGTTTCCAGTTCTTACAGTTCTAGATTAACTACATGTTCAGTGATATTTGGTTATTTGTTATTATCCTTTGATTGCATGTGGACCTAGAGTTAAGGGACTACCGTCTGTAGTGTATTGCATATCCCTTGACACAGTTGTACCACAAGGATGTGTGAGATGAGTAGCATATAGAGGTCCTTACGTGTAGGCTGATCCTCCATATGCATGCGTTAGGACTAACTGCTAATAGAGGTATATATGAGACTTAGCAGTTAGTAGAGAAACATGGTAGTGGAGGCGACTTAGATATATACATTAGGTGGGGAGGACGATACCTGACGTATGGACTTCGATTGCACTTCCCTTGTAACCCAGAAGCTCCGCTGGAGATACGGGTGTGAGCCTCTCAGGTTGGCCACTGTCGTTTTTGAACGTCATGCGCTTAGGTCACTGGTGCCCAAGTAGGGACTATACAAGATCCCATTTACAGCCAGGGCTCATGCGTCAAAGGATTATTTCTCAAATTGCATGTTCACTTTAGTACGGTTAGGTTACCTTATTTATGTCTTGTCACTTTCTTTGATTGTGGCATATTTTATATTCAGTATTTATATGGCATGTTTATTGTATTTTGTTACGTCCCTCTGAGGACCTGGTTATCTCGCTAGGTGTGTGCACTTGTCTTTCGCAGGTGTTCTAGCTGTGGCCATGATCATCTCTATTTCTTCGAGGATGATTGCACTTAGATCGTCTTCGCTTCGCTCACCAAACTTTTTCTTTTATTATGTATTTCTTTTTATAGTTGGTAGTGGATTTGTCTCCGCCCAACGATTGTATACATGATAATTCAAAGTTGCTTTTATATCATCATTTATCTTTGTGGATGAGATTTAGTACCTTGGTTACTGTATTTTATAGCTTATGTATTCATACGAGGCCCATGTACTTCGTATGTATACAGCTTGCATGTTTATGTTCTTTGTCCTACGTATATTAGGACTGGGGTATTACATGTCCTCCTGGAGCACAAGCTGTCAGAGGCTGATCGGTGCATAACCCAGTTGCAAAAACTGCGGCAAGTTGATGTATCTGCTACGGTAGAGCAGGAGCATGCTTTAATTATAACAGCCGTAGGAAAGGTGAAGGCCATGCAAGACACGACTAAGGCCACCTTGGAGAAGCACCTCCATGAGCTGTCTCTTAAATATGACAGGCTAAGCCAATAGGGTGAGATCTGCTTGACTCGTGAGAAAATCACCAGTCGTGCTATGGCTGAAACTAATGAGCAACTCCTCCAGTTCCAGGCTAGGCTGGCATCTCTAGGGACTGAGCTCCAAGCCACTCGTTATGAGAGAAAGTATATTTGCATGGAGAGTGCTGAAGTCACACGAGCCTCTGCTGCTCTAGAGGAAGCACTGAAGAAATTAGAAGAAAATTGGCAGGCTCATGCGCATCTCGAGGATGCCGAAAGGTTATCCCAAGAAGCTGAATGTCGAATCAAACTGAGAATTGAGCGCTCAACTACGCAGTTGGAAGGCATTCTCATCAAGCTATGTGTTGTTGATGAGTAATGGATTTTCCTTTCCCCCCTTTTTTTCGTAGTTTTGTGAATGTAAAGAATATCACCTTGGGGGAACTTTTTGTGGACCTATTGCCTTTTTGTGCATTTGGAAATACGAGCAAATAGATTTGAATGATATTTTGTGGACCTACTACTCTTTGGTACACCGATGGTGCGAGTAATAGATTAGGATAACTTTTATGGACTTATTACCCTTTTTGCGTACTGGCGATGCGAGTACTGATAATAAGTGGGGAGAAGACCAACATATTTACTCAGAGGTAATGAAGATGTGATAAACATGGGTATGAAGTAGAGCCTCCCTACTCATAGGTAATAAGGATGTGGTAGGAGTAGGCCTAATAGGGATACACAGAAGAACTCAGAGGTGCTATTAACGTAGAAGTTCTATGTCTTGGGTGGTTTGTTTGTGATGGACGAGGAAAACAACTCAGAGGTAATATGGACGTGGTTGTTTTTTTCGTCGGAGAATTTTGTGGACCTATTACCTTTTTTGTGCATCGATGGTGCGAGTAATAGATTAGGATAAGTTTTATGGACCTATTACCCTTCTGCGCACTGGTGGTACGGGTAATAGATTTTGAAATAAAACCCAACAGAGGTGATATGGACGTAATATATGGCAATCGAAGCTCCCCTCTCCGCTCCACCGGACTCTATCGTCGCCCCCCTGGAGCTTTCTCCCCCCGCCTCGTCGACCTCCCCCCCGTCGCTTCCCCCAGTGCTCCCGTCCCTCGTGCCTCCCTCGGTCTCCTTTCCCCCTCTCGCCGCCCGTCTCGTCCCGCCTTCCTACTCTGCGGTCCATGAGCCTTTTTCTCCGGCCCAGGACCCAGCCGCCCTGGCAGCCGCCCTTTCCCGGGCGTTCCCTTCCCCCGCCTCGGTCTCATCCTCGGTGCCTCCTCCAGCCTCGGGCTCGAATGTCTTCCCGGAGCCTCCGTCCCCCGCCCCCCTCCCCTCTCCCTCCGCCCTTCCCGTCCCGCCTTCCTCCTCTGGTCAGCCCGCCGCCGCGCATCTCTCCTCCTTGGCGGCGGAGGGGACCTACTGGCAGGACCCAGCCACCTTGCGGTGGTTCTGGGTTCTCCCCGGGGCCCGATGGTACTCCCCGGCGACCCTCGGCGCCCCCGCCGCCTCGTCGTAGGGGTCGACTCCCCTCATCTAGGCCCGCAGTGGTCTCCCCCCGCTCCTTCAGCTGGAGCCGCCATCACCCCCTCCCGGCGGCAGTCTCTTCCCGTCGCTGCTCTCCTGGACCGGCGCCGCTCCCTCCCCGTCGGTGGCTGGCGCCCCTTCGAGGCCAGCGCCCCAGCGGACGGGATCCCCTCAGCAACGGCCTCGCTCCCCTGCCTCCGTGTCGGCCGAGGCTATCGGCGGCGTCCTTCCCCCCATCCCTTCCTTCCCCAGGCTTCCCTCGCCGGCGGCATGCTCCTGGCAAGAGATCGGGAGTCCCGTCTCGCCCCTTCGGGCCCCGCCCCTGACCGCCTCGGGTCCAGCGCCCCCTTCGTACCGCGAGCGCGAGCCAACCCCTCGGGACCTGCACCCCTTGGGCCCCACGCCCTTCCGCAGTATCTCGGGCCGTGCGCTTGGCTGCCACGTTCCCTCCCCCACCCGGGCCAGCATGCAGTTTCTATTTTTGTGTTTCGAATTTTGAATTTTGCTGCTGTGTGGGCCCGGACCGGCTCTTTGGTCCTGGGTTGTAGTTCGGTGCTGTTATTTACTGTTTCAATAGAATTTCCTTTGAAAAAAAAAATATATATATATAATCGGCAGCCTCTTATTAATGAGATAAGGAACCCTGTCTACGGGGATTACACCATCAGGAGATGGACTATCCATATGTGCCACTAGGTATTTGGCGAGTTCTACGTCCTTTTTGGCTACCCCTGCGATCCTAATGGTTGGGATGCCGTCTTGGGCAGCTTGACCACCAAGGGTTGAAATTGTGATATTAGCTTGCCTGAGTATGTCGGATCGGCACTTAGTTGCCGGCTCGTCTTGGAAAGACGGGTGACAATTGGCTCAACAAGGGACTTTGTGTCTTTCGATTGCCTTTGAATGGATTTTGGCAATCAGATCACCATCGGCCCTATGATAGGCTTTGGCTCTTGATTTTGGGAGTCGGATGACCAGTGGTTTCGACTACGCAGCTCAGACGAAAGAACCGGGCACCTCTTTATGCAAAGTTGCGACAAGGGGTGTGGTTTTGCCTGGTTTATGATTCTGGAGATAAATTATCAAGGGTTCCTTTGGCCCAGTGATGGTCTCTAGTTTGTCAGTGATGTACTTCTTGCATTCTTCATATAGACAAGCCTCCGAAGAATAATAAGACTCAACCCCTTTGAAAGGATCGATGTTGGCGAATTCAGTCTTCACGAAGCCGTGCTTACTGACATACTTGAAATACTGGTGAAGGGTGGATAGCACGATCATATAGTCATGTATCCACGAACGTACCAGAAGGATGTTGTAGGACGTGTCTGCATCTATGACGCAGCAGGTAACCTCTATCTTCAGGTCACCAATCTGACATTTCAATCGGATCTTCCCTAGGGGATAGCTCCTTCCCGAGTTAAAACCGCTAATGGAAGTGTTTGTCGCCGTTAGCCGGTGCATAGGGAATCCAAGAAGCTGGAGCAAGCTTTTCGGGATGATGCTTATTGACGAGCCAGGGTCGATATGCATCCGATCAAACTTGATGTCGCCTACATATCCAGTGTAGTACAAGGGGCGATCATACAAATTGGACTTGATCAACATATCCTGTGGAGTAAATATGATATTGGGCATTGCATCTGTGTTATCGCTGTCCTGTAGATCTGCTGGCGGGTCTTCCACTGGAGGCTTGACCTGGGCTAAGTAGGTGTCAGCATTTTGGATTGCTTCGCTTAATGCTACACGAAGATCGTTGGAGAGCCTTAGGAGCTCGTATAACGAAAACTTTGCTGGCGTATTAGCCATTTGTGCTAATATGTCAAAGTTGTAAGGTCTCTCCAGTCCCTTAGGTACATCGTTACGGAGTGGCCTGTCGAAGCGGGTTTCCTTTGGCTTGGACTTATCCGTCAGTGGAGACTGAGATGGCCTTGGAACATCAGAGGGAGACGATGTTGTCGGCTGAGGATCTTCGACTAAACTATCCCGTACGGACTGGACTTGTGATTCGGACCGGGTAACAACGGCTGCAGCTTCTTCAGCTTCAGCTAAAATTGTATGGCAGGCTCTAGACTTCCTGTCCTTTTTTTTGTTGTTAGGAGATGACACCTCCTGTGTAACTTCAGACACTAAATCTGGATGCACCCACATGATCTCTCCTCGTGATGTGGTGAGAGGTACCAATCCAGATGTCTGGCTCCGGACGGGTGGATGATTAGTAACCTCTATCGTTGCGCGAGGGACAGGTACTACCCCGTCTGGAGTGCTTGTTAGAGGGAAGTCACCAAACTGAATCGATACCATGTTCGCCGCCACGGTAACCTCTTCAAAGTCTATCGACAGAACTTTGGAGTCGATAAGACTCTGAATGTACCGCTTTAATTGGAAGCAGTCATGGGTGGAATGATGGACATAACGGTGGAAGTGACAATATTTTGGGTTCTTCATTTCTACCGCTCGGGGCTCGTGCCTTGGTGGAGGGAGTTGGATCCTACCCTTTGCAGGAGCATATCGAAGATAGGTTTGACATGACTATCTTCAAATGAGTAATTCACCTTAGGCTACGGACCTTCCGCCTGTTTTTGTTCGAGCTTCTGGGTCGCATCAGCGACCATGGCCTGTTTGCCCTTATTATCCCGGTTGGAGGTGGCACCACTGTTATTGTAACTGGAGGTGGAACCAGGATGTCTGCCCTTATCCTCTCCATCTGGGATATGTAATCCCAACTGGCGAGCCTTCTTTAATTTTGCCTCTGCATTAATAGCACTTAAGATGAAGGTCGTCCAATCCCCGAGCTGATTATCACCCATACAGAGGCTAATTGCGGGGAGCAACTTCATTTGGCAGATTTCAATCAAGGAGCTCTCGTGATTGCCTTGAGTCAAGCTCATTACGGTTTGGCGGAACCGCTCGATATAGTTCCTTTTTAGCTCCCTCTCTTCCTGAACGACGTCCATGATAGATGCCATCATTACATCATGCCCTATTTCGTAGAATCTTTCCAGGAACATGTGCTAAAGCCGTCAAAAGAATGGATGCAGTTGTCGGGAAGGTTGCGGTACCAGTCGAACGCGATCCCCTCCAATGCTTCGATGAATAATCATGTGAGGATGGCATCACTATGCGGTAAGTGGTCGGTTGTGACTTCAAAGTAAGTCATATACCGACTAGCAGAGGTCTTCCCGTCATAAGAATCGATATGAAACGTCTTGTACCATGGTGGAAAAGGCACATCTCTTCATGCAACGGGATATGGCTTACGTATTCTGAGGTCCCGAGAGGAGTCTCGGGCATTGAACATTGCTCGAAGCTCCTGGACTTCCCTCATTGCCTCCTTGGCTTCATCAGCAGCTGAAGGAACGGATGCTCGTAAGGGTTCATCACCCAAAGAAGGGGCGGCCATGTTGGAGTCTGCGTTGATTACGGGTCCCAAGCTTGTTTGTCCGGGCGTCCTTGCCGGCTAGGTTGGTAAAGCGGTTTTGATTTCATCCATGGACTTGACCAAGGACAGGAGCATGGCTGCAAGTACTTCTAAACATTGTCGGTCAAAAGGCACTTCATGATCATCGTCAGCCATAAAGACTGTGCTTACGTGGATAGAGGTAGAAGGGATCGTAGCAGAGGTGCTCTCTGTGTCGTACCCTTATACAGAGAAATTGTCGGTAATGGTCGGAACGTCATCTTTCTCGGACTCGGAAAGGGTGCTACCCCCTGTGCTGGAAGCCGCATCGTCTTGGTGAGGGTGGTGGCCCTGAGGGAAGTCCAAATCTGTTGCAGAGTTCTAGGGATCTCTATCTCCTGTATGTGCTCTTGGTACACCGGGTTGTCGTATAAATTGAGGGGACTACTACCCCCAGCTTCATTTACTCTTAAGGAGGCCGAAGGTGCACCCCCGGGTGCTGGAAGCTTCTTTTTGGATCGAGTGCCTAAATAGACCCCTCCTGTGGTTGTCGGTAGAAACCCTCCAGATGAGGGTCTCCTTGTAATACTGGCCGAGATTGTCGGGCTGGAAGAGCCTGTCTTCTTTTCTCTCTTGCCAGGTGGAACCTTTTGAGTTGAATTACAGGAGGCAAAGGGAAACTCCTCGTCCCCTGGAATTTGTACCTGTTTCTCGAGTTGTTGTCGGACAGGTGCTGGCTACTGTAGTCGTTGGAAAACTGACTGCCGACCTTCAGGTGCTGCTGATTTGTTGCAGCAGCAGTTGATGATGATTCGGGTGCAACAATGTCCCGAGAGGGACTCATTTCATGCCAATGCTACCACCTTGCGTTTGTGAGTAATCACCTCACGTAAGTCGATAGCAAGTTAATCTACTTTTGCACCAAACTTGTGGACTCGGGTATCCCGAGCGCACGGATACTTAGGTATCATGTTTGCTCCCTGATCCGTGGCTAGTAAAAGCACTTGCTCTGGATCGTTGGAGGGGGACTTTAATGACCCACCCTATCCGTTAGCCCTAGGGAATTGGATGCGGGTGGTTTTGTACAACTTTCTATCAGGAGCCTGTGTAACAATTAACGGGGCCCGCTGACAGTCAGTAACTTGGACAGTTGACTGGGCTTGTTCGGCCCGCACTGTCCTAGACTTTTTTGACTTAGTGCCAGAAGGCGCAGAGTAAAAAGAGTCCAGATTGATACATCCTATATTATCAATGGGCCGCATGGAGTCAGGCCCACATGAGAGACGGTTGAACACAGAGCTTCTGACAGGGCCGTATGAGACATCATGTCTGAGGCCAGGATTGGCGACCGCATGGGCTATCTTCCTGCGGCCAGAGCTGTTTGCCGTATAAGCCATCTTCTTGTGGCCAGAGCTGTCTGTCGCATCGGCCATCTTCCTGCGGCCAGAGTTGGCTGCCGCATGAGTTATCTGCCTGCGGCCAGATTTGGCTGACGTATGGACTGACTGCCCACCTCTCTTATGGGGCTTCTTCTTTGTTCGCATGGATTTCCCTTGCGCCCCCAAAAACTCAGCATCGTAGCGTTTTTCTCTACTGTATTTGGGGACAGTGGGGTCTTCTGCGGTCAAAAGCAAAGCCGCAGGAGAGCATTGGTCACTGTCTTGAGCTGCAGAGGGAGCTTTTTCGAGAACTTGGTCGGGGGCAACAGTTCTGTGCACCGACGTCCTACGAGTTCTTTTTGGTTGGCTCGCTTCTGAGACGGGATGACGCTTCCTTCAGAGAGCATTTCTTCGAAGGCTTGTTGGTCAAAACGAACCATAAGCATTTGTTGCGTAGAGCCGAGCTTGGACGCATCAGATTGCATCACCAGCTTCTTATTAGAGGAGAAGGACATCCCCAGCAGAGTCGCCATCGTCTTTGCAATTAAAAATCAAAGACAGGTATTACAAAAATACTGAAATTGATTGTAAACTCGCTTGTACAAAGAAAAGCCTAGAAAGAAATCCTAGGAAACAATCTAAGTACAATTATTTAGTTTTTTTATTCTGGGGGGTGACGGTAGAGGCTCGGAAGAGTGTTATCAACTCTGCCTTACTCCTTGGACTATCTGACGTAGTCTTTTTGTCACGACCCGCGCCCTAGAGTTAGGGCACGAGAACGTAACAATGCCCAGCCTACGCCGTAGTGTCGGCGGTAGAACGCTGTCCTAGGTCTCAATGCATCTAACAGTATAAGACTAAACAGTTTATACTCCCCGAATGGGGGTGATATAGCAGATACAGACTCAATCACATCTAAGGTAGAGCATGATAAGGATAGATAAAACATGAAATCCAAAAGAGATACAGGAGATAGAAGTCTAAGTGTCTAAGATACATAATCCCAGAAATACATCTCAAAACTCAAATACAGATACAATAATCCACAAAGTAAATACAACTCCAGACAAAATAAAATAACTACCTAAACAACCCCTACTGTGTCTCCTCTAGGCTAGCAGGCAATCCCAGGCCATCTGTAAAATTTATCAACAGGTCCAGTCAGGACAGGAGCGAGCACATTACATCTCAACAGTTCACAGCAGGTTAAAAAATATAATCATACAGTAAAGTAAGATACAGGTACTGAAAGAAATGCTGTATGTAAACAGAGAGAGAGTTGTAATAGAAATATCTACTATAAATAAAGAGCTACCAGTGACAAGTGATTTAGAGCACAAAGTCGACATGTGAACGGCTTGATTGTACATGGCTATACTAATGAGGCGTACATGGCTAATCTACTTTGGAATTGTTCACATGGCTATTTATACTCCCCGTACCCCCAATCAATACACAAGGATCCAACTAGGTTATGTTATATGATGCTATGTAACAGCCTCTGAAGGGTAGTAGACCCCGAAGGTGATAGACCCCGAAGGTAATAGACCCCGAAGGTAATAGACCCCGAAGGTGATAGACCCTGAAAGTGATACATAGTAGTCCCATAAATGGGATAAGGATTATAGGAAGACTCTACGATCATAAGAGTATATGTCGTAAGTGATCAAAGAACCAATGAAGCATATGATACGCCATGTAAGTGAAACGCACAGAACATGTAATACCCGATGCTCCCTAAGGATAACATCTCAAGAAGGGATCCATATAGTACCAATCCGTGTGACCGACAGTACAAGTAAAGTAATCTACTGTAGGAAATAATTCTAAGCAGGATATGAAATGATCAGAGAATGTACTCGCCTGATAACCTGAACAGCTGATAAGTATAGGGGGTCCCACTGAAGCCACAGAGTCCTATTTAAAGTAACACAGGTTACAAGGTGTCTGGCTCCTAATTAGAACAACACAAGTCACAACATGTCCAGAAGGGTAATATAAAGCACTACAATGCATTCTACATGAATCTAGGTCAAACTAGGCCAAAGTCAACCCTTGGTCAACTCTGGTCAACTGCACTAGTCAAACTAGGTCAAACTAGGTCATGTCCTAATCCAGTAAGTCTTACTAGGCCTAACCAAGACTATCCTAGCAAGCACACATCAATACAAAGCTATACAAGCTAACATACACCCAACTCTATATAGCATGCAATTATTCAATACTCAAATAGGCAAGAATTCACATTGGATATACACTAGGTAATCTATTACTTTAAGCTATATATGTCTACACATATATACACATGCATATATTGGTATTCAATAGGTCTATAATCATGGCATTTCAACTGGTTATATAAACTTATATATTACAACACAATATGCTAACATATATATAATATACATACATAGCTAAGTTAACTATATTCTTAAATACTTATTTAAGAGGCTATGTGTGTGTATGTGAACATGGCAAAGGGGCAAGTGAGGGTTAAATGGGCATACATAGTGTATACATATCAAAGAGTGTCAAAGTGTAAGTGAACAATGTGTCGAATGTGATAGTGTCAACATAGTGTAAGGGGGTACATGAGGTAATATAGGATTTGTGTTAACATAGAACATTACATCTCACTAACTTGTATATTACATACATTACATCTATTATTACATTACATTCATTCTTGCATTCATTCGTCATTCATTATTCTCTTGCACCACTATATGCACCATACATTACATACTATGGAACCTACATATTCATTACAAGCCATACTTATACATGCTTACATTAGATAGGATACTTACACCTCATACATCATTTATTTAACCATTTACTCATGCTTGTATTCTCTATTTAATTACATAATGTATATACATTAACATGGGTTAAAATCAAATAGAACATTATATTACACACAAGGGTGCACAAAATGCATATGCGGAATAGTAACTCCTACTAATAATCAATACTGTACCATCTCAGCATGAATTAAAAATTTAGGATTAAAGTATGTTATAGATCTATGTGTTAGCTTTCCCAAACTTTAAACGGATCGCGTTTTCGTTTTCGGAAACTCCCGGAATCGCAAAAACACCGAGAACGCATTTGTCTTTCGTACAGCTGACACTCAAATAATTCTCCAGAAAGTTACAGAAAGAATTAGGCCTATTATTACATATTTTTGAAAACCTAACTTCAATACGCTTCTTTTAAAAAAACGGGAGATTAAACCGAGCTTTGAGCTAGAAGTTATGACATTTCTAAATTAGAGTTGAAATTAAAAACGTGGATAAAAATCATGACGGATTTAGGCAGTTTGAGACAAAAGAACACAAGTATATAACATAATATATCAAGAACTCACTCTCTACACTAATATGTATATATGAGACACTATAGAACACATCTCCAATACAAAAATATGAGATTAAACATGTAATAATTTATTCATACATAACAACAACACATAGTGTGTCCAAATTTGGGATTTTCCCACATGGACACAACCACAACACAAAAGACACTCCTATGACCTCCAAATAGACACGAAATGGACACAAATGGAGATACAACTATGGGGTCATTCCTATGGGTTCAAAATAGACCTATATGCATGAGGAAATAAAAAGAAGAAGGGATTTATACCTCCCGGTAGATCGAATCGAAGAAAAGTCTTCCCGGAGCGACACCGACACGTAGAGATTCCAAAAGGACACGAACGAGCTCCGAATCCTCCCAAACTTGGGTAGCTTCCTCCTTGGCTAGAATGAAGAAGGAAAGAAGAAGATTTGGTGGTGAAATGGAATGATTTGGAAGAGAAATTGCTAGGGATTGCTCTCTAGAAATTTGGGGAAGAACAAGAGAGAGAAAAATAGATGGATAATGACAAATGGGAGGCTCAACCCTATCCTTATTGTGGCTGGCCATAAAGGTGGTTTTGTCCTATTAGGAAAAGTCCAAAAGCCCCTTTTCTAGTCTATTTACTAATACATTGGTAAGGGGTTAAGTCGGGGGTAGTTTGGTCAATCCTAAAACACTAATCCATATTAATACTAACCAAAATAATTTGTCTAGTCACTAACTAAAATTAATATCATGTGGACTAAAATTAATATCATGTGGGCCATGCCTAACTAGTGTGTGGGTCCCACTAGAGTCAAACTACTCCGGGTCCCCGATACAAGTCGGATTGAGTTGAAATTCGAACCCGACTCAAATAACCCCAAAACAATATCATAAATAATAAAATAAAATCAAAATAATTCAAAGAGGTCAAATGCAAAAATATCCTAGGGCCAAAAATAACATTAAAATATCATAATCACATGGTTAGGCTCTAGGTCAAACAGTCTCTAGGGTTTCACTAGCAAAACGTCAAAACTACAAGTCATTGATTTAAATAATTTTTAAATAATTTAAAATCACCAAAAATCATATCATGAATTAAATATTATTATTAAAATAATTATAAACACGAAATTTCAAAATTATCCTCATTTGGGAAACTGGGTGCTACAACTCTACCCACCTTAGAAAAATTTCGTCCTCGAAATTAAAATGTCCATACTCCCTCTAGGTCAAACCCCCACAATCAAAGTCCCAGATTAAACAAATCATGTGATCAAAAGGACGACATACATGGTCATGGCATACGGTGGTAGTGAAAGTCTCATCTAGGTATACTAGTCATGCTAACCGAAACGGTCATAGGGTATCAAAACATACAAGCAATTTAGGGTGCTAAACTAGAGAAGTTACAGAAACAACAAACCATCAAAACTGTAAGGCGGTCTACCATCCTACATGAAACTGGTACTTATCAAAACAAAATAAAGGCAACTACCAATTATCTGAAAAAGGGTACAGAAAATCAAATTCAAAAATTAAGGAATTGAAAATCACTTGCATTGAAATCCAAATCACAATATATATATATATATATATATATATATGTATACAGAGAGAGCGTTAGAGAGGAAAAACTAGCATTATGTAATGTTATGTGGTTTGTGTGTATATGGGTGTATGTGAAATATACATGAAATTGTATATGAGCTATCCTGTTACACTACTCATGGCATATGGGTTAACAACCTACAATACACAACCAATTTAATCATAATATGCATGGCTAACCATAAACATCTATAAGAGGTAGAGATTTAGTTATGTATATACATATATTATAACATGTATGCCTAAGCTCTATATATATCTATACAAGTATGTGATCCTAACATAGAGAGGAAAGATTAGGTTACATGACAGCGTATACTAAGTTAGGGTGTGTGTGTGTGTCCTTGTACAGGGTTATGGCTTAGTATTAAAAAGTTAAACCAGGTTTTAGTTCAACGTTTACATATAAAATCTGAAAACAAGCTAACATTTAAACCAGTAAAATATTAACATAATGCAATTTCAAAATTTAGAAGTTTGAAACATCACAACTAATTTCAATGCTCCCAATACATCCTAGCATGATAGAAATGAAACCCTAACATACTATCAATACGTTTATCTACGCATACAGTTCAATATTACATATTAAATCTGAAATTTAACTAAACATGGAAATCAATGTAAAAATGTTAACATGTAACTAGTTTTCAGGGTTTTGGAGAAATTTGAACATTAAAAACCAACTCAATGTTTATCACAAACTAACATGTAAGAATATGAAACCTAAATTTATATCCCTACTTACAACAATGTACACAGCCCTAAATATTATATTATAGAAAATAAAACAGCAATTTAAGCTAAACATTTGGAATTCAGTATTAAGGGTTAATATGCATGCAGTCTAAGATTGGACAATTTAACATAACTTAACCAATTTCTCTAAAAATTGAAACCTTGTAGATATCATGCATGTGCAGTTATGTAGACAAAACTAATAACATAAAATTTATATTTAAATTACGAATTTAAACATGGAAAAGCAGAGAACCAGAAATATTGGTTATGAAAATTTGGACATCAACAACATATCAATATGTATCTAGATATGTGAAAAAATCAAGTGTAGCATGCATACGTGTTAGGCAAAGTGTCTGTTATATATATATATTCATTTACATATTCTCATGTCCCAAAAAAAAATTTAGTTCTACGTTAAGACTAACATTTAGATTCCTACCAAGATTGCAAGCAGGTGATTGACAAAATCAAGGCAGTTTTATTATCATTATTATTTAATTCAAGAATAATAGCAAGAAGAAATAACGATAAAATCGGTTCTGCTTATCTGTTTAAAGAAGGAACCGTTTTGAAATCCAGAGTTAAAATATCAAATTCAGATAAAGTCTAGCAAAATCATCGATTCATTGTATTATGAAAGCTCCTAGCAAGAAATTTCACAAGGTTTATAAAACCAACTAAACTTACTCCTGAGTTAAATAATAGAAAACTAGACAAACAAACAAATAATAATTCTCTTTTTTTTTTGAATGACTGAACAAAAGTAGAGAAAACATGTTTAAAAAAAATATTTAAGGTGCAATCTGATAATCATATGCGTCTATCCAAAATTATGGTACTCTAAATCCTCGTCATACTAGTAAGCAAGGCTACGATAATCACAGAGCCCTTGACTTATGCACATATCTCTAAAATCATGGTATTTAACATTTTCGCGGTGCCGCTAGCTTGGCTGCAAAAACCTTAAATTCCCACACCCGAGAAATATATCCAGAGTCAGACTATATGTCCTCACCATGCTGGCTAATGTGACTATAGAAGACTAGATTCCATAACATAGATGACCTAGCCCATATAATTTCATCTTGCCAAAAATTAAATTAATCAATAATGAATACTCAAAAATCAAATCAAATTTATCAACGAACATCAATCTTCAAAAAACCATCAAAATACAAACTCGGATGCAACAGCTATCATCAAGTTTCAAAATTCACAGTCATCCATCAAAATCGATAAATACAAACCCAAATTCAACCATAATCCATCAAAATCAAATTTAATAACAGAAAGTAAGGATAAATCAAATCAAGGGAAAAAGAGTTTCAAATCGAAGTTAAAATAAGATTCTCAAGGGTCGTCCCAGGAATCTCTCAAGGGTTCCTAATTGTGATTGAGTATCTTCAAAAATATATCCTATTCCTAGTGCAGGCTGTAGTGGTACTCAAGTTCGAATACCACTACACTTTTAGTCTCGACCTGCATGGGCCACCACTAAAAACGTGTCACGACCCGCGCCCTCGAGTTAGGACACGAGAACGTAACAACGCCCAGCCTACACCGTAGTGTCGGCGGTAGAACGCTGTCCTAGGTCTCAATGCATCTAACAGTATAAGACTAAATAGTTTATACTCCCCGAATGGGGGTGACATATCAGATACAGACTCAATCACATCTAAGGTAGAGCATGATAAGGATAGATAAAACATGAAATCCAAAAGACATACAGGAGATAGAAGTCTAAGTGTCTAAGATACATAATCCCAAAAATACATCTCAAAACTCAAATACAGATACAATAATCCACAAAGTAAATACAACTCCAGACAAAATGAAATAACTACCTAAACAACCCCTACTGTGTCTCCTCTAGGCTAGCAGGCAATCCCAGGCCATCTGTAAAATTTATCAACAGGTCCAGTCAGGACAGGAGCGAGCACATTACATCTCAACAGTTCATAGCAGGTTAGAAAATATAATCATGCAGTAAAGTAAGATACAGGTACTGAAAAAAATACTGTATGTAAACAGAGAGAGAGCTGTAATAGAAATATCTACTATAAATAAAGAGCTACCAGTGACAAGTGATTTAGAGTACAAAGTCGACATGTGAACGGCTTGATTGTACATGGCTATACTAAAGAGGCGTACATGGCTAATCTACTTTGGAATTGTTTACATGGCTATTTATACTCCCCCGTAACCCCAATCAATACACAAGGATCCAAACAGGTTATGTTATATGATGCTATGTAACAGCCCCCGAAGGGTAGTAGACCCCGAAGGTGATAGACCCCGAAGGTAATAGACCCCGAAGGTGATAGACCCCGAAGGTGATACATAGTAGTCCCATAAATGGGATAAGGATTCTAGGAAGACTCTACGATCATAAGAGTATATGTCGTAAGTGATCAAAGAACCAATGAAGCATATGATACGCCATGTAAGTGAAACGCACAGAACATGTAATACCCGATGCTCCCTAAGGATAACATCTCAAGAAGGGATCCATATAGTACCAATCCGTGGGATCGACAGTACAAGTAAAGTAATCTACTGCAGGAAATAATTCTAAGCAGGATATGAAATGATCAGAGAATGTACTCGCCTGATAACCTGAACAGCTGATAAGTATAGGGGGTCCCACTGAAGCCACAGAGTCCTATTTAAAGTAACACAGGTTACAAGGTGTCTGGCTCCTAATTAGAACAACACAAGTCACAACATGTCCAGAAAGGTAATATAAAGCACTACAATGTATTCTACATGAATCTAGGTCAAACTAGGCCAAAGTCAACCCTTGGTCAACTCTGGTCAACTACACTAGTCAAACTAGGTCAAACTAGGTCATGTCCTAACCCAGTAAGTCTTACTAGGCTTAACCAAGACTATCCTAGCAAGCACACATCAATACAAGGCTATACAAGCCAACATACACCCAACTCTATATGGCATGCAATTATTCAATACTCAAATAGACAAGAATTCACATTGGATATACACTAGGTAATCTATTACTTTAAGCTATATATGTCTACACATATATACACATGCATATATTGGTATTCAACATTAGGTCTATAATCATGGTATTTCAAATGGTTATATAAACTTATATATTACAACACAATATGCTAACATATATATAATATACATACATAGCTAAGTTAACTATATTCTTAAATACTTATTTAAGAGGCTATGTGTGTGTATGTGAACATGGCAAAGGGGCAAGTGAGGGTTAAATGGGCATACATAGTGTATACATATCAAAGATTGTCAAAGTGTAAGTGAACAATGTGTCAAGTGTGATAGTGTCAACATAGTGTAAGGGGGTACATGAGGTAATATAGGATTTGTGTTAACATAGAACATTACATCTCATTAACTTGTATATTACATATATTACATCTATTATTACATTACATTCATTCTTGCATTCATTCATCATTCATTATTCTCTTGCACCACTATATGCACCATACATTACATACTATGGAACCTACATATTCATTACAAGCCATACTTATACATGCTTACATTAGATAGGATACTTACACCTCATACATCATTTATTTAACCATTTACTCATGCTTGTATTCTCTATTTAATTACATAATGTATATACATTAACATGGGTTAAAATCAAATAGAATATTATATTACACACAAGGGTGCACAAAATGCATATGCCGAATAGTAACTCCTACTAATAATCAATACTGTACCATCTCAGCATGAATTAAAAATTTAGGATTAAAGTATGTTATATATCTATGTGTTAGCTTTCCCAAACTTTAAACGGATCGCGTTTTCGTTTTCGGAAACTCCCGAAATCGTGAAAACACCGAGAACGCGTTTGTCTTTCGTACAGCTGACACTCAAATAATTCTCCAGAAAGTTACAGAAAGATTAGGCCTATTATTACATATTTTTGGAAACCTAACTTCAATACGCTTCTTTTAAAAAAAACGGGAGATTAAACCGAGCTTTGAGCAAGAAGTTATGACATTTCTAAATTAGAGTTGAAATTAAAAACGTGAATAAAAATCATGACGGATTTAGGCAGTTTGAGACAAAAGAACACAAGTATATAACATAATATATCAAGAACTCACTCTCTACACTAATATGTATATATGAGACACTATAGAACACATCTCCAATACAAAAATATGAGATTAGACATGTAATAATTTATTCATACATAACAACAACACATAGTGTGTCCAAATTTGGGATTTTCCCACATGGACACAACCACAACACAAAGGACACTCCTATGACCTCCAAATAGACACGAAATGGACACAAATGGAGATACAACTATGGGGTCATTCCTATGGGTTCAAAATAGACCTATATGCATGAGGAAATGAAAAGGAGAAGGGATTTATACCTCCCGGTAGATCGAATCGAAGAAAAGTCTTCCCGAAGCGACACCGACACGTAGAGATTCCAAAAGGATACGAACGAGCTCCGAATCCTCCCAAACTTGGGTAGCTTCCTCCTTGGCTAGAATGGAGAAGGAAAGAAAAAGATTTGGTGGTGAAATGGAATGATTTGGTGGAGAAATTGCTAGGGATTGCTCTCTAGGAATTTGGGGAAGAACAAGAGAGAGAAAAATAGATGGATAATGACAAATGGGAGGCTCAACCCTATCCTTATTGTGGCTGGCCATAAAGGTGGTTTTGTTCTATTAGCAAAAGTCCAAAAGCCCCTTTTCTAGTCTATTTACTAATACATTGGTAAGTGGTTAAGTCGGGGGTAGTTTGGTCAATCCTAAAACACAAATCCATATTAATACTAACCAAAATAATTAGTCTAGTCACTAACTAAAATTAATATCATGTGGACTAAAATTAATATCATGTGGGCCATGCCTAACTAGTGTATTGGTCCCACTAGAGTCAAACTACCCCGGGTCCCCAATACAAGTCGGATTGAGTTGAAATTCGAACCCGACTCAAATAACCCCAAAACAATATCATAAATAATAAAATAAAATCAAAATAATTCAAAGAGGTCAAATGCAAAAATATCCTTAGGCCAAAAATGACATTAAATTATCATAATCACATGGTTAGGCTCTAGGTCAAACAGTCTCTAGGGTTTCACTAGCAAAACGTCAAAACCACAAGTCATTGATTTAAATAATTTTAAAATGATTTAAAATCACCAAAAATCATATCATGAATTAAATATTATTATTAAAATAATTATAAATACGAAATTTCAAAATTATCCTCATTTGGGAAACTGGGTGCTACACTTTTGCTCTTGAAGAAATAGCTTTTCGAAGGTTGCCAGCCTTTTGCAGGGGTATGGCACCCTGCTATTTATAGTGGTATGTATGTTGAGTCGCATAGATGGCATATGGCCACGTGGCTAATTAGCACGTGATGACCCGCTCTTTGGCCGCCATCTGTCGATTTGTTGGGATTTTGTTACAGCAAATCTGGGTAGTTAAGACTTGGTCAGTCTGCCACATGTCCTGTCGTAGGAATCATTTTGAGCAGCATGAGTCTCTCAGTTTTCGACATGTGGGGCCTATGAGACTCATGCGGCTTAAGTCGTAAACTTCCTTAGCCCACATATAGCTTAATGATTTAAGCCGCATAGATTCTGTATTTTGGCTGCATAAAGCTCATGCGGCTTGGGTCACAGTCACCCTTTGTCGCATGAAGTTCGGAGACTTTTGGGTCGCATATGTTTGAACCGCATATGGTTCATGCGGCTTAGGTGACACTCCTTCTTGCCGCATAAAAGCGTATGAGCCCTGTTTTTGGTGACGTCTCACGTCCTATCTTTTTGTTAAAGTGTCAGAGCTGTCATTTTTGTCAGTTTTGACAAAACTTGTCAGCTTTGTCAAACGAACTGATCCTCTTGGCCGCCTATCTTTCTTCTGCAGATAGTTGTCGACTGGCCGCATAAGGCATTAAATCTGTCATGCGGCTTTCCTTTATGCAGACCTGTTTGGCCAAAAGTACATATGCGGCAATTTATGATCCGCATGAACCCCATATTTTCTATGCTTCTATAGCTACGAGTTACTCCGCCCAGATAACCAATGACATACAGGACTGGAGATGCCCGCTCATCGACTTTGTAGTCTACGGAATTCTGCCAGAGAATGTGAAGGAAGCAACTTCAATCAGAAGGCGCTCTCTCAGATTCTTCTATGATACAGAGATGAAAAAATTATATCGATGATCCTACGATGGGCTACTGTTAAGATGCCTATCAAATACAGAAGCCAAAGAAGCCTTACGTGAGGCTCACGATGGCGCTTGCTGGGCTAACCAACTTAGCCCGATGTTGCAAGATCGTCTCCGCCGGATGGGTTATTATTGGCCCATAATGGTAGCAAATGCAGTTGATTATGCAAAGAAGTGTAAGGCTTGCCGGATCCACGCAGATTTCATACATCTGCCATCCGAATTCTTGCACCCAACAGTGGCCTCTTGGCCATTTGAAGCATGGAAAATGGACATCATTGGGCCGATCACCCCACCGTCATCTAGGGGGCATCGGTTCATACTTGCAATCACCGATTACTTCTCCAAATGGACGGAAGTTGTTCTGCTTGCATAGGTAGCAACATCAAATGTGATTAGTTTCATAAAATATCATGTCATCTACCATTTTGAACTGCCTCGGAGGATTATTTACGACAATGGTCCGTAGTTCGCAAGCCACACTTTCTATCAATTTTGTGACAAGAATCGGATTCAAAACATGGCCTCGACGGCATATAACCCATCGGCTAATGGTTTGGCTGAAGCCTTCAACAAAACCATAATCAAGCTCCTCAAAAAGTTCGTGTCTTCAAACAAACGTGACTGGAATGAAAAGCTTGGCGAGTGCTTATGGGCGTATCGCACTACGATTCGGACGGCTACAGGAAATACACCGTTCTTCTTGGTTTACAGGAGCGAGGCTGTTCTTCCATTGGAGACTTAGATCCCCTCGTTTCGCGTGGCCCTTACTTACCGATTGAGGTCGAATGACAACCACCGCCGACGGCTGCAAGAACTGGAAGCCTTAGACGAGAAGCGTTTACAAGCTCAACAAAGCATAGAGCTCTACCAAGCGCGCATCTCTCGGGCTTTCAACAAGAAAGTAAAACAGAGAATATTCCAAGTCAGCGATCTCGTCTTGGCCGTTCGTAGACCAATGGTCATGACTCACAAAACCCCCGATAAATTCCAGCCTATATGGCAAGGACCATTCATCATCGAGACTGTATTCTCCAATGGCGCATACCGGCTCGCAAAGCAGAATGGGGACTTGCTCATGATGCCCATAAACGGCAAGTTCCTAAAAAAATACTATGTTTAAAAACATCCCCATATTGCCTAGAGTGTCGAGTCATGTACATCAGGTACCTCTAAACTTTCACTCTGTTCCCTCTAAGAGGACTCACATTGCATCTCCCTGACTGGCGAGTCATGTACGATGATAACTTTGAACTTCCACTTTAATGCTTTACCTCACAGGAGTCTTCGCAGTTCATCATTATCACTAAGCAAACTTCCGGGTCCTGATTATCGCGTGTCACTATAGAAGCATGGAAAAGAATAAAGAAAGATCCATATGGCCAGAGAGCCCCCTGCGGCTCAAAGAGTTCATGCGGCTCAAGTATCCATACGGCTCGAGCGTCTATACGGCTCAAACAAGTTCCATACGGCACAGAGAGGAGCCACGTGGCCTGCAAACAGCTCTCTCGTTTGTCCTTTACTGCATTAAATGCCTTGACGGCTGACAGCTCTGATAAGATGACAGTTCTGACACAAAGATATCATTATAACTCTCTCATAATGACGGACTCCTTGGGAAGCAAAGAAAATCTCTGACACGATCCCACAAGAGTCAGAAACTGTCATGCGACCTTGACACATGGACAGTTGTATGCGGCCCAAACGGAGCCCCCCCATGCGGCCCAAGCGGAGGCTCTCCCATACGACTCACGAAGATTAGCCCCATGCGGCTCACGAAGACTAGCCCCATGCGGCTCACAAATATTAGCCCCATGCGGCTCACGAAGACTAGCCCCATGCGGCTCACGAAGACTAGCTCCATGCGGCTCACGAAGACTATCCCCGTGCGGCTCACGAGGACTATCTCCATGCGGTTCACTCATGCGGTCATCCACACTCATGCGGCTCAAATCATTACCATGCGGTCCAAATAGTCAGGGGGCCACTCTCAGGCAGCCTTGACACGTGGCCAGCCTTATACGGCCCAATGAAGAGCAACTTTCCTGCGGTTCAGATTTCTATTGTGGCTTGCGGTTACGACACGTGGCATAATAGCAGGGCACGTGGCATCAGATTGATCAAAATCCCTCAACAAATTCTAATAAAATATTATGATCAAATCAGATCATTGGCAAACAAGCAAATTAATGACACGTGTCGAAGAATCCAAGGTTGGCATGACAAATCAGGAAGATTTATGTCAATCAGCATTAATTATCCACAAAAGATTCGATACAATCACATTTATTGCTCAAATCTCGATGAACGGCCCAGATCCAGTGATCCTTAGCCGTCGACTTTCAAGAATGGGCAATCATTGTAAACCCTAATGAGGCCCCCCACTCTTATAAATAGCAAGGTGTCATTCTCTTGCAAATAGACAGAGATACGTGGAGATAGACATACACAGAGACAGAGAGATATACAGAGAGAGACATAGAGAGCCAGAGAGCCTGAAGAGAGAGCATTTCTTTATCAACATCCAGCAGTTCTTCTACAGAGCCAAGGCTGCACCCGATCGTCCAAGGAGTAAGGCAGAGCTGTCGTCGCTTTCCCGAGCCTCTACCGTCACCCCCTCCAGAATCTAAAATAAACAATTGTACCTAGATTGCTCTACCTAGGTTTTCGTCCCTAGGCTTTCTTTGTACAAGCAAGTTTGTATTGTGAAGTAAAAGTCCAGTCCTCCGATAATTATTTTGTTCTTTTATATTTCATGACAAACACGATGGTGACTCTGCTGGGGACAAACTTCTCCATGGCTAAGGAGTTGGTGACGCAATCGGATGCAGCCAAATTTGGCTCCACGCAACAGAAGATAGTCGTCCGCTTCGACCAACAGGCATTTGAAGAAATGTACTCCGAGGGAAGCGCTGGCCCGGTCTAGAAGCGAACCCGCACAAAGAAAGCTCGCTGTGAGTGGAGGCCAAAATCATTTGCTCATCCACAAGCTCTGGACGGAGTACTCTCTGTTACCCAAGACAGCGGAGGCGACTCTCATACGGCTCCACTTCGAGCCATAGAGGACTCTGCTGTCCCCAAGTCCGGCAGAAGAAAGCACTACGATGCTGGACTTGCAGGGACAAAGAGTGGTTCTATGCGCCCCAAGAAGAAGCCGAACACTCATGTGGCCAAGTCTGCCAACCACATGCAGGACGCTCAAGCAGCTGAATCAGCCAGCCGCATGAAGGAGGTCTATGCGGCCAAATCATCCAGCCGCATAAAGAAAGTCTATGCGGCTATGCCTGCCAGCCGCATGAAGATTATTGATGACAGCCGCATGACGCCTACTCCACGCGGCTCTGTCTTCGACCGCCTCTCTTATGGCCCTGATCTCTTGTGCTCCCTAGAAGACATGTCTGACTCTCTCCAGTATCACTTAGACTCTTTCTACTATGTGCCCTTACGTACTAGAGCGAAGAAGTCTAGGACAGCGCGAGCTTGGCAAGCTCGATCCGCTGATCCGACCTCTGACCACCCGAGCGTCCCGTATACTGTTAGGCGGGCCTCAGATGGGAAGTTGTACAGAACCACTCGAGTCCAGCCCTCGGTGGCAAACGGACAGAAAGGTTCGCAAAAGTCTTCCAAAATCCAGGGAGCGAACATGGTCGATCCAGACCCATCTGACTTGCGTGAGGCCATTCTCCACAAATACAAGGAAAAAGAAGGTGCCCCGGGGTGCAAAAAATCCTCTCACGGACATCACTGCACCCAGATCATCGTCAACTGCTGTTGCAATAACGCGACGGTACGAGAAGACCGGCAGTCCGTTTTCCAAATACTGCAACAAACATGTTCAGAAGATGAGGCACCTCCTGTCGTCTCCTGCAACTCTACTCAGAAAATCCCTGTCGATGGGAGAGGAAAGAAGACCAATACTCCCAGCTCGACGATTACAACTACTATGACTAAGAGACTGTCGTCTAAGCGGGTGCCCACCACCGAAGTTTTCCAAGGTACTCGTACTAAGACAAAATCTACTACAGTGGGATATTCGTCGCCCACACCACTGGGGGTTGCTGGGACTGGGGGTAGCACTCCTCCGAACCTCCACGATAATCCGATGTTCTAAGAAGACGAGCCAGGGGAAACAACTTTCCCATCAGATACAGCAAACCCTGACGTCCCCGAGGACGTCCACAACTCCCAAGACGAGACGAACTCGGAAACTAGAGATACTATTCCTTCTGAGTTCGAACTGGAGGAAGATACTACAAGAAAACATAGTTTCTGTGACATGTAAAGTTGTCACAGAAGTTATCAAACTCGTCACAATACCTATTCTGTGACGAGTATAGTGACGACCTACGCTCGTTACATATACCTTCGTAGCTAAAGGTATATGTGACGACAAAAAGTTGGCGTCACAGAAAGTTTTCAATTGTGACGATTAAACCTTGTCACGGGTAGTATCCTTATTGTGACAAGGTATCGCGTCACTATAAAATTTATAAGTGACGAGCGGTCGTGTCACAAATAAAATCTTATTGTAACTAAATATATATATATATATATTTTAGCTAAAAAATAAAAATTGTTTCAGTGACGGCGTAGGACATCACAATACACTTTCAGTAACGATTTTCTTGTTGTCACTGTAAATGTATATGTGTAGTGACAAATACATATCATCACTATAAACACTTACAGTTACGCTCTTATATGTTTAGTGACAAGTACATGTCGTCACTATAAATAATTTTAGTAACGCTCGTATTTTTGTCACTATATATGAATATATTTAGTGAAGGTAAATGTCATCACTATAGTGTATATTTTGTGACTAGTAAATATCATCACACCTGAAATTTTTTGTGACAAATAATTTGGCTACTATTCATTTGTTATAAATCTAATCAATATTTCATTTCCTTTTCTCAAGACCTTGCAACAAAACGTCAACTCTCCAACATTATTTTGGTCAAACAGCAAGTCAAAGTTCAAGTCTCAGGTACAGTGAAAATAATGCAATTGCATTAACCATTGGACTCGGTTCATGCTGCTACAATCAACAACCATAATCTCACTCATTAAATACTACATCAAAAAATAGCAAAAGATGAAGAACAACTATATCAATTATGAAAAAGTAATTATATTAATACTCAAAAATTTGGTACTTATAACATGAAGAGTAATATCCACTACTTGTAACATAAAGAGTATCCAAACTAGTTAACTAATACATAAAACCAAAAATAACATTAGTCATATATGGCCCTGATGATGAAAATGATTGGTTGCATATGTGGCCTCCGGTGATGATCAATTTTTAATTACCTGCATAAATAAAGAAAGAGACTTATTAGAATATTACACACACACACACACACACACACACACACACACACACACACACACACACACACACACACACACATATATATATATATATATATATATATATATATATACAGCTGTCCAAGCTATGCAAGGGCAGACACAAGGATATAGATCGATGGACAGAAATAGGAATGGCTTCACTGTCCAAGGACAACACAATGGGACTCATGAATTTGCTCATGACAATAATAATAGGGATAACTGGAATTAATAAAGGCTAAAATATCTATCTAAGTGACAGAACAAAACCTGGGAACAGTACAGTGCAAGGTGAATGTAATCACAAGGTGAATGCTGGACAGATAACAGAGAATGTGCTCAGGCATGCAACATGTGCAATGAAGGGTTAAGGTGTGCAGGACATGTAATATAGTGAATTATATTAATACCCTTTGCGACATTAGTCTACATGCGTATTGGCTAATATGCCAAGGGTGCATAATAGCAGTTCAAAGGAAATATAACTTGATATCGTCTGAAGTCTTTATCCATTTCTGTAAGTCTTCATATAGTGTAGATATCCCTGAACGAATTTGGCGAAGAGAACTTTGGAATTCGAAGAGATGGTTAGAAATTTTTGAAATGTGTCTACAAACTGAATGCTATATTGGTAAGCTTCTGTGTGTAAGTTCGTTCAGAAATCAATCCTGAAGATGATGGAAGTAGAGCCCTACTGTACTTGGACCTCTATTGATCTAATAAGTAGATCTAGGTGCAGTTGCTGTATTTGAACAATATGTCAGCATCCATTAGGTCATAATTGCTGAATAATTGTACATTTGCATCTCTTTATTTTAGGCAAATGACACACCGTGCCCAAACTAAATTTGGAGTTTGTTTGGTAATGACAAGGCGCGTAAAGTGTATAGTATCTCGTACCGGCATGACCCCCACTTATTTGTTTTCAATCGGTGTTATTAATGTTAATTCCTTAGTTTGGTTTCATTGTGGTTGTGAAGCGAGAAAAAGTATAATTTTCATTTCCTAGTCACCATTTCCACTGATACACTCTATCTTAGACAAGGGTTGTGCGTGCAACGAAGCATTTAAAAGGGTATTGCAGGTGAATTGAATGCAGGATATATGCAATGTATTAGAGAAGTGGGTGTAATGTTACAGTACAGGAAAATGTAGGATAATTGGAGAATGATGCAGTGAAATGTGAAGTGGCAGTATTCTATTTGATAGTGCAGGACAGTGAAGTGTGCCAAAATGCAAGGATGCAGGTCATGTCAAGTTGAGCAGTGAAGTAATGGTAAGGTGGTAGCTATAGTATCAGTGAAGGGACTTGCACATGAGTGTACCTATACTCAAGGGCTTAAACTGAACCAAAACTCAGTGAATGCAATGTAAAGTGAATGATGGAATTGGAAACTAAGGTCATTAACTGTCACGCCCCGGTTCCAAGATATGTGGAACCAGGAACACGTGGCGTGCCAGCTGTACGATCAAGTATAGAAAAACCCCAATTTAATGGACTATACTCGATCGTAGTACGCTGAAGTAATAACTAAATAACAATACAGGCAGGTAAATAATAATCTCATCCACAGGAAAAATCACAGAATAAAGCTGGAAGGAATGAAAATAACTCTGAATCAAACTACAAGTCATGACTAGTGGAAAATAATCCACCAATAAATGTATGAATGAACTACTAAAAGAGTACAACTGAACCAGAAAAGAAATAGATAGCCACTAGCAGAAATCACCTAAGAACTCAAGAAACTCACGAGGCTCAACATTGAAGTCCTCGTTAGCAAAAGTCTCCAATCTCCGTAGTTCGTCGGTACCTGTGCTCGTCCCAATCTGGAAAAGGTGCCAGGTCCTCAAAGGGACGTAACAAGTACATAAGAAATCGACATGCATGATAGTACAGGGCAGTATATAAATAACTAGAACAAAATGTAACATAACATCTCCCCAACCAAACAAGGACAGGATATATCATGCAACATACGACAGGTAAACTAACCATCTATGTGTAAAATGCACTCGAGACATCTCTAGTGGCACATGAGAGGGGGAGAAGAAGAAGAAACGGCCACCAAGCGTTCTACGGTTTGAGAAACGAGGGGCTACGAGCATCCAGCGTCCATTGGAAACAGAAATTCTCATACACCACTAGTAGACTCTCCCCACCTAATGTATATCCGTACCGTATACGCGGTACAAATAATATGCAAGACGTCATAGTATATATAAGTAGACCTGTACCAACCACTAGACCAGACGCGAACTCACGTGACAATGATCAGTCGACACACAAATCCATGCTCGCAACTCACTCATATAGTGATCGTGTATGATACGGTGTCCGGCTAGAAGGTACCACATACCTTCACAATACACGGGATAAGTCCACTACTACTAGACGCGTGCACACAACTGAGAAGTAACTAGGTAACATAAACTAACTGCAAAAATATACAATCAAGCATGGTGTACTTGCCTGTGTCCAGCAACTGAGTATCTGGGTCCAAAGTAGAGTCCGAGTCCCGAGAAGCAAATAATCCTAAACAAAATTTATCTCTAATTAATTACTAATTAAACAAATTAAACAATTCATTTAATTGCTAAGTAATCTATAATTTAAATTAATCTAGTACTACTAGCTAACTAGTATCAAATTTTTATGAATAATAATTATACAATAATAAGTAGGTAACCATAATTATTATCATACCATTTATATTCTGAAATTTATTTACAACTAAATATTTAATAATTAATTAACTAATTAATGATAATCAATTAACCAACCATTTTAATACACACATGAATACACAATTCCTAATAATACTAACTTAAATAGTAAAAATCCTTAAAAATCAATTTTAGTCTATTTTAATAGTAAACTAAATAATATCAGAATAATAAATATATATTATATATATATTTTACAGAAAATGAATTATTACCATTAAACTATTTATTAAATAACTAGTTGAATAATAACAATAAGTACTTAATAATTCTAAATAAATCCAAATAAATCACCACCAACCTTAAATTTAATCATTAAAACTAAATTCACAGTAGTAACACAAAATTAATAATTATTTAAATCAATAAATAATTATTACACAATTGATTACATAAACCTAAATATGATTCTCAAAATTACTTTTAAGTCTTAAAAATTCGTAAATATATCTAAAATGCATAAAATAAATTCCTAAATACCATATTTACACATTTCTAACAGAATCATATCACTTAAAAAATTTTACAATATTTATATAATTAATAACAATTAATTATATAATATATTCAACTTATGTAATAAATCTAGAAATTACTCAACTAAATCCAAATAATAAAAAAAAATATTGGAATTATTTTCTACAGAATAACATGCTATTACAAACATTTTCTATTCAATAAGTATTATTTAATTACTAACCAAATAAATAAGATAAATTGAAAACAATATTTAATATTCAATTTGATTAATACAAAACTTCCAAGATAAATCTAAATATAATATTTTAAACACCAATCAAATTCTGGAAAAATTTCCATAACTTACTTTATAATTAAATCTATATTTTCCATATAAGTTATATTATTAAATTATTTATTAATTAAATAATAAGCATCAAAATGGAATTAATTAAACAGTGTAAATTCGCTGTTTTTCACATAAAATAATTATAAATTAAATTATACAAATTCTGGAAAAATTATTTTAAAATACTATATTACTTATACAAACTTTTTCATGTACAAAGTTTTCTCTAATTCGTAATCAAAATGCTACATAAAAATTAAAACAGAAAACACATTTAATTAATTACTAACATTGAAACTTCATAATTAAATATAAATAAATATCAATAATTAATGTTAAATCACACGAAAATTAGGGTAGAACCCCTACATATTTACCAATGATTTCCTACATTTAGATCTAATTAATCATCAATCTATTCATCACAACAATCCTTACAATAATCTGAATATTCAGAATTTAATTATTAAAACTTGGTTTAAAGCATGCAAAGAGGATTTAATCCACGTGACAGCGCCACGGGGGATCGGGGTTACCTTGCCACGCCGCAGGGGGGTGGCTCGCCGACGAGGGGGGTTGCGCCGACGAGGGGGCCGCCGGATGCTACACGCGGGCGCGAGAAATACCGTATCTCGTCGTCGACGGCGGGGCTCCGGGTGAGGGGGGAAGGAGATAGACGAGAGAGAGAGAGAGAGGGATAGGGTGGCGGTGATGAAGGGGGCTGGTGGTTTGTGTGGAGGCAAGTTTAGGGTCAGGGTTGAGAGTAGATGCATATATATATATATATATATATATATATATATATATATATGCATGAAGGAGATCCAAATGAATAGGACCATACTGGGTTGGGCCTAAGTTAGGGTTAAACTTAAGGAATGGGTTTGGTTGCTAGGAATTTTAACACCACATCTATATAAGTATAGATATATATATAATCTAAAAATAAAACCAATTGAATAATAACACTATATATATTTAATTATTGATATAAATATAATCTAATAATAAATCTATATGAAACTTGGTTAGAGTTTATAAATAATTTAATAATTAATGTAACAGCATTTATTTAACAAATAACAATATTTAGTAATCTTGCATCTATATATATATTTACAATATAAATTAAACCCTGATTAGAAATAATTAATTAATTATTTAAATAAATAGATTAACAAGCTATTCTTCAAAAAAAAAATTAATAATTTTAAAAATTCCCTGAAAATTTAGGGGGTTTACAATCTACCCAACTTATAAGAATTTCGTCCTCGAAATTTAAAATAATTCTAATACCGAAGAAATAATAAGAAAATCAATGAAAAGTAAATATGTAAATTGTAACTTACTCAACAAGACAATTTACAACGATACTTGGATGTTTATAGAGGGGTCAAAACTGGCATCATATCCTACAAGAATATGTTCTAGGTCCGGCATAGGTCATAGGATTTCCAAGTGATCAGGGAATAGATCGATATTGCATGGTCAAATCTAATAGGATAAGGAGAGGACACAAATAGTCTATTCTAAGGGAAAGATTTGTCAAACAAGTAGAGTTATTAAAATAGAGCACATAAAGGTGTGTTTATGGGGGCATAAATGTCATGTGTATGGTGCGGTTTGTCTAGATCATAATGGTGCAATTATTGGAAGAAAAATTCTAATATTGTGCTTCAATTACCAAAGTCATGGTAAGGGATCAAATGATATGAACCAAGGAAAGGATAATAGGAAAACTTTTATTTGCTAAATGTCCGACTAAAATCAGTCTAAGATGGCTACTAGGGTGCTAAGGGTATTACTAAAATAAGATATCATACAAGGTATACTTAACTGACTTAGTAGAAAGATGGTTCTACTATAAATCATAGCTAATAAAGGATTATAAAGAGAAATTCTATACTAAGGCGCAGAATAAAGAAGAGTTCAAGGGGGCTGGGGTCGATTACAAATTTGAAGGTCCAATGCGAATAAATGTTTCAAGAAAATAAAATTTGTCAAACGGTCGCAAATGAGATCCTAGGACAAGTTTACTATATCTTCATCTGCATAAAATAATCATAGGGAAAGCGAATCAACATGCACTAGGTTGGCCAGACCATCATGCACCAATTCTGATTAGACAACATTTTAGTGGGTGCACCCAATAATATATGTGTCAAGAACAAGCTTGAGAAAAGAAGAAGCTTATAAAAACTAGGCTATAACAGCAGTATTAGTTAAGACGATAAAAATAAACGTACAGAAGAAAAGAAAGTACAAGATAGTTCAAGTCCAAAACACAAATAATGATTTGACCTTTCTAGTTGCCCTATGAATCTCTAACCTTAGTTGAGCTAGGGATAGGAACCCACAAAGTTATGTCTAGGTAATCTAAATACTTATACCAACATATAGTCAGTGTTATCCAACTATAATTTCTTAATGGTCCTGAGAAAAGTATGATGCTAGACTACAAGGTATACTACCCAACTTATAAGAATTGAACTAGTACCTCTAACTGTCTCTTTAGGGAAGCAAGTTTATCCTACCAAATTGTTGCAACAACATAGAATTTTTTAGAGAAGCAATAATAATCCTAACATGAGAAGAAAAAAAAATCCTTTGGTCTATTCAAAAGGATAAGACGTAATGATCTGCTTTCCATTATTGCTTAAGAAAACAAATTTTGGATCAATAGTACTAGAATTATGCAGCATGATAAATAGTAAATAAGGAAAGAAAATAAACTAATTAGATAATAAAAAAAATCCTTACAGCATTTAGCTCGGCAACCGTGGCATGAGCTAAAGGTGAAGGAAAATTTTTATTACAGAAAATATCAACCAATATTGTCTACAGGTAAAATAACAAACAACTAAATAGATATTCCTAATATTAATACTAAAATATAGGAGAAGATATACTGGTTGACGGATTTCGGGTATGGCAAGAAAAATTTATAGACATCTATAGCTCTAAATAATTAGGGAATCATGATACTAGTTTAGGGTCGAGAATAAGGATGATAAAATTTTAAGAAGAAGACATAGTCACATGGGTCGATGACTTAACTATAACTGCATATAATCACTATCATGGCTATGAAAAATATGGCAACTAAGGTGTGACACTTCTATCTCATTAGAGTAACATCCTCTATGTTTATTTTCTCATCAAGATAAAAAAAAAAATCAAATTCCTGTAAATAAATTTTCTTCATAAATTCTTTCAGTATAAAATCTTTAAATCAAAACAATCATCCACCAATTTCCTTAATCTCTTTAAGATCGTCGCATATAATCATAATTATAACTTTAAAATACCCAACCAATCCTTTTATCATCACACCAACTCCCTTTTATTTTTCCCCCTTTTTTTTTTCTCAACTTTAATTCAGTTTACCTAATATAAAAGATTGTAACTCTCTTATGAAAATACTTAAATCAATCACCGAGATAAATATTATCATAATACTAAATTCTTCTCTTTTTTTCCAAAAGAAACTTCAATAAAAATTTATCAATCTAAAAAAAAAGATTTAAATCTCAAATTTTTTTTTCAATCAAAATTTGTTCCATCAAACAAAATTCAATCACAAAAAAAATACCTCAAATTTCTAAATCGATCCTCGAAATAAACTTTATTATAGTACAAACATCCTTTTCTTTTCTCCTCAAAATTTTTAGATTAAAATTACCCAACTCCAAATTTTAAATCACTTTATGAAATGCATCAAATTTCTAAATTCTTCTTAAATAAACTCTTTTTTTTTCATCAAGGTCAAAATATTCAATCCTTAAAGAAATATAAATCTCATAGGCAACTCTTAACTATTTCTATTTACAATCATCTATCCTCAAATTAAAAAAAAAATTATTCTTCTATTTTGGAAACCAACATAAATCATCAACCAATTTAAATCTCATGTAGCAATGTGAATATTAAAATTTTTAATCATCAAGTTGATTTTATATCCTCTCTAACCAATCATAGAATTTTTTTTTTTAAAAACTCAAATCAAAACTTTAAATCATCCTCTCAAATCGATCATCGAGTTTATTTTATTAATCAACTTCTAACAGTCTTTCCCATATGAGTATAAGTAATCTTTCTCACTATCATTCGAAATTGATATATCATTACTACTCAACTTTGAATTAACTAATCATTCATGCAAAATTATATCTTTCAAAAATATGGTGTTCATCAACCTGCAATATTTAGTACTTTCCCAGAATTCAATTATAGACTCAACCGCCTAATTAGCTGCCAAGGTAACCCATCTAGCCATATAGTTACTCAAGAGTGTATATAGTATGGCATCTTCCAAACCTCTATCAATCATGACAAGCAAGGGGTACGGTAGATTAGATCGAGAAGGATATAATTGCAAGGAAGTCAAAGAGTCAGAAGATATAAATCAAAGAAGAGATCAAGTATTTCGAGGAGTTTGAAATGATTCGAAATCAAACGAGATCAAAGGATAAAAATAATCAATTGTGGATGAGACACAATAGTCCTAATCCTATACGCAGGCTTGCCTGGTACGGTAAAGTAACCAAACAATATTTTCTCGACCTGTATGGGCCACCACTAAAAATATGTCACGCCCCGGTTCCAAGATATTTGGAACCAGGAACACGTGGCGTGCCAGCTGTACGATCAAGTATAGAAAAACCCTAATTTAATGGACTATACTCGATCGTAGTACGCTGAAGTAACAACTAAATAACAATACAAGCAGGTAAATACTAATCTCATCAACAGGAAAAATCACAGAATAAAGCTGGAAGGAATGAAAATAACTCTGAATCAAACTACAAGTCATGACTAGTGGAAAATAATCCACCAATAAATGTATGAATGAACTACTAAAAGAGTACAACTGAACCAGAAAAGAAATAGATAGCCACTAGCAGAAATCACCTAAGAACTCAAGAAACTCACGAGGCTCAACATTGAAGTCCTCGTCAGCAAAAGTCTCCAATCTCCGTAGTCCGTCGGTACCTGTGCTCGTCCCAATCTGGAAAAGGTGCCAGGTCCTCAGAGGGACGTAACAAGTACACAAGAAATCGACATGCATGATAGTACAGGGCAGTATATAAATAACTAGAACAAAATGTAACATAACATCTTCAGAACCAAACAAGGACAGGATATATCATGCAACATACGACAGGTAAACTAACCATCTATGTGTAAAATGCACTCGAGACATCTCTAGTGGCACATGAGAGGGGGAGAAGAAGAAGAAACGGCCACCAAGCGTTCTACGGTTTGAGAAACGAGGGGCTACGAGCATCCAGCGTCCATTGGAAACAGAAATTCTCATACACCACTAGTAGACTCTCCCCACCCAATGTATATCCGTACCGTATACGTGGTACAAATAATATGTAAGACGTCATAGTATATATAAGTAGACCTGTACCAACCACTACACCAGACGCGAACTCACGTGCCAATGATCAGTCGACACACAAATCCATGCTCTCAACTCACTCATATAGTGATCGTGTATGATACGGTGTCCGGCTAGAAGGTACTACATACCTTCACAATACACGGGATAAGTCCACTACTACTAGACGCGTGCACACAACTGAGAAGTAACTAGGTAACATAAACTAACTGCAAAAATATACAATCAAGCAAGGTGTACTTGCCTGCGTCCAGCAACTGAGTATCTGGGTCCAAAGTAGAGTCCGAGTCCCGAGAAGCAAATAATCCTAAACAAAATTTATCTTTAATTAATTACTAATTAAACAAATTAAACAATTCATTTAATTGCTAAGTAATCTATAATTTAAATTAATCTAGTACTACTAGCTAACTAGTATCAAATTTTTATGAATAATATTTATACAATAATAAGTAGGTAACCATACTTATTATCATACCATTTATATTCTGAAATTTATTTACAACTAAATATTTAATAATTAATTAACTAATTAATGATAATCAATTAACCAACCATTTTAATACACACATGAATACACAATTCCTAATAATACTAACTTAAATAGTAAAAATCCTTAAAAATCATTTTTAGTCTATTTTAATAATAAACTAAATAATATCAGAATAATAAATATATATTATATATATATTTTACAGAAAATGAATTATTACCATTAAACTATTTATTAAATAACTAGTTGAATAATAACAATAAGTACTTAATATTTCTAAATAAATCCAAATAAATCACCACCAACTTTAAATTTAATCATTAAAAATAAATTCACAGTAGTAACACAAAATTAATAATTATTTAAATCAATAAATAATTATTACACAATTGATTACATAAACCTAAACATGATTCTCAAAATTACTTTTAAGTCTTAAAAATTCGTAAATATATCTAAAATACATAAAATAAATTCCTAAATACCATATTTACACATTTCTAACAGAATCATATCACTTAAAAAAATTTACAATATTTATATAATTAATAACAATTAATTATATAATATATTCAACTTATGTAATAAATCTAGAAATTACTCAACTAAATCCAAATAATTATAAATAATAATAAATAAATATTGGAATTATTTTCTACAGAATAACATGCTATTACAAACATTTTCTATTCCATAAGTATTATTTAATTACTAACCAAATAAATAAGATAAATTGAAAACAATATTTAATATTCAATTTGATTAATACAAAACTTCCAAGATAAATCTAAATATAATATTTTAAACACCAATCAAATTCTGGAAAAATTTCCATAACTTACTTTATAATTAAATCTATATTTTCCATATAATTTATATTATTTAATTATTTATTAATTAAATAATAAGCATCAAAATGGAATTAATTAAACAGTATAAATTTGCTATTTTTCACATAAAATAATTATAAATTAAATTATACAAATTCTGGAAAAATTATTTTAAAATACTATATTAATTATACAAACTTTTTCATGTACAAAGTTTTCTCTAATTAGTAATCAAAATGTTACATAAAAATTAAAACAGAAAACACATTTAATTAATTACTAACATTGAAACTTCATAATTAAATATAAATAAATATCAATAATTAATGTTAAATCACACGAAAATTAGGGTAGAACCCCTACATATTTACTAATGATTTCCTACATTTAGATCTAATTAATCATCAATCTATTCATCACAACAATCCTTACAATAATCTGAATATTCAGAATTTAATTATTAAAACTTGGTTTAAAGCATGCAAAGAGGATTTAATCCACGTGACAGCGCCACGGGGGATCTGGATTACCTTGCCACGCCGCAGGGGGGTGGCTCGCCGACGAGGGGGGGTTGCGTCGACGAGGGGGGCCGCCGGATGCTACACGCGGGCGCGGGAAACGCCGCATCTCGTCGTCGACGGCGGGGCTCCGGGTGAGGGAGGAAGGAGATAGACGAGAGAGAGAGAGAGGGATAGGGTGGCGGTGATGAAGGGGGCTGGTGGTTTGTGTGGAGGCAAGTTTAGGGTTAGGGTTGAGAGTAGATGCATATATATATATATATATATATATATATATATATATATATATATATATATATATATATATATATATATATATATATATATATATATATATATATATGCATGAAGGAGATCCAAATGAATAGGACCATACTGGGTTGGGCCTAAGTTTGGGTTAAACTTAAGGAATGGGTTTGGTTGCTAGGAATTTTAACACCTCATCTATATAAGTATAGATATATATATAATCTAAAAATAAAACCAATTGAATAATAACACTATATATATTTAATTATTGATATAAATATAATCTAATAATAAATCTATATGAAACTTGGTTAGAGTTTATAAATAATTTAATAATTAATGTAACAGCATTTATTTAACAAATAACAATATTTAGTAATCTTGCATCTATATATATATTTACAATATAAATTAAACCCTGATTAGAAATAATTAATTAATTATTTAAATAAATAGATTAACAAGCTATTCTTCAAAAAAAAAAATAAAAAATTTTTTTAAAAATTTCCTGAAAATTCAGGGGGTTTACAATCTACCCAACTTATAAGAATTTCGTCCTCGAAATTTAAAATAATTCTAATACCGAAGAAATAATAAGAAAATCAATGAAAAGTAAATATGTAAATTGTAACTTACTCAACAAGACAATTTACAACGATACTTGGGGGTTTATAGAGGGGTCAAAACTGGCATCATATCCTACAAGAATATGTTCTAGGTTCGGCATAGGTCATAGGATTTCCAAGTGATCAGGGAATAGATCGATATTGCATGGTCAAATCTAATAGGATAAGGAGAGGACACAAATAGTCTATTCTAAGGGAAAGATTTGTCAAACAAGTAGAGTTATTAAAATAGAGCACATAAAGGTGTGTTTATGGGGGCATAAATGTCATGTGTATGGTGCGGTTTGTCTAGATCATAATGGTGCAATTATTGGAAGAAAAATCCTAATATTGTGCTTCAATTACCAAAGTCATGGTAAGGGATCAAATGATATGAACCAAGGAAAGGATAATAGGAAAACTTTTATTTGCTAAATGTCCGACTAAAATCAGTCTAAGATGGCTACTAGGGTGCTAAGGGTATTACTAAAATAAGATATCATACAAGGTATACTTAACTGACTTAGTAGAAAGATGGTTCTACTATAAATCATAGCTAATAAAGGATTATAAAGAGAAATTCTATACTAAGGCGCAGAATAAAGAAGAGTTCAAGGGGGATGGGGTCGATTACAAATTTGAAGGTCCAATGCGAATAAATGTTTCAAGAAAACAAAATTTGTCAAACGGTCGCAAATGAGATCCTAGGACAAGTTTACTATATCTTCATCTGCATAAAATAATCATAGGGAAAGCGAATCAACATGCACTAGGTTGGCCAGACCATCATGCACCGATTCTGATTAGACAACATTTTAGTGGGTGCACCCAATAATATATGTGTCAAGAACAAGCTTGAGAAAAGAAGAAGCTTATAAAAACTAGGCTATAACAGCAGTATTAGTCAAGACGATAAAAATAAACGTACAGAAGAAAAGAAAGTACAAGATAGTTCTGTAGAACCCTAGAGGGGGGGTGAATAGGGAAATAAAATATAAACTACAACAATTGATGCAATAAAGGCACTTTAAAGAAAAGAGTAGAAAGATCAAACGCAAACGCAAGGATGTATCCTGGTATCCTCTTTTGAGGCAATCCAGTCCCGGAACTCTCTCCGGCTTTAATCCACTATTATCCAAATAGTACACACGAGTTTGGATCCGAAGAACTCGCCAACTTCAACACGAGTTTGGATCCGAAGACTCGCCAACTTCTACACACGAGTTTTCTTACGAAGGCTCGCCAACTTCAAACAACAGAGAATGAAAGCTTGTTGATCTTCTAACACTTGAAGATCGAAAGTGTACAACTCTTTAATACTCTAGCACTTAGGGAGAGGATGACAATGAAAAGCTTTGGAGAGTATTAATGGTGGAGCTCTTGGTTGTTGGAAAATTTATGAAGGTGTTGGTAAAGAAGCTCAAGAGAGAGAGAGCTTCCTTTTATAAGAAAACCAAGAGTGGGTGGCATTTAATGCTTCTGAATGTACGCAGACCGGCATGCCGTCGGTATGCCGTCCAAATAGTAACGGTCATATTTATGACCGTTTAAGAGCATTAAATGCGGCCATTAATGCATGTCAGATCAAATCGAAAACTGAGTATTCAAACTTCGGTATACCGTCGGTATACCGGAGCATACCGCCGGTATGCCGACAGAAGTCACAGAAAGTTTTAGAGCTGCTAGAAACGGCATGCCGATGGTATGCTGTAGCGTACCGTCGGTATGCCGACAAAAAATCACAGCAACTATTGTGTTGCTAAAAACGGCATGCCGCAGCATGCCGTCGGTATGCCGATATTTCGAGACAGCAACTTTCTGGAGTCCAAAAAGCGGTATGCCGCCGGTATGTCGAAGCATACCGTCGGTATGCCGAAGCATACCGTCGGTATGCCGAAGCATACCGTCGGTATGCCGCTTTTTGTCACAGAAACTTTTCTGGACGCGAAAACGGTATACCGTCGGTATGCCGGAGCATACCGCCGGTATGCCGCTTTTTCTCACAGAAACTTTTCTGGACGCGAAAATGGTATACCGCCGGTATGCCGGAGCATACCGCCGGTATGCCGTTCTGAATGACTTGATTTTCGATTTATGCTTTAAGTTATCATCCATCCTTTAGTGATTACAGAAATACCTAGACCAGTACAGACTCGAAGACACTAAGCAGGAAGACGCCGACTTTATGCAGGGAACGTCGGTGACTGCTACAGTCTTCAAGTCCTTGATCTTCTGAGAAAATATGAATCTGAAGAACAGAAGACTAAACTACGAAGATGCTGTTAATTACTCAAAATAAAATGTGCCAACAAGTTCAAGTCCAAAACACAAATAATGATTTGACCTTTCTAGTTGCCCTATGAATCTCTAACCTTAGTTGAGCTAGGGATAGGAACCCACAAAGTTATGTCTAGGTAATCTAAATACTTATACCAACATATAGTCAGTGTTATCCAACTATAATTTCTTAATGGTCCTGAGAAAAGTATGATGCTAGACTACAAGGTATACTACCCAACTTATAAGAATTGAACTAGTACCTCTAACTGTCTCTTTAGGGAAGCAAGTTTATCCTACCAAATTGTAGCAACAACATAGAATTTTCTAGAGAAGCAATAATAATCCTAACATGAGAAGAAAAAAAAATCCTTTGTTCTATTCAAAAGGATAAGACGTAATGATCTGCTTTCCATTATTGCTTAAGAAAACAAATTTTGGATCAATAGTACTAGAATTATGCAGCACGATAAATAGTAAATCAGGAAAGAAAATAAACTAATTAGATAATAAAAAAAAATCCTTACAGCATTTAGCTCGGCAACCGTGGCATGAGCTAAAGGTGAAGGAAAATTTTTATTACAGAAAATATCAACCAATATTGTCTACAGGTAAAGTAACAAACAACTAAATAGATATTCCTAATATTAATACTAAAATATAGGAGAAGATATACTGGTTGACGGATTTGGGGTATGGTCAAGAAAAATTTATAGACATCTATAGCTCTAAATAATTAGGGAATCATGATACTAGTTTAGGGTCGAGAACAAGGATGATAAAATTTTAAGAAGAAGACATAGTCACATGGGTCGATGACTTAACTATAACTGCATATAATCACTATCATGGCTATGAAAAATATGGCAACTAAGGTGTGACACTTCTATCTCATTAGAGTAACATCCTCTATGTTTATTTCCTCATCAAGATAAAAAAAAATCAAATTCCTGTAAATAAATTTTCTTCATAAATTCCTTCAGTATAAAATCTTTAAATCAAAATAATCATCCACCAATTTCCTTAATCTCTTTAAGATCGTCGCATATAATCATAATTATAACTTTAAAATACCCAACCAATCCTTTTATCATCACACCAACTCCATTTTATTTTTTCCCCTTTTTTTTTTCCTCAACTTTAATTCAGTTTACCTAATATAAAAGATTGTAACTCTATTATGAAAATACTTAAATCAATCACCGAGATAAATATTATCATAATACTAAATTCTTCTCTCTTTTTTTCCAAAAGAAACTTCAATAAAAATTTATCAATCTAAAAAAAAAGATTTAAATCTCAAATTTTTTTTTTCAATCAAAATTTGTTCCATCAAACAAAATTCAATCACAAAAAAAATACCTCAAATTTCTAAATCGATCCTCGAAATAAACTTTATTATAGTACAAACATCCTTTTCTTTTCTCCTCAAAATTTTTAGATTAAAATTACCCAACTCCAAATTTTAAATCACTTTATGAAATGCATCAAATTTCTAAATTCTTCTTAAATAAACTCTTTTTTTTTCATCAAGGTCAAAATATTCAATCCTTAAAGAAATATAAATCTCATGGGCAACTCTTAACTATTTCTATTTACAATCATCTATCCTCAAATTTAAAAAAAAATTATTCTTCTATTTTGGAAACCAACATAAATCATCAACCAATTTAAATCTCATGTAGCAATGTGAATATTAAAATTTTTAATCATCAAGTTGATTTTATATCCTCTCTAACCAATCATAGAATTTTTTTTTTTTTTTAAAAACTCAAATCAAAACTTTAAATCATCCTCTCAAATCGATCATCGAGTTTATTTTATTAATCAACTTCTAACAGTCTTTCCCATATGAGTATAAGTAATCTTTCTCACTATCATTCGAAATTGATATATCATTACTACTCAACTTTGAATTAACTAATCATTCATGCAAAATTATATCTTTCAAAAATATGGTGTTCATCTGTTGGTGTTTTTGCCTTTGGACTAGAAAAGATAGTCCCACATCGGCTACACCAAATGGTGAGTATCTCAATATAATGTATTGCTTGTGTTGAGGTGTGCACATGAGGTGTAGTGGGGCACAAGTTTGTGCCATGTGGAAGTATTTTCCTAGAAGGAAAAAGGATTAAATCCAACAAGGATGCAAGTTAATTTTTGTTGTGCGGACTCGGACTCGGACGCGGACTCCAAGATGTCTCGTACATGCACGGGAGGGTTCGGGGGGTAGGCGTGGACTGGCACACTTCTATGCTGATTGTGGGATGATCTAAAATATCAAACTCTATTTTTGAGTATTGGTATTTTAGTCCCACATCGGATAGGAGAAGAGGTGAAGTCTCAACTCCACTCTATAAATAGAGCCCCTTGGCCTCCTTTGAAAGATGCACCAAAAAGAGAGTTGAGGGAGTCTGTTAAGTCCAGGAAGCCCGTTCAAGTCTCAAATATTGACTTACGAGCGTTCCAGAAGTTCTCCTGAACTTGCTGGTTCCTGGGAGCTTATCCGTACTGCGGGTATAGCTTTGAGCGCCGGTGTTCAACACCCCAGCGAGATCCGCTCTTCTTCTTCCTTCCTCTTTCTGTTGCCTTCGAGAATCTGAGACACAACTGTTGTTGATCATCTCTTGTTGCCTTCGAGAAACCGCTATTGCAAACGCAATTCGATTTTTTAATCGTTTAGGCTACGCAATCAGCATTATTTGCATCTCTTTTTTAGGGATTGCAACTGCATTATTTGCATCTCTTTTTTAGGGATTGCAACTGCATTCTTTGCATCTCTTCTTAGGGATTACAACTGAGTTTTTCCATCGATTGTTTGCAAATAGACTAACAATCTCAAAGCTATACGATTCGATGGAAAACACTCGTGCTTCGCTTGTCGATACCCGGCTTTAACAAGTTGGAGAAATTCGACGGCGAACACTTCCAGATCTGGAAGCGAAAGGTGACTCTGAACCTTCAACTCGTGGATGTTGATCACGTGTTGGATGAGGAAGAACCAATCGTTCCAGCAACAGGATCTGCTGCTGTTCTGGCCGCTGCTACGAGCAAGCAGACGAAGTGGAAAAAGGATAACAGCATATGCAGGCTGCTGATCCTGAATTCCATGGAAGACTCTCTGGCCGAGTCCTACACAAAGAGGACTTCTGCCAAAGAGATCTGGGAGTCCGTGGGAAAGCTGTATGACGACGACGAGGCCCGGTCGAAGATGTTCATGGTTGAAAAATACCACAAATGGGTCTTTGAAGACGAGAAGACCATGCTGTCCCAAGTGAAAGAGTTCCTGAAGCTGCGCCAGAAACTGGAGGACGATAGCATGCCCCTCGTCGACAAGTTCGTCGTTGGAGGGATCGTGGCAAAACTTCCTCCAGGATGGAGCAACATCTATGCAAGGATGCATAGGAAGAAGATGGAGATTAGCCTGGATAATCTCCTCAGCGAGATTCATGTTGAGGACGAGATGCGCTCTCAACAGAAGTTGGACACCCTGTCCAAGCAACTAGCAACGGCGAATCTGGTTCAAGCCACCAGAGAGAACAAAGGGAAGCAGGCGGCTTCTCACCACAAGAAGAAGGACTTCTCGAATCTGAAAGTGAAGGGTCCAGGATTCAAGCAACAGAAGTCCAAGTCCCATGTGACTTGCTTCAACTGTGGCAAGAAGGGTCACTATAAAAGTGAATGCAAGTCCAAGCCCAAAGAGCAAGGTGAGCCTAACAAGGTTTCTTTGGTTACTAATCAGGTTGCCATGATAGCACAGGTTGCAACTGTGGGGGCAGACTTGGACTGGTGGATAGACACTGGCGCGACATGTCATGTCTGTTCAGACAAGGACTGGTTCGTCTCCTATGAGCCTACTTTCGAGAAAGTCATGATGGCGAACCAGGCACAAGCTGAAGTACTGGGGATCGGGACGGTGGAGCTGAAGCTTACATCGGGGAACATTCTGACGCTTCAAGGTGTGAAGCATGTTCCTGCAATCGCAAAGAACCTGATCTCTGGGAGCCTGCTCTGCAACGCAGGCTTGAGGATGGACATCAATGCTGGCCAAATGGTGATGTCCAAGAAGGGTACTTTCTTCGGGAAAGCTTTTCAGACTGAAGGAATGTACAAAATTCAGCTTGTTGTAACCCAGCATAATAATGTCAATGCTATCACTAGTTTGAATTACTCTCTTGAGTTGTGGCATAATAGACTAGGACATGTTCATTGTAAGCGAATAAACAAAATGTCTAGTCTAGGACTTATCTCCAAGTGTGGGGGTAAGGTAGAGAAATGTGAGATATGTGCTCAGACGAAGATCACTAGGAAACCCTTCCACAGGGTCCATCGAAGCACAGATCTTCTGGAGTTGGTTCACTCAGATATCTGTGACTTCAAACAATTCTCTACAAAGGCCGGGATGAAGTATTTCATTACTTTCATCGATGACTTCTCCAAGTATGCCTTCGTCTATTTACTCAAATCTAAAGACGAAGCATTCGAGAAGTTCAAGGAGTTCAGGGCCGAGGCTGAACGGCAAACTGGACAACAACTCAAGAGGCTGAGGAGTGATCGAGGTGGGGAATATAGGTCTCATGAATTCTCATCATTCTGCAAAGAACATGGAATCATCAACGAGACGATGGCTCCGTATTCTCCACAATCCAACGGAGTAGCAGAAAGGAAGAACAGAACGTTGACAGAGATGATGAATTCTATGCTGTTGACTGCGGGTCTCCCAAAGTGCTATTGGGGAGAAGCTGCATTAACGGCCACTTTCATTCTGAACAGAGTGTCGTATGCAACTTCCGACATAACTCCTCATGAACTCTGGTTCAAAGTCAGACCCAACCTGAATGTCATTCGAGTGTGGGGGTGCCTGGCTTATGTGAAGCGCCCGGATCTAAAGATTCAGAAGCTGGGGACAAGGACTACTAAGGCGATCTTTCTGGGGTATGCCGAGAAGAGTGATGCTCGGAGATTCCTTGATATCGAGTCAAATCATATCATCGAATCTCGCGATGCTGAATATTTTGAAGAAAAGTTTGCAAGGCACAAGAACATTGTTCTCGCGGACATTCCGGAGAATAATGAGGGTGCGGAGCAGACAGAGATCTTTATCGAACCAGTAGTCCAAGATGGAGTTGTTGTCGAGGAGACACCAGCTGAACCAGAACTCGCTGAGCCGTCAACTAAGCGAGCGAGGAGGCCGAAAGACTTCGGAGATGACTTCGTCACCTATCATGTGGAAGCAGATCCGCTTACCTATGATGAGGCGATGAAGACCAGAGATGCTATATTCTGGAAGGAGGCGATTGACAACGAGATTGACTCAATCACCTCCAATAACACATGGGTATTGGTCGACCTACCAGAAGGAGCAAGACCCATCGGATGCAAATGGATCTTCAAGAAGAAGATGAAAGCAGATGGAACCATTGACAAGTTCAAGGCCAGGCTAGTGGCCAAGGGGTTTGCTCAGAAGCAGGGGATCGACTACTTTGACATTTATGCTCCAGTAGCTCGGATGACAACTATCAGATTGTTAATTGCTTTAGCAGCAATACACAAGCTGGTGATACATCAGATGGATGTGAAAACGGTATTCCTTAATGGCGAGCTGACCGAAGAGATCTACATGCAACAACCACAAGGTTTTGTCGTCAGAGGTCTGGAAGACAAAGTCTGCAAGTTGATGAAGTCTCTGTATGGTTTGAAGTAAGCTCCCAAAATGTGGCATGAGAAGTTTGACAAGGTGATAATGTCAAATGGCTACAGGGTCAGTGAAACAGACAAGTGTGTCTATACGAAGTTTGCTGACGGAAGAGGAGTAATCGTTTGTCTATACGTGGACGACATGCTAATCCTAGGTACGGATTTAAGCTGCGTCACAGAGACAAAGAAATTCCTCTCGACCAAGTTCAGTATGAAGGACTTGGGGGATGCCGACGTAATCTTGGGGCTCAAGATCATCCGGACAGGCACTGGAATAGCGCTGTCACAGTCTCATTACATTGAGAAGATGCTCTCTCGCTACGGGTATCAAGATCTTCCTATTATTGATACACCGTACAGGAGTGATCTGAAACTGGAGCCAAATTCGAAGGAGAGCGTCAGGCAGTTGGAGTACGCTAGCGTCATCGGAAGTTTGATGTACGCTACTACTGCCACAAGGCCTGACATAGCCTTTGCAGTGGGAATGTTGAGTCGATTTACGAGCAATCCAGGCGTAAAGCATTGGAAAGCTGTGAAGCGTGTTATGAGATATCTCAAGAAGACTCAGACATATGCACTATACTACAGCGGAGATCCGTCAGTAGTGGAAGGCTTCAGTGATGCTAGCTGGTGTTCAGAGGTGGAGAGCGAATATTCCACAGGTGGATATGTGTTCGTCATGGGTGGAGCTGCTATATCGTGGAAGTCGAAGAAGCAGACTATATTATCTCGCTCCTCCATGGAATCTGAATTCTTTGCATTGGACGCTGCAGCAGATGAAACAGAGTGGCTTCGGGAGCTCATGTATGACCTTCCAATGGTTGGGGCTCAGATACCGGTGATTCCGATATACTGTGACAACCAGGCGGCAGCAGCAGTGGCATCAAATGAACTCTTCAACGGGAAGAAGAGGACTGTGCGGTTGAAGCACAGAGCAGTGAACGATCTCATAAAAAGGGGCGTCATTGCAGTGATCGATGTTCGGAGTCAGGAAAACCTGGCGGATCCGTTCACGAAGGGTCTCAAGCGTCAGCTGGTCGAGGACACAGCAAGGAAGATGGGCTTGAAGGCATTCTAATATTGTGTCATTATAATCCTATCAATAAATTTTATGTTATTGGTTCAAATAGAAATCTACCAGATATCTAATTTTTTGATTCAAGGGAGGACTATTGACTGGAAAAATATTAGTTAACAGTAGGCACTTGTTCTGCGGAACATGTAAGGGTTTCGGACCCAGAACCACTGTTGTCTACTATGAATTTTCTACGGAAAATTGATCCTGTGAGAAGGATGGCATAATGCCTTAATGAGTTCTCAGACTGAGTGAAGGTCTGTTATGCTTTACAGGAAGCATGGTGGCGCAACAACCACAAAGGAGTGTTACAACTCCATGCTACAGTGGGGTGACTCCACCATGAGGTTCCCAGGTAGGGGTAATGCCTCGGCTTTGTTAGCCAAGTTACAGGCGGCGTAGCACCGCATATAGGCAGGTAGCCTAATGTTGCATAATCGTAATAAAGAGATGTAGGCAGCACTACAAAGAGGCCGGTGTCCTCATGTTACAGTGGCATGACACCACGATGAGGTACCCAGGTAGGGGTAAAGCCTCGGCTTTGCAAGCCATGTCATAGTGGCGTAACACCACAAGGGAGCACAAGGCTTCATGCTGGGTAGTTTGGCACTACAAAGAGGCTTGAGACCTCATGCTACAGTAGTATGACACTACGATGAGGTTCCCAGGTAGGGATAATGCCTTGGCTTTGTCAGCCATGTCATAGCGGCGTAGCACCGCAAAGAAGCGCAATGCTTCATGCCAATGACTCTTTATATAGAACTCACCTATAGTGTATGGACAGAGATATCAGGCCGTCTCTTGAGGGTAAACTTGTAGACGCCCAAAAATTATACACTGAAACCAGGCTGGCACAAGGCCTTCAATGTGCAGCCAGAAGCACAGTTGATGTCACTATGTGAGTAGGAAGAATTGCAGTTATGGTGCAGAATTCAAGGCTTAGTCCATTCTTGTATCATGCTGTTATTTAACCTATGCGGGAAGATTCAAGTCGTAGCGACATCTCTCCTAATGCATGATGGACAATCACTGTGGGGAACGCTCAACCCATATATTGAGATATATGGGGGATTGTTGGTGTTTTTGCCTTTGGACTAGAAAAGATAGTCCCACATCGGCTACACCAAATGGTGAGTATCTCAATATAATGCATTGCTTGTGTTGAGGTGTGCACATGAGGTGTAGTGGGGCACAAGTTTGTGCCATGTGGAAGTATTTTCCTAGAAGGAAAAAGGATTAAATCCAACAAGGATGCAAGTTAATTTTTGTTGTGCGGACTCGGACTCGGACGCGGACTCCAAGATGTCTCGTGCATGCACGGGAGGGTTCGGGGGGTAGGCATGGACTGGCACACTTCTATGCTGATTGTGGGATGATCTAAAATATCAAACTCTATTTTTGAGTATTGGTATTTTAGTCCCACATCGGATAGGAGAAGAGGTGAAGTCTCAACTCCACTCTATAAATAGAGCCCCTTGGCCTCCTTTGAAAGATGCACCAAAAAGAGAGTTGAGGGAGTCTGTTAAGTCCAGGAAGCCCGTTCAAGTCTCAAATATTGACTTACGAGCGTTCCAGAAGTTCTCCTGAACTTGCTGGTTCCTGGGAGCTTATCCGTACTGCGGGTATAGCTTTGAGCGCCGGTGTTCAACACCCCAGCGAGATCCGCTCTTCTTCTTCCTTCCTCTTTCTGTTGCCTTCGAGAATCTGAGACTCAACTGTTGTTGATCATCTCTTGTTGCCTTCGAGAAACCGCTATTGCAAACGCGATTCGATTTTTTTAATCGTTTAGGCTACGCAATCAGCATTATTTGCATCTCTTTTTTAGGGATTGCAACTGCATTATTTGCATCTCTTTTTTAGGGATTGCAACTGCATTCTTTGCATCTCTTCTTAGGGATTGCAACTGAGTTTTTCCATCGATTGTTTGCAAATAGACTAACATCATCAACCTGCAATATTTAGTACTTTCCCAGAATTCAATTATAGACTCAACCGCCTAATTAGCTGCCAAGGTAACCCATCTAGCCATATAGTTACTCAAGAGTGTATATAGTATAGCATCTTCCAAACCTCTATCAATTATGACAAGCAAGGGGTACGGTAGATTAGATCGAGAAGGATATAATTGCAAGGAAGTCAAAGAGTCAGAAGATATAAATCAAAGAAGAGATCAAGTATTTCGAGGAGTTTGAAATGATTCGAAATCAAACGAGATCAAAGGATAAAAATAATCAATTGTGGATGAGACACAATAGTCCTAATCCTATACGCAGGCTTGCTTGGTACGGTAAAGTAACCAAACAATATTTTCTCGACCTGTATGGGCCACCACTAAAAACATGTCACGCCCCGGTTCCAAGATATGTGGAACCAGGAACACGTGGCGTGCCAGCTGTACGATCAAGTATAGAAAAACCCCAATTTAATGGACTATACTCGATCGTAGTACGCTGAAGTAACAACTAAATAACAATACAGGCAGGTAAATACTAATCTCATCAACAGGAAAAATCACAGAATAAAGCTGGAAGGAATGAAAATAACTCTGAATCAAACTACAAGTCATGACTAGTAGAAAATAATCCACCAATAAATGTATGAATGAACTACTAAAAGAGTACAACTGAACCAGAAAAGAAATAGATAGCCACTAGCAGAAATCACCTAAGAACTCAAGAAACTCACGAGGCTCAACATTGAAGTCCTCGTCAGCAAAAGTCTCCAATCTCCGTAGTCCGTCGGTACCTGTGCTCGTCCCAATCTGGAAAAGGTGCCAGGTCTTCAGAGGGACGTAACAAGTACACAAGAAATCGACATGCATGATAGTACAGGACAGTATATAAATAACTAGAACAAAATGTAACATAACATCTCCCCAACCAAACAAGGACAGGATATATCATGCAACATACGACAGGTAAACTAACCATCTATGTGTAAAATGCACTCGAGACATCTCTAGTGGCACATGAGAGGGGGAGAAGAAGAAGAAACGGCCACCAAGCGTTCTACGGTTTGAGAAACGAGGGGCTACGAGCATCCAGCGTCCATTGGAAACAGAAATTCTCATACACCACTAGTAGACTCTCCCCACCCAATGTATATCCGTACCGTATACGCGGTACAAATAATATGTAAGACGTCATAGTATATATAAGTAGACCTGTACCAACCAATAGACCAGACGCGAACTCACGTGCCAATGATCAGTCGACACACAAATCCATGCTCTCAACTCACTCATATAGTGATCGTGTATGATACGGTGTCCGGCTAGAAGGTACCACATACCTTCACAATACACGGGATAAGTCCACTACTACTAGACACATGCACACAACTGAGAAGTAACTAGGTAACATAAACTAACTGCAAAAATATACAATCAAGCAAGGTGTACTTGCCTGTGTCCAGCAACTGAGTATCTGGGTCCAAAGTAGAGTCCGAGTCCCAAAAAGCAAATAATCCTAAACAAAATTTATCTCTAATTAATTACTAATTAAACAAATTAAACAATTCATTTAATTGCTAAGTAATCTATAATTTAAATTAATCTAGTACTACTAGCTAACTAGTATCAAATTTTTATGAATAATAATTATACAATAATAAGTAGGTAACCATACTTATTATCATACCATTTATATTCTGAAATTTATTTACAACTAAATATTTAATAATTAATTAACTAATTAATGATAATCAATTAACCAACCATTTTAATACACACATGAATACACAATTCCTAATAATACTAACTTAAATAGTAAAAATCCTTAAAATCATTTTTAGTCTATTTTAATAATAAACTAAATAATATCAGAATAATAAATATATATTATATATATATTTTACAGAAAATGAATTATTACCATTAAACTATTTATTAAATAACTAGTTGAATAATAACAATAAGTACTTAATAATTCTAAATAAATCCAAATAAATCACCACCAACCTTAAATTTAATCATTAAAACTAAATTCACAGTAGTAACACAAAATTAATAATTATTTAAATCAATAAATAATTATTACACAATTGATTACATAAACCTGAACATGATTCTCAAAATTACTTTTAAGTCTTAAAAATTCGTAAATATATCTAAAATACATAAAATAAATTCCTAAATACCATATTTACACATTTCTAACAGAATCATATCACTTAAAAATATTTACAATATTTATATAATTAATAACAATTAATTATATAATATATTCAACTTATGTAATAAATCTAGAAATTACTCAACTAAATCCAAATAATTATAAATAATAATAAATAAATATTGGAATTATTTTCTACAGAATAACATGCTATTACAAACATTTTCTATTCAATAAGTATTATTTAATTACTAACCAAATAAATAAGATAAATTGAAAACAATATTTAATATTCAATTTGATTAATACAAAACTTCCAAGATAAATCTGAATATAATATTTTAAACACCAATCAAATTCTGGAAAAATTTCCATAACTTACTTTATAATTAAATCTATATTTTCCATATAAGTTATATTATTTAATTATTTATTAATTAAATAATAAGCATCAAAACGGAATTAATTAAACAGTGTAAATTCGCTATTTTTCACATAAAATAATTATAAATTAAATTATATAAATTCTGGAAAAATTATTTTAAAATACTATATTAATTATACAAACTTTTTCATGTACAAAGTTTTCTCTAATTCGTAATCAAAATGTTACATAAAAATTAAAACACAAAACACATTTAATTAATTACTAACATTAAAACTTCATAATTAAATATAAATAAATATCAATAATTAATGTTAAATCACACGAAAATTAGGGTAGAACCCCTACATATTTACCAATGATTTCCTACATTTAGATCTAATTAATCGTCAATCTATTCATCACAACAATCCTTACAATAATCTGAATATTCAGAATTTAATTATTAAAACTTGGTTTAAAGCATGCAAAGAGGATTTAATCCACGTGACAGCGCCACGGGGGATCGGGGTTACCTTGCCACGCCGCAGGGGGGTGGCTCGCCGACGAGGGGGGGTTGCGCCGACGAGGGGGCCGCCGGATGCTACACGCGGGCGCGAAAAACGCCGCATCTCGTCGTCGACGGCGGGGCTCCGGGTGAGGGGGAAAGGAGATAGATGAGAGAGAGAGAGAGAGAGGGATAGGGTGGCGGTGATGAAGGGGGCTGGTGGTTTGTGTGGAGGCAAGTTTAGGGTTAGGGTTGAGAGTAGATGCATATATATATATATATATGCATGAAGGAGATCCAAATGAATAGGACCATACTGGGTTGGGCCTAAGTTAGGGTTAAACTTAAGGAATGGGTTTGGTTGCTAGGAATTTTAACACCACATCTATATAAGTATAGATATATATATAATCTAAAAATAAAACCAATTGAATAATAACACTATATATATTTAATTATTGATATAAATATAATCTAATAATAAATCTATATGAAACTTGGTTAGAGTTTATAAATAATTTAATAATTAATGTAACAGCATTTATTTAACAAATAACAATATTTAGTAATCTTGCATCTATATATATATTTACAATATAAATTAAACCCTGATTAGAAATAATTAATTATTTATTTAAATAAATAGATTAACAAGCTATTCTTCAAAAAAAAAAAAATTTAAAAATTCCCTGAAAATTCAGGGGGTTTACATTAACCAAGCATAAATGGAATGATGGAATTGGAAACTAAGGTCATTAACCAAGCATAAATGGTCAATGTTAATAGGGGACTGAACTCATGAATTCACCAACCCGAGCTCATCCCCTGCCTAAACATTAACTGCTACAAAGGAATAAGCATAAATGGACTGATGCATTCTATAATATCTGAACCAAAGTCAAATTCACATCTATTCACATCTATACAACTGACCCCCCTCCCTCCGACTGATGCTAAGGTATAGGTGAATCTGAATGTAAGGTGTGATACCAGACCACACAATAAATGTAACAGTACACACATAAAGTTCCAACCCCCAAATCAATATTTAACCTATCAAATGGAAGAAATGGACATAGAAATCGGAGGTATCTTGGTTTCGAACACTTACCGAAATTTGTAGCTCTTGTATTTGTAGGCACTGAAATATCTGCAGACTGTGATGAAGAGCCTAAAAAGGCAGTCATTCGTGCTTGAAACATGGCATTAAATTGACTTTGAATCTGTGTTGTAAGATCATTCTTGAGTTCATCTTCCACAGTTTTCCTAATTTCAGCTCTGAGTTCATCACTGACATTTGCTCTCATTTCTTCTTGCAAATTCTTCATCACATCAGCCTTTACACTTTCAATCATGGATTCTCTAGCCGACTCAATAGCCCTTTGTACTTCTTCTTGCATGTTATCCAGATATCTTGTCCTTTTCGTTGGTGGTCTTTTTCCAGCTCCTTTACCCCGAAAATAGCCAGACTTCTGACCAAGAACTTGTAGCAACATCTCATCATGTGTAAGTTGAGATTCAGGATCAACTTCTTCTTGTTGAATGACAAGATCATGAAGTTTGTCCTACACATGAATCGCTATCAGTTACTAAGAATGTTATTGACGATATCAACATATAAAAAAAATCACCTATGTAATCTTAAGCTAATAAATGTTATATGTGTACGTACATGAACTTCTTTGGATATTGGATCAGACCACTGTAATTCTCCTTCTTTATCTTTCTTGGTATGTTGTTTAAGCCAAATCTCATCCGGTGGTGGCTTTTTACCAGTGATCGGATCTCTCTGCCACAACCCAAGATATTTAAAAGCTCAACTAGCTAAAATGAATAATAAATTGACAAAATGGACAAATGTATTTACCATTGACTCCTCCACTTCAGCAAAAGATCTAGTACCACAAGTATGTTTGGTTACAAGCTTAGCTCTATTTGCTGCATTTTTTGTACTAATTTTCTGCAAACAATTAGTGTTGTATGGACGATAAGAAAAAGGCAATACGAAATGTTAAAACTGCAACTCAATTAACGTCCACGTCCTCGACAACGAACCATTATCTGTTTAAAAAAAAATTAAGCAGCAACAAAGTGTGACAAGTCAGTTTCTTGATACTAGGACACTCCTACAAACGATACATTTGTACTTCTACACTTCGTGATGCTATACAAACAGCAGTGATAAAAATCAGAAAGCTCATTAGCAGATATTTAATTCGTAAGATTTGGTAGAAATTTTAATTCTCTACAGTTTTGAAGTACGTCAAATTGCCAGAAGAATGAAAAATCTAAAGACCATTATCCCACCATGAAGCACACAGCCAACACAAGTAAATGACCTAAGGCAATAGAGTAAACAAGAAGTAGGCAAAACAGCCAACACAAGTAAATAACCACAATCAGAACATTCTGTTTTTGCTTCTTTCTCCCTTGTTCAATAGAAAAATCAGTTACTTAAACAAAATATGTTGTTTTACATTAATATATTTTTTCCAAGCGATGAGTGACAAGAAAAAGCAAAATACACCACAACACCAGATACCGTTGTCAACCAAAAAGGAAAGAAAGAAAATTAAACAAGCATAATATGAACGGGACATACATGTTTGAACAAGAGAATGCTTGACTTATCCCGACTCCAAAGAAGTGAATCCAAGACTTATCAACAGGAATGTACAAGAAACTAGTAGCATTTCTTGTTTATAAGTCTATAACATGTTTCATGTATAAATAAATAACTTGATTCCTTGCCATTGGCATACATAAGCAAATGTCTGCAAGTTTTACCTTCATCCAGTATCCATAAAAAATCACAAATTTAAATGTCTGTGAGTTTTAAACTAACAGTGTATCCCATTATACTTTGGGATTAAGAAAATAATACAGGATTACTCAAGTATCAAGTTTTGTTTATACCCCATAACACTGCAAGTCACTGAACACCCAAACCTGTGAAGTATAATCAACATAAATATATGTTCTCAAGCATCACCATACTAAGCACTTTCTGAGAGAAGAAAAATGAAAATAGAAATAAAACAACAAAAGCAACTCCACTCTTTCCTCTTTACAGAACTGTTGTATGCATACCTGGCCCAGGAGCTGGCATGACTTGTCCAGTTTTGCAAGCCATGATTTCTACCACCCACAAATTGACATCATATAGGGGCTGACCTGCCATCTACTGGAAAGTTGATGGTGACTCTAGGGATGTCCCAAAAAAAAAACTTGAAGGCTTTGGAAAATTTGCTTATGCTATGGATTTAAGTTCTTCTATACCCGTGTCAGGTTATCTCTAAATGGCAACTGTATCACTGCTACCAGTAGTAGTTTATGTTCAAGGGAGTGATCCCATTTGTGAACTGGCCCCTTAACTGAGTACAATTATTTGGAAGAAATGTGTACCTATTGAAGATGAAATTATTCTTCTGAATGTTATGAAATGCCGGGATACATAGTGAGAATTAAAGGGAATATCAAACCCTTATGCATACAAGTTTCCAACTTACAAGTTAGACATTCATCTACTGACCAATCTGAAAGTTCTACCAAATCTTACGAATTAAAAGGAACCCAGATCAAAAGATGAGACTTTAATTAGAAAATCAGATAGATCAAAAGATGAGACTTTAAGCAGAAAATTCAAAAGATGTTATACAAACAAGTTTCCTGGAAGTTTGAATTCACACGTCTCATCTACAGATATGTAATTCTGTACAGTTTCCTGTTATTGAAGGCCTTATGCTAATTAATTCTCCACATAGTTCCTGGTATTGTTTATGCACCCTGGAAGTAGTTCAGTAAGCATGAACTACTTCCATTTAGTTCTAGGTATATATAGTGTCAGGTAGATTGGAATACATTCCTGAAAGTTAAGTGTCCTCAGTTGGGCAAGCTCAAAATCTGTGGAAGAAACAAGTTGCTCTATTTTATCACTCAATAAGTGATGAAGGAACAAGTTAACTGATAGTTTTTCAAATATCTAGAGAGGAACAAAGTTTACTGACTGTAAGAGTACCAAGTGACTGTAAGAGTACCAAGTGACTGTAAGAGCATATTTGACAATCATAGGAAATGCACATTCAAATTCTCTCCAAATCTTTAATGTAGTACTAATAACTGCCTATAAATCATAATAAATAAATAAAATTACTCATAGATAACAAAATAAATAACTGGAATTCTGAACATCTTAATAAATAACAAAATTACTCGTCAGAGTTAAACTCGTCATCAAAATCACTATCAAATCCATCATCATCAAGGTGATCCTCTAAATTGTCATCAATGAACTCCTCGGATCCATCCCTTATAGAGGCATTCGACTCTATATTGACATGAAAACTTTCAGGCTCAACATCATCTCTAGAAAGGATAGGATTTATGTCTTCAGGTTCAGTAGGATACACGTTTTGCTCAAATTCTTGTTGTTGGTAAGCATCTTCTTCTTCTGATGAATCATCATTATCAGTTGAATTACCTTCCTTCTCAAGTGACGATGGCATATTGTAAAGATCACGAGGAGTAGTTTTAACCACAACAAGCCAGTCATTAGCAACATTGTCTTCGATGTAAAAGACTTGTTCAGCTTGTGAGGTTAATACAAAAGGCTCATTACTGTTTAAAGACCCATGCACATTGACACTTGTGTAGCCATATTTATCAATCTTATATCCTCTTCCAAGTCGTCCCACATCCCACCAATGACACCTAAAGAGAAAAACTTTACGGCCTCCTGTATAAGATAGTTCAAAAACATCTTGTAAGACGCCATAATACTCTTTTTCTGGGGAAGAATCATCTCCTTTCACTAGAACTCCACTATTTTGACTTGTTCTCTCCGTGGCACGATCTTTCGTATGAAATCGAAAACCATTGACAATATATGTGGTATATCGATGAGTCATTCTTAAAGGGCCAGTTGCTAAACTAAGGAGCTCGTCTGTTGCATGTCCATCTGCATGTAGCTTTGATACCTATTAGCCTAAAAAGTGGTTGAATTAATAGATGGCTACAACTCAGAGAAGGTTGCTACATATAGTTGATAACATAATATACTTACACGATGATAGAACCAAATATGAAACTCTTTGTTATGCCTCTCCAATACATTTCTTGAGGTATTCATTAAAATTTTAGTTTTATGCTCCCTGAAAATGAACAAATTGTTTAGTTGCCAAATCCTTGGACCGTTAACTAGAATTGAAAGTTGTTTAATAACTTACTCAATAAAAGGCCAAACTTCATCACAATTTTGTAGCACATACATACGAGCTTGGTCATATTCTTCAAAACTTAACTCGTACAAGATGTAAGCTCCTTTTGGATGACCAAAATTTCCAAAAACTGACAGCCCATGCTTCGAGACACGACCATCATCATTTCTTGGTACCTTATTCAATTTTGTCTCTACACTATTAAGGTACCTTGCACAAAATGTAGAGCACTCGTCCAATATGTATCCTTCAGTGATTGATCCTTCCGGACGAGCTTTATTGCGGACATATTTCTTAAGTGTACGTAGATACCTATACAAAATATAAAAATTTATTTACAATTCAAAAAAACCAATAAAATTTAAAAATGATATAATATCTACAAGGGTTACCTTTCAATTGGATACATCCATCTATAAGGCACAGGTCCAGCAATTTTAGCTTCAGTTGCCAAATGGATTGGCAAGTGGATCATCACGTCAAAAAAGGCCGGTGGAAATATTGTTTCCAACTTGCATAGTGTTATAGGAATCTGCTCTTCAAGTTGCTCCAGATCAACAAGTCGTAATGACTTCGAACATAAGTTCTTAAAAAAGTTACTTAGCTCAATCAATGGCTCACACACCTCTTTTGGCAGTAACCCCCTGATAGCAAGTGGAAGTATTCGCTGAAAAAATATATGGTGGTCATGACACTTCAAACCATGAATTTTCTTCTCACTAACATTGACACATCTTGATATGTTTGATGAGAAACCATCAGGAACTCTTATGGTTGCCAAAAAGTTACAAAATTTAATCTTTGCACTTAGAGGCAAGATATAGCAAGCTGCAGGCAATATTATCTTATTACCTTCAATACGAGGATGAAGAGCTTCTCTAATACCCATGTCCACTAAATCATAACGGCTCTTAATTGTGTCTTTTGTCTTTCCTGCCATGTTCATTATAGTTCCAAGCACATTATCTGAAACATTACGTTCAATATGCATAACGTCTAGATTATGACGCAATTTAAGAGTTTTCCAATAAGGAAGGTAGAAAAAAATGCTCTTCTTTCTCCAATTGTAGACATTAGAATCAGTGCGCTTCCTTTTTCGACCTTTACCAAATATAACGCCTTCAAAGAAGCATAATTGATCTAATACTCCATCTCCTGTTAACATTTGAGGTGCAAGTCGATCCTCAATTTCTCCATTGAATGAGTGCCTATTACGTCTCCAAGGATGATTAATTGGCAAGAAACGACGATGGCCCATATAACACAGCTTGCTTCTGATTGAAAGAGAGTTGGTGTCTTTATGACAACATGGACAAGCTAGTTTTCCTTTAGTCACCCATCCAGATAAGTTACCATATGCTGGAAAATCATTAATGGTCCATAATACAGCAGCATGTAATTGAAAATTTTGTTGTGAATATGCATCATATGTATGAACCCCAACCTCCCAAAGCTCAAGTAACTCTTTGATCAAAGGTTGTAAGTACACGTCAATGTCATTTTCAGGACATTTACGTCCCGGAATAAGAAGTGTCATCATGAAGTAAGGTTGTTTCATGCATAACCAAGGAGGTAAATTATATGGCACTAGTACAACTGGCCAAATGCTATATGAAGTGCTCATATTCCCATAAGGGTTAAAGCCATCACTTGCTAAACCAAGTCGTACGTTCCTTGGATCGTTAGAAAAAGACTTGTGCTGCTCATCAAATGATTTCCAAGCCACAGAATCTGCTGGATGTCTTAATATCCCATCATCAACTCTCCTCTGATCATGCCATCTCATGTCCTTTGCAATATTTTTTGACATAAACAACTTCTGCAATCTCCCTTTAAGTGGAAAATAATGCAAAATCTTATGAGGGATTTTACGCTTACGACGAAGTACCTTCCATCGAGATAAACCACAAACTGGGTAACATTGTGCATCTTTATGTTCTTCCCAGTATAGTACACAGTCATTCTTACAAGCATCAATTTTTTCATAATCAAGACATAAATCACGAATTATGGTGCGAGCCTCATAATAACAATTCGGAACCAAAGCATTACTAGGAAGAATCTCCTTGCAAAACTCTAACATAGCATCTACTGCATTGTCTGTCAAATTGTGAAGAGTCTTTAAGTTTAGAAATTTCACAATAAAAGACAGTTTGGAGACTTTAGAGTTCGAATAAAGTTCTACAGTAGCATCTTTTAGTAGCTTGTAAAACTTACTAGCCTCATCATTTGGGGTTTCACCAAATGATTCTTCATGTGTTTGAGAAGAATTCACATTCTCAAAGGCATAAGCATCATGAACTAGCCCAATTAAGTCATCAACATCATCCACTTAGACTTCATCATTCAAATGCTCATCACAGTTAACATTGGAAGTTTCTGTTGTGTCCCTTAATTTTTCTCCATGAAGAATCCATGTTGTGTAACTCTTATTAAATCCATTTTTTAACAAGTGCAACCAAACTTCAACTGTAGGTTTGAATTCGGTGTTCCTACATTTATTACAAGGACACCTAATTCTTCCATTAACTCCCTCCTGACTAGATGCTAAACTGATAAATGCATCAATCCCTTCTCTATATTCAGTACTCACTCTGTTGCTACTTTTTATCCACTCTCTGTTCATCATCGTTCCTCTGTATTTTCATAATAAAAGACAAACATAAGTAAATCACAAACTTCAAAAAAGGCCAAATGTTGCGTCAAAGTTGATCTCATAAAAGACTGAAATAATTAATGGAGAGATATGTTAAATACTAAGAAATATAAAGTTATAAATTTTTGCATTGTCATATTCATATTTGCAGTTTGCATTGTCATATTCATATTTGCATTGTCATATTCATATTTTGCATTGTCATATTCATATTTGCAGTTTGACTTATGGTAATACAGTGCAAACTAGAAAGGGCACATTAAGCTATGAATCTTGGAACCTAAATAAAATTACTAATATTAGTTTGCCCTTGATTTTACTTGGGTTAGGAAGCTTATTTTCTTGACTTTTCAAAGGTGTTATTGCGCTCCTGATTTCAACTATGTGCTTGAACGTTTGTTGCATTCTACGACATTATTCTTTAATGTGCAATGATCACTGGTTTGTCCTTTTTATTTACAATATATCTGAAAACTGATTTCAGAGAGATATTTGATTATTTTCACAAAGATCATCAAGTAACCTGTATTGAGGGTTTACATGTAACAAAAACATTTCTTTAGTAGATTCAATTTGTTTAACAAATTTTCCTATGAAAATTATTATAATATTATGATAGCATTTTTGTTGTTGAAATCATCATCAAATAATTTTGTGAATGCCTGAGATATATACTCACATTTTTGTTGTTGAAATCATCATGAAATCATTTTATGAAAGCCTAAGATATATACTCTTTTACACTTAAGGATCAACATAATTCCAGTAGTAGAAAGCTAACCAAAAAGCATATCTATCAATGAGAAGAAATGTATAATCAATCAAAGAAAGTAAAAAGCTAACCAAAAAGCTAACCAAAAAGCATATCTATCAATGAGAAGAAATGTATAATCAATCAAAGAAACGTTGATGATACCTTGAGGAAATAAAATAATTCATACGGAAAGAAGAGGTGAATATAGAAGGGGAGTCTCCACTTCTCTATATCAAAGATAATTTTGCAACTACTAAGTAGCATATGGAGAAAGGAAGGGAACTAGTTACTAAAGTTCAAGCATTCTACATATTGAACACAATTACATGTCATACGAAGGTTGAATTAGCATTGGAACATATTGGCCTGAACAAGCGAAGTTGCTCTCATTGGGTCCTAAATGCAAAATTGGTCATTTCCGAGACAAACAGATCATGTGTCTGCCACTAACAAATAGAACATGTGTTTGCCTCTAAAGAGATGATTTGATAAACATCACTCATTTAGAAAACTACTATGAGTGCAGTTCAAGCATTCTCATATTGAACACAATTTAATGTCATAATGGCGATCAAATTGACACATAACATATTGGCCTAACCGCATCAATTGCCCCCACTAATGTCCTACGGAATGTGAATCTGCTGACAATTGATAAAACACCATTTGTCCAACAACTATGAATACGTATAGGAGACAAGTTTCATCAAACAATATGAAAAATAATACTGAAAATATTTTACCCTGTAAAGTCACAACCAATCCTTCTGTTGTAGCATAATATTGCTTCTTTTGGCGGTAAACAATTACCAAGTTAAGACACTATATTTCTGAAATGCTAATCATATATTAGAGTTATTTATATAAAGCTGAAAAACCTTCCTTGAATACTTTGTTTCCAATAAACCTAATCATGTACATGTAGAACAGGTATAAACTCATAACTACTGCTAAGCAATGTATTTTGTTATTAACTATATTGTTACCTTGTTTTCATGCTTCCTTCCAGGTACGAGTTGTTTCCTGTTTTCGCATATAAAGACTTGTTCCAAATCTTATCACCTTATTTACGGCTTCTAAGAGTTCCACCTCGTAGACCTGGGTCAGTATCAATTTTGCATTATAGTCCCTTCTTTGTCAGAAGGATTCTGCATTTACTTTAGCAAAATTTGCTTTATAGTCCCTTCTTCTGCGACCGTTTTGTCTAATTTGTTGACCTCCTATTCTGATATTACCTAGGTTAAACTGTAGGTAATACCCCTTTCTTCTACGACCGTTTTGTCTAATTTGTGTACAAAATTGTAATAATTAATGGAAAAGTTTAGAAATTCAGCCTAAGAAAGAACATTGTTTTTGCTAAAGTTTAGAAAATCCAATAATTGTGATATTTGATAATAATGGAAAAGTACTAGGTCAAGAGTTTCAATATTTCTAGAAGAAATGCCTAAAGCGTGCCAAATGTTGGCTCCCCCAACATCAAAAGGACAAATTTGGTTTTGGTTTTTTTTAATCCTGCACACACACACGATTAGGGTGGGGGGTTGGGGTGGGCAGTAGGGTTGGGGGGTGTAAGGGGGGTTTCGGATCTTGCCGGCTCCTCCGGGTATCCGTTCTAATACCATTAGACTAGAGAGCTAGGACAGTTTTGGTTAAATATGTGCAGGATTTGGCTGGTGACAAAGAAACAGTTAATCTGAGAAATTTCCCCAAAAAATCCCTTTTTTATATTTTTTATTTCTTTTGCGAGTTTTGAGATCGACCTCTAAACTTTTTCAACAATAATCAATACTCCTAACAATCGAATAAGAGAGGTTCGAATTTTAAAAAATTCGATTCAGTTTCAGTTTTTAAAATACAAAACAAAAAAAAAATCAGTTTTATGTCACAATTTTGACAAATCGAAAACCGAACAAGAATTATGAAATTATGTAAATACTCTCAATTATATGCATATTTTGTGATCAATAATTTGTATATTTTACAAACAAGAATTATATGTATATGTTTTAAAGCTCAACATTGATACTTTAACAATTAGTCCAATTTTGGCCATAAAAACTAGACCCAAACTATATTATACAAGAATGTAAATTACACCAAATATACTACATTACTTTACAAGACGCTGATGAATGTGAACATGAAAATGGCCTTAAAAACTAGACCGAAACTATATTATACAAGAATGCATATTACACCAAATATACCAAAATCTTTATTGGACACATCACAACAATGGCCGAGTGGGAGGAAGATGATTGTTGTTATTCTCACGGAAAAAGAGGAACACAACTGTCCATCTTCTCCAGAAATAAAATAGCATGAAATTCTTTTGACAAAATATGCACAGTAAAGCAAGATACAGAAACATATATTTTTACTGTTCGCATGATCAAGTAACTAGGATATCAATAGTAAATTTCAGACACACGCACCTTAGGAATTTTACGATGATGGCAATAGCTATCTGTCCTCCCCGAGGAGCTTTCGGGTTCGTTTGGGGGATGATGCAACCGTAGGATAGACAATGGAGAAGGTCGATCCTGAGCGTAGAAGAATATTAGGGTTCAATATCATTCAAGAATAAAGAAAAATTATAGAAGTGAAGTAGAACCGGCCCATACCTCTTCTTCAACTGATTCTTTTAGGGGGGGAGAGAGTTTTTTAGAGGTTTCCTTCACCGAAAAAAGAGGGGTCGGGGAGAGGGGGGCGGGGGGAATATACAGCTGTGGGAGGGAAATTTTGTAGCAGTTCATGGAGATCGGACAGGGGGGGCGGCGGGAGGAATATGCAGCGGTGGGTGGGAATTTTTGTAGCAGTTCGTAGAGAAAGCGGTGGGAGGGAAATTTCGTAGCAGTTCGTAGAGATCGGGGAGAGGGGGGACGGCGAGAGGAATATGCAGCGGTGGGAGGGAGTTCGTGGAGAAAAGAAGGGGGTGGCAGTTCGTGGAGATCGGGGAGAGGGGGGGCGGCGGGAGGAATATGCTGCGGTGGAAGGGAGTTCGTGGAGAAAAGAAGGGGGGTGGCAGTTCGTGGAGATCGGAGAGAGGGGGGGCGCGGCGGGAGGAATATGCAGCGGTGGGAGGGAGTTCGTGGGGAAAAGAAGGGGGTGGCGGGAATTTGTTAGGGTTTATGATTTTTTATGGAGAAAAAGGAGGGAATTGTTGGGCTCTGTTGGAAAGGAGGATGCAGCTAATTGTATTTATTAATATTTAAGTATCCATATATAGGATAGTAAGAGGATTCTAAATCTGATTGTAATTTAAATACAGCCGAATTTTATATATAATTAGGATTATAATTAGGAATATAATTATGATTAGATGAATATTAGTATTTGATGGAATTGTTTTTTACATACACTCGGATTATAATTAGGATTTTGATATAAATATTTTTGGCATCCGGTTGGAATTTAAATATTAATGTCTAAATAACATCAAAATCAGAATACTTTATTTATTTAACTTTTTTTTTAAAATTATTTTAAGTTTTTGTTACAAGAAATAAATTTCTTCTTTGTCACTAACAATTTTGTGTCACATACAATTATTTAGTAACTAAAGAAAACGTGTTTAAGTGACAAGAATAAAATTTTAATCTTGTGGCTAATACTTTTATGTGACAATAATATTTTCTTGTAACTATAACAAAACTTTAAGTGACAAGTATTTCACTTATCACAGATAACTTGTCTTTGACATAAGGTTTAAAATCTAAATTTTATTTCAGTGACAACATTAAGTGACGACCAATAAACACATGGTCACTAAATGATTTAACTGTGTGACGGAAAACAACCGTTGTCACAGAATCAAATTATGAGTGACAAAAAAAATTATTTGTCACAAAAATATCCCTTTCAGTGACAAATTGTACACTTGTCACAGATTACTTGTCACGGAAACCCGGATTTCTTGTAGTGAGACATTTCCACATACCCCGATGATTTCTCATTACAGGAGTATGACTCGGAAGACACGTCCTCCACTGTGCCATCCTTCTCTCCTCACGTAAGGACGGTATTCATGACGGACAGTAATCAAGGTGGTTCCAGTGATCGCCAATGCATCGACACTCTGGAGGCCATACTGCATGCCTTGGTCAAGTCTGTGGACGAGATCAAAGCGGCCCTTCCAACTCTGCAAGGAGGGACGCCTGGCCAAACAAGCGCGGGTCCCGCGGTCAATGCAGACTCGAATTCAGCGGCACCGAACCCGGACAACAATCCTCCTGAAGTAACGGCCTCCACCGCCGTGGATGAGGCCCGCGAAGCGAGAAGAGAGGTCTAGGAGCTCCGAGCCATGTTTTACGCTCGAGAAAATTCTCAAGACCTCAGAATACGGCAACCATACCCTGCTGCATGGAGGGATGTCGCCTTTCCACCAAGATATAAGCCGTTCAATATCAATCCCTATGATGGCAAGACCTCCGCCAGTCGGTACATCACTTACTTCGAGGTCACCACCGACCATTTGCCCCATGATGATGCCATCCTCACACGATTATTCATTGGGGCATTGGAAGGAGTCGTCTTCGACTGGTATCGCAACCTGCCAGACAATTGCATTTACTCCTTCGTCGGCTTTAAGCGCATGTTCTTGGAGAGATTCTACGAAGTAGGGCAGGACATCACAATGTCCACCCTCATGGACGTCGTTCAAGGGGAGAAAGAGCTGACAAGGAACTACATTGAGCGGTTTTGCCAAACCGCAATGAAGCTGCCGTCTGGAAATCCGGATTCCTCCCTGATTGAAATTTGCCAAAAGAGATTGCTCCCAACAATCAGTCTCTAGATGGGCGAAAGTTAATTCAAGGACTGGAAGATGTTTATCATTAGTGTCACAAGTACCGAAGAACGACTGAAGAAGGCTCGCCAACTGGGATTGTACATCTCAGAGGGAGAGGACAAGGGCAGGCATCCCAACGCCAACACCAACAATGGGGTATCTCCACCAACAATCGGGACAACAAGGGCAAGCAGGCTATGGTGGACGACACAGCACAGAAACCTGAGAAAATCACCTACTCCTTCGAAGACGGTCACGTCAAGCCCATCTTGGACATGCTCATACAAGGAGATAGAATTCAGCTTCCTCCACCAAGACGAGAACCTCGGCCAGCAGAGATGGAGAACAGAAAGTACTGCCATTACCACCGCTACGTCCACCATGCTACACACGACTGCTACCAACTAAAATGGTACATCCAAAATCTTATCGATTCGAACGCTCTGGCCATCGATTTAGAGGAGGTAATAGTGGCAGCCAATATGGTATCGGTACAATTCGGCAGCTTCCCTCCGACGAAAACTCAAGACGGTGTGGTCCCCATCCCTCTGGCGACAATGGAGATTGCTAATCTTCTACCTTCCTGAGATCAGGCTGCTGGTCTAGTGCCCCTCACCACATCACGAGGGGAGGTCATGTGGGTCCATCCAGACTTGGTATCAGAAGTGACTCAGCCCACACTATCTTCTATTTGCAAGAAAAAGAGTAGAAAAGTCAGGTCCTGCCGCACAATATCGGCAGATATCGAAGAAGCTACAGCCGTCGTCAATCGGTCTAGGGCAAAATCCTAACCCGTGGTTGACAACTCGGCTGAAGATCATCAGCCCGCTACAACCGACGCTCCAGGACCGGCTCAGCCTCCGACGAACGACAAGCCTAGGCCGAAGGAGACTCGTTTTGACAAATCCCTCCGAAGAGAGGCACCGCAGGGGCTGGAGAAGCCCTACAACTTCGACATCTTAGCACAATTGGCCAATACACCGACCAAGTTGTCATTATACGAGCTTCTGAGACTCTCAAAGGATATTTGTATGGCTTTGAGCGATGCACTCCAAAATACCGATGCGTACCTTGCTCAGGTCAACCTCACGGGAGAGAACCCGCCTGCAGATCTCCAAGACAACGCTTGCACGGAAGCAATGCCCAACATTGTCTTCACTCTGCAGGACATGCTCATCAAAACCAACCTGCACGATCGCCCGCTATACTATACTGGATACATCGGTGACGTAAAGGTTGATCGGATGCACATTGATCCTGGCTCTTCCATTAGCATTATCCCGAAGGGTCTGCTACATCATCTCCGCATCCCAATGCATCGCCTGACGTCTACAAGCACCGCCATCAGCGGTTTCAATTCAGGCAGGAGCTACCCAATTGGGATGATTCGTCTGAAGTGTCAGATTGGCGATCTCCAATCAGAAGTCACCTGCTACGTCATAGATGCAGACACTTCTTACAATATCCTCTTAGGGCACCCTTAGAAACACGATTATATGATCGTGCCTTCCACGCTGCACCAATGCTTCAAGTATGTCGACAAACACGGCTTCGTGAGGACAGAATTTGCTGATATCGATCCCTTCGAAGGGGTCGAATCCTACTACTCAGACTCCTGCCTGTACGAAAAGTCGAAGAGACACCTTGGTGAAGGAGATGTACAAACTCGTACCGAGACAGCTGCAGGATCAGAATAACCTCTGATGATCCACCTCCAAGCTCGCAAACCTGGCAAGTCCGTACCCCTTACCGCCACTCTGCGTAAGGATACGATCAGCCTCTCGGCACAAGAAGAGCAAATGATAATACGACTGCCAAGGTCTGGCCAAGTACCAAGACCCACAACGGAGCGACTGACAATCAGGCTGCCGAGAGTCGGCCAGCCGCAGACAGAGAAGCTCCATCCCTCCAACAAGCCAATGACGATACGCCTTCCCAAGAAGAGTCGTCACCCCGATGCAAGGTCTGGGGCTTCTAGCGAACCAACCACTCCCCGCCCAGTATCGAGTACGAAACTGGGGGTCGCTAGTCTGCCAACAACTCCATGCTCTGCTCCACCAGCTGAACCTCTGACGATTAAGCTGCCCAGATCGTCCTCTCAGTCTTCGTTTATACAGGGGGTAGCCGAAGAGGAACCGAAGCTAGCCAAGTATGTGGCTACCCACACTGATGTTCCCTCCGCAAATGATGTAATCCCGCTAGAAAAGATACCTTACTTCATCAATAAAGGGCTATCTTTGAACTACCGTGAGCTTAATAAGCTTTGTACAATGTATGCTATTGAACACGGTATAGGCACTCACCTACACACACAGGTGACAAATGTGTACACCATAATCCAGCTTACTCCAGTTGAAGATGCTTACCGCATAATCGAGGGAGGGGACCATCCAATTATCTTCGGCCGAAAGGACGATCTGCAGCCCTTCACTGTAGAAAAAGTCGACCTTGAATCAGATGTCGGAAGACTGCCTCTGTATCTTTATAGACCCAATCCAAATATCTTATGCAAAAACAGGGGTATGATCTGGAGACGATACCAGGCTTGAACTACGGCACTGGACGACGATTACCTTTGAAGCCACCGGTCCCGACGGGCAAACCACGGGACTACTATAGCAAAACTCGATGTAGATTAGGGTATGTAACACCCACGACGACCCCTGAGAGTTCAGATGAAGAATGTGACTGACATTCACATTCAACCGGGTCACCAACTTTTGACTCAGATACCAGCATCGGAGACGTATTCAGACAAGTCCTGTCAGTCAATATGGCATTCGCCGACGCTTATGAAGAAGATGAAGACATTCCGAAAATCCTCGAGTTAGAGCCGTAGGCCCAACAGTTGGATGCACAATGGGAAAAGCGGTTCGAACAGAGAGAACCCCCTACTGAAGATGAGGTTATACAGGTCGACCTCGGCAGCGAATCTTCTCCAAAACCAATTTTCGTCAGTAAAAGCCTGACAGACGAAAAGCGAGAATCTCTACTGGAGCTCGTCAAAGAATATATCGATGTATTCGTCTGGAGCTAGGAAGACATGCCAGGACTAAACCCCGATGTTGCTCTTCACAAACTCAACATTCGACCGGATGCAAAGCCAGTCAAGCAACAACAACGACGCTTCCGCCCGGGCATCATGGATGCGATCGAGGCCGAAGTCATCAAACTAATAGCAGCGACTTCATATGTGAGGAGCAACATCCCGACTGGGTTGCCAACATAGTACCACTCCTCAAGAAGAATAAAAAGATTCGAATCTGTATCGACTTCTACAATCTGAACGAGGCATGTCCCAAAGATGAATTCCCCCTCCCTATCATAGACATCATGATTGACAACACCTGCGGCTTCGAACGTATGTCATTCATGGATGGATTCTCGAGGTACAACCAAATCAAGATGTCTCGTGACGATGAAAAGCATACATCATTCCGAACACCAATTGGCACATACTGCTACATAGTCATGCCTTTCGGTTTGAAGAATGTCGGCGCCACATATCAAAGAGCCATGAGTTTCATCTTCAGAGACCACTTATGCAAGACGGTGGAGTGCTATGTTGATGACATCGCAGTCAAGAGTCGCTGTAAGGGAGACCATCTGCAGGATCTGTGGATGGTATTCGACCTGATACGAACGCACAATCTGAAGATGAATCCCACAAAATCCTTTATGGACGTATCCAGCGGGAAGTTCTTGGGTTTCATCATCACCGTCCAGGGTATCCATGTAGACCCCAAGAAGACGAAAGCAATTATGGAGATGGGTCCCCCGAGAAATCTTCTCGAACTCAGAGGCCTTCAAGGGAGGCTAGCTTACATCAGGAGGTTCATTTCTAACCTCTCCGGGCGATGTCGACCATTCACCCATCTCATGAAGAAGGGTGTCTCATTCGTATGGGACGAAGAATGTCAACGTGCCTTCGACAGTATCAAAGAATATTTGTCAAACCCTCCAGTCCTTGTGGCCCCGGTCGTTGGAAAACCATTCCTGCTCTACGTACGAGCAATAGAGCATTCCCTAAGAGCTTTGCTGGCACAAAATAATGATGCAGGCCATGAACAAGCCATATATTACCTCAGCCGAATGATGATTGGGCTAGAGCATCGATACACCGCTGTGGAGAAGGAATGCCTCGCCCTGGTGTTCGTCATTCAGAAGATGCGGTACTATGTCACTGGACAAACCATACATGTGATCTTACGAGTCAACCCTCTCAGAGTCCTCATGACTAAACCAGGGACACTCAGCTCTCGCCTCGCTACATGGGCAATATTGCTGTCCCCTTATCATATGATCTTCGTCCCACAAAAGGCTGTCAAAGGTAAAGCCCTAGCAGACTTTTTGGCAGCTCATCCATGCTCGGAGTCGTCCAGAATATATGAAGAAATCCCAGATGAGGTCGCCGACTCGTATGCAACCTCTCACGATAATATATGGCGAATGTTCTTCGACGGTGCTTCGAGAACTGGACCCAAGGGCAACATCGTCGTCGGAGTCGGGGTGGTGCTGGTTTTTTCTAACGGATTGGTGATCAATCGCGCTTACTCTCTCACAGAACCCTACTCTAACAATGTCGCCGAGTACAACGCTTTGGTCATTGGCCTCCAACTTGCAAGAGAGCTGGGGGTAGAATATCTTGAAGCATACGACGATTCTCAGTTAATCGTCAACCAGATCCGGGGCTCATAAGAAGTCTACCACGAAGACATGGTCTCCTATCATCAAATAGCGATTAACATCATTTCGTCGTTCGAGGGGTTCTTTATCGAACATGTTCCCAGACTCCAAAATATCGAAGTTGAGGCCCTAGCTGGCCTTGCCGCTTTCCTAGTAGTGCCAAATCATACTCATCAATCGGTAGATATGACAGGCCATGAACTGGTCTGCCCCAAGAACAACGTTCAATTTGTGGTGAGTTATTTCGCTCAGACGATCGACGAAGTCCCAGATTGGAGACAACCATTCATTGACTTCGTAGTCTACGACATCCTGCCCAAGAACCCAAAAGAAGCCACCTCTATCAGAAGGCGTTCTCTCAGGTTCTTCTACGATACAGAGACGAAGATGCTGTATCGGCGATCCTATGATAGATTATTGCTTCGATGTCTGTCAAACGCAGAAGCCAAAGAAGCCGTACGCGAAGCTCACGACAGTATTTGCGGGGCCCATCAGCCTGGCCCTAAATTGTAAGACCGTCTTCGCCGAATGGGCTACTATTGGCCCACGATGGTAGCAGATGCGATAGACTATGCGAGAAAGTGCAAAGCCTGCCAAGTCCATGCGGACTTCATTCACCAACCATCCGAATTTCTACATCTGACAGTGGCGTCCTGGCCATTCGAAGCATGGGGAATAGATATCATCGGTCCGATCACTCCGCCTTCCTTTCGAGGACATCGCTTCATACTCGCAATCACAAATTACTTCTCCAAATAGGTGAAAGCTGTCCCGCTTGCAAAAGTAAAGACTTCAAACGTGATCAGCTTCCTTAAGCATCACATCATCTATCGCTTTAGACTGCCCCGAAGGATCATCCACGATAATGGTCTGCAGTTTACAAGCCACGCCTTCTATCGGTTCTGCGATAAGCACCGCATCCAGAATATCGCTTCAACGCTATATAATCCAGCAGCGAATGGGTTAGCAGAAGCATTCAACAAAACCATCATCAAGTTACTCAAGAAGTTCGTGTCATCCAATAAACGCAACTGAAATAAAAAGCTTGGTGAATGCTTATGGGCGTACCGTACCACAGTCCGAACGGCCACAGGGAACACACCATTCTCCCTGGTGTACGAGAGTGAGGCAGTTTACCCATTGGAGACTCAAATACCCTCACTCAGTGTCGCCCTCACTTATCAATTGACGACGATGATAACTACCATCGTCGACTACAAGAGTTGGAGGCCTTAGATGAAAAGTGCCTCCTGGCTCAGCAAAGGATCGAACTATACCAAGCACGCATCTCTGGAGCCTTCAACAAGAAGGTTAAAATCAGAACATTCCAAGTGGACGATCTCGTTCTGGCAGTCCGGAGGCCGATGGTCATGACTCACAAGACCGCCGACAAGTTCCAGCCAAAATGGGAAGGTCCATTCATCATTGAGGCCGTATTCTCTAACGGTTCTTACCGCCTCGCAAAACAAAATAGAGACTTGCTCATGTTGCCCGTCAATGGCAAGTTCCTGAAGAAATATTATGTCTAAATGATATTTTCTAGATCATCGAGTTATGTACCTGTTGGTGTCGCTGAACTCACACCCACAACATTTTCCAGATCATTGAGTCATGTACACGCTGGTGCCACTGAACTCACACCCACAACATTCCAGATTATCGAGTCATGTACCCACTGGTGCCGCTGAACTCACTTTCACAGTATTCCAGATTATCGAGTTATGTACCCACTGGTGCCGCTGAACTCACAACCACAAAATTCTAGATTATTGAGTTACGTACCCGCTGGTGCCACTGAACTCACATCTACAATATTCCAGATTATCGAGTCATGTACCCGCTGGTGCCGCTGAACTCACTTTTACAGTATTCCAGATTATCGAGTTATGTACCCGCTGGTGCCGCTAAACTCACATCCACAATCTCCCAGATTATCGAGTCATGTACCCGCTGGTGCCGCTGAACTCACTTTTGTAATATTCCAGATTATCGAGTCATGTACCCGCTGGTGCCGCTGAACTCATATTTCCAAAATTCTAGATTATCGAGTCATGTACCTGCAGGTACCTCTGAACTCATATTTCGGTCACTCTTTTAGATAGTAAGTCATGTATGACCATACCTCTGAACTTTCTTCCTGGAAGAGATCCTCCCTCATGATCCACTACCCGCACTCCCAGTGCACAAAAAGGGTAACAGATCCACAAATTTCCAAAATGGCTATGTCCTCATTCCTCTGAGTCGTTTCACTTCTGCCAAAAACAAATCACCCATTTTCATAGAACTTCCATGTCTTCATTACCTCTGAGTCGTTCTATGTACCCTCCTTCATTGAGCCCACTCCTGCCATGTCCTTATTACCTCTGAGTGGGAAGGCTCCGTCGAAGAAACCTTCATGCTTGCCATGTCTTCATTACCTCTGAGTAAGTATGATGATTCCCTTTCGACTTATTATCTGTACCCACAACCGGAGTACGCCAAGGATAATAGGTCAACAAATATTCTCTACCGAGTTCGCTCCTGCCATGTCCTCATTACCTCTGAGCAGGAAAACTCCACGGTAAAACCTCTTTACTTACCATATCCTCAATACCTCTGAGTAAGTATGTTGGTCCTCTCTCGTCTTATTATCCGTACCCTGAACCAGGGTACGCCAAGGGTAATAGGTCCACAAATGTCCTCTGTTGACCACAAATAGCCTCCGTTGAGTCCACTCCTGCCATGTCCTCATTACCTCTGAGTAGGAAGACTCCACGGTAAAACCCTCATACTTGCCATGTCCTCATTACCTCTTAGTAAGTATGTTGGTTCCCCTTCATCCTATTATCCGTATCCTAAGTCGGGGTACGCCAAGGATAATAGGCCAATAAATGTCCTTTGATAAGTCTCTTAGTACAGGCCCACTATTCTTCATCATGCCCCAGGAGCCCAGCTGCTCCATGGCATTCTATCTCCCGATACTTGGAACGTCCACGACAACATGACCATGGAACCGCTCTAAGTATCCCCAGTCAAACTTGTTACCCATACCTAAAACCAAGGTATGCCAGGGGTAACAGGTCCACAAACAAGTCCCCCATACGGGGCACACATCACTACAATACCACAGACGCAACAAGCAATACAAATGAAGGATAGAATGGAAAGTACTCTTTATTTGAAAGACAAAAAAAAGCATTACATGTTTTGGGACCACGTCCCTCTCAAAAAGAAAAGAAAAGGAAGACAGAAACAAGAAAAGGCCGGCTATAATTCGGCATTACACAACTCCAAAAGGCGGTTTCTCACCAAGGTAGCCCTCGCTCAAGCCGCTGCCTAGCTCGGCGCTCAGCCTCCCGGGACAACTGCTCTGCATCATTCAAGTGCATATATGCCTGCCAATCATTTTCCATCTTCTTCAAAGTAAGTTCCAGGTTGGCAGAAGCTCTACTAAATTTGTCAGCCTCCTGAATAGCAACCCATTTCTCAGTACGAGCAGCTTCGAGCTCAGACTCCAGGAAGGCCAGCTTTCTCTCGAGCTTGAGAATCTGCTCCCGGGTGTCAGTTACCCCGCGGGAGGCAGTCGCTTCCCGAGCCGCGCAATCTTCAGTGCGACGGCTCCATCGATCGTACAACTGAGTCAGGTCCCGGCGATCCATTAATATAGCTGGCTTAAGCGATTCCCGAGCAATCCTCACTTTCTCTACCACGGTTGTGAGAAAAGTGTGGCGATAGATCAGCTTGTCGTAATACGTGAAACTGGGCCACAAGACGATCGGCCTCTAACAGCTTAGGCTCCAGAAGCGCCGCTAGTCCCGCCCCACCGGAAAGTGTCCTAAGGATATTAATTTGGCCACCGGCGCATTGACGGGCCATAGCAAAGGGAGGCCCCTCTCCACAGCTGCCTCAATCTCCCTCTTCAGGTGGCGGTGGAAACTGTCGACCACATCCTGGGACACTTCATCCAAAACTTCTGTAGAGGACGGCGTCAAAGGGAGTATGGCAGGCAGTACCGAAGGAGTAGCCTCAGAACTTGCCGTCCCTGCCATCAGGAAAACGAATTCTGTGCGAAAAGATGCATGGATCGCAGCTAGCTCCTCTTTCGCCGCTCGAAGAGCCTGGATACTTGGTAGAGCGGAAAGGTTAACTCCCGAAACCCTATTCGTAGAGGATGGCGCGGAAAGCATCGTCCCGTGCCCCAGCTGTGCTATCACCAAGGCTCCCGAACTTGACCCAGCTGGAGGCCCCTCAGTATGGGTTAGAAAAGAAGGAGGCACACGTGCTTCCATCAGATCTCCCTCGGTAGAGTTCGTCCTGGCAATGTCCATCACCGGCAATAAAGGGGTGGGACCTGCACGTCCAAAGCAATTATTAATCCACGAAGTACAGGATAATAGAGCAAATAGGCCTCCTCACAAGTCAAGAAGTTGGTTTATCTTACTAGGGAAAGAGCACGGAGGCTGTAGATCGTTCGAAGTTGGCATGGTCTCTCCACCCGCTGCTTCCAAATCAAGTTTAACTGGTTTCTTTGCCCCAGCCACCCCTAAAGGGGATCCATCCAGGTCAGTGTCATCCTGTTAAAATTCAGCTGTCTCAGGGACAGGTGCAGTAGAGCCCCCGTCCCCATGGGTTGATGTCTCAGCAAGGTGAGACTCCCCGGCCACCTCCGGAAGAGCCCAAGCGGAAGTGATGGCGGTGCACATATCGTTAATCAAAGTGGACAATACCGGATCGACCTCAGTAGTCGAGTCCAGAGAAGCAGACGCCCCGGACGCCTACAAGGAGCAAAAAAAAATGATTAGGCCGTAATTTAGAAAAAGAAGGAAAAGGCAGTTGAAATTCCAATCACCTCAAAAACAGCGTCAACATGAATAAACAGCCTGCGACATCTTACCGTAGCCCGTTTTGTGGAGTAGGTCCTGGCATCGTCAGTGGACAGACGCCTACCTCGTTGGCGCGAAACACCAGGCACAACAGGTGGATGATCCTCCACCTCTTCGTTCGGCACAGTAGGAGGCTGGTCCCCCACCTCCTCGTCTGAAGAATGCGACGAGTCATCGGCGGCCTGCTCGTCATCCTCTTCATCCGCCGCAGTGGACTCCGAGTCTGGCACAGAAACCTTATTCGCCCCTCTCTTTCTCTTCCTGGAACCCTCGAGCTTTTCTGCCAAGTCGGTCCCGACAATGAAGCTGGTGTTCATGTCAAAGTTTACGGGAGATTTGCTCGCCGTAACATGATAAAGAGCCACCATGTACAGAATATCCCCTTGCGTATTAGCGTCAGGGACTGAGAAGCTAGCCCGGGTATGAATAGCATTGTAATAATGCCACGCCCGGATGCCGTCAATGACACTGCCCTCGAAGCCCAGGCAAGCACTGGGGCAGTCAAGGAACAGCTGACTATACCCGAATTGACGAGACATCCTGCTAGGCAAATAAGGCTCCAAGTATACGTTATTTCGGTAACGATATACTAGGTGCGCGGGGCGAATGTTGCACAGCCATAGAAGCATCTTCTCAGATAAGAGCTGGGGAGGTTCAATGCCATCAACGTGTACCCCCTCACTTCTCTAGGGGTAAACTGAGGAAGAGACACAAAGAAGTCAGGCCCGTTAACTCTCGCCGACGCCCTCCGACAAGCCGACATGGTGTCATACTCCCAAGATTGATGGCGGTATCGAAAAAGGAAGACGTCATCCGCAGTAACATCATCCTCTGTTCCGGGCCTCATCAATGACCGGTAATGCATCAATAACCATCCCATGAAATAGTGGTATGGTAGCTCTATCTGCTCAAAGTCCAGCGTCATCTCGCGAGCAATGACTTTAGACAAAAAGGCACGGAGGCCGTGGTGTATGCTACACACCATAGCCGGAAGAAGGGCCAGTCTTACTTTGAAGACCAGCTTCACAGCCGGGAGGATGAATTGGCGGCTGATCCTTTCAGTAGAACCTGCCCCTCCCGAGACTACGCAATTTCGTAGCCATACCATCAAGAACCCGGCCAAGATTGGTTTCTCGGACATCTGCCGGGTACCGTAGTGGAAATAACTGAAGGAGTCAGTGTGGCTTCCAAATCTATCACGGGTGGACCTCGACCTTTTTGCATTCAACATCAAGTCCTTTACCTCCGTTGGGGTTTGAGGACCTCGAGAAGAAACCCGGCCGAAAGGACGTAATTTGAAAAGATACGTGACCCAGGTCATTGTATGGGGGGCGTTCCCTTCTGAACTATTATTCTTCTTGATAGCAGTCTGGTGACAGATGCTATGGTGGCACAGCAGCTACCGGTACACAGCGACGAAACCAGAAAATTGTCGATCCAGATCGTCGAATTCCTAGTTCATCGGGGTGTATACTTCAAAGGCCTCGCCTCCCCACGGCAGCTTAGAAACAACATGCATTTCATGGAGAGCAAGTCCAAACTCCCCTCCGGGCGCGAAGAAAGTCCCCGTACGCCGGCTATACATCTCTAGAAGGGCCATGAACAGCGGCTTGTTAATGGAAAATCCGTAACAGGTGCCCCGGATGGCGTAGTAAAGGTCAATCTCCCGAAGGAGTTCCTCGTAGTTCCTCAGGATCCATGAGGAAAAATTAGCCCATGTGGGAATGGGGTTTATCCAATTCAGCAGCGACAACCTGCCCACGGGATAAGACCCCTTTCGAGCGAGCTGATTCAGGAAGGTATCAGCTCGAGTAAAAGTAAAGTTGGGACCAGACACGTTTATAAAAGTACCAGGAATCAGCCCCATCACACTACGGCTGACTAACTCCCTACTTACAAATGTTGACCTGATACTCATATTATAGTGGATGTTGCCCACGAACATCCCCTGTTGGGTTGGAATGAGAGAGCCCATCATTTTCCTGCTCAACGACACCATATTGAACCACGAGAGGGGAAAATGTCGCTCCATCTCGGGAACATGGATATCCACCCCGTCCACAGTGAAGTCCCAGTTCTCAGAAACGTCCAGCATTTGGGAGTTCTTTACGGATAAAGCATCTCCAAAGAGAAAAGCTGGTTTCAGATATTCTCCGTCCAGTTTTCCCGAATTCATCATAGTGCAAAGAAAATTGAAAGGCTGGTTGTTGATGGCAGCCACCCTCTCCAAAGGCTCATTAGGGGAAAGTTGATCTGTCATATGTCGAATTAGGCCGTCAAGCCGTACACCCACGGTAAACTGAGCTGAACCCACCAGAAGCTCTCCGGCCGGGTTGGTTGGGAGGTTCACTGGAAAAAGACAAAAGAAACCGGATTAAAAGATAGGTTAAACTAAAACCCCTTAAAGTTTCTCAAAAAGAAGTTTCTATGAGCCTATGCGGCTCGGATCGCCGAAGCCTTATACGGGCCAATTCAGCTGGGGTTCATGCGGCACGGCTTTAATAGAGCCTATGCGGCTCGAGTCAACACAGCTTCATGCGGCCCAATTCAGTTGGGAGTTCCATGTGACACTGATTCGATAGCTTATGCGGCTCGGATTAAAACTTATGAGGTTCTATCTTGCAGAGGAGCTTATGCGGCGCAATTCAGCAAAAATTCTATGCTGGCCAGTTTGTCAGGAATATATGCGGTTCCGCTCAAAGGAGGTCCCATGCGGTTCAAATACAGAAGCACTCCTGCGGCTCAAATCTTTCTCAATACAGCTCAAACATAGGGCATGCCCTATGCGGCTCGAATATGAGAGGGTCTTGCGGCCCATACAACATATGCGGCTCCATCATGGTCGAGTTTGGGCGGTTCAATGAAAATAAAGAATAAAGGCTTGTGCATATGTTATGCAACAGAGCCATGGGTCCTTAGGGTTCAAAGTATTCAAATCCATTTTTTACCCTAGAAAGCAGGGTGAACATCAGGGTGCACTTCGGGCGTGGCGACCGACGAGGAAGCCGTTTTCTTGCCTTTTGCAATAGCAGAGGCGACCTTGGAAGACTTGGGGGCCATTTTCGATGGTCGGAGAAGAAAAGAAAGTGGAGACTGCAAGGGTTGGGGACGAAAGAGAAAGTAAAAAAATTCCTCCCACTGAATTCGTCCCTATTTATAAACAAAAGTAGGACATTTCGATTTCCGTGTAAACACAAAAACTGACCCTTCGGTTATCGAGGCGAGCCGCCTAAAATAAAGGCCAAACTCCTGGGATCCTCCCCCGAAAAGTAGCTTTAAAACTGATAGCAGATCAACAGCATTTAATGCAAAAGATCTTCGCACGTGGCAGGATAACGTGGCGAGGAGCTATGCGGCCCGAAAGTCCCTGCGGCTGATTGACTCAAGATAGCTGAGACATCCATGCGGCCAGAACATCATATACGGACAGAAGAGTTTATACATGGCCATGCTTCTTATTCAAAGTATTTTAATTTTGCAAATTGAAAACTTTGAAAGGGGTCTTGTAGAAGCATGGAAAAGAATAAAGAAAGATCCACGCGGCCAGAGAGCCCCCTGCGGCTGAGAGAGTTCATACGGCTCAAGTATCCATGCGGCTCGAGCGTCTATGCGGCTCAAACAAGTTCTATGCGGCTCAGAGAGGAGCCACGTGGCCTGCAAACAGCTCTCTCGTTTGTCTTTTACTGCATTAAATGCCTTGACGGCTGACAGCTCTGACAAGATGACAGTTCTGACATAAAGATATAATTATGACTCCCTCATAATGACGGACTCCTTGGGAAGCGAAGAAAATCTCTGACACGATCCCCCGAGAGTCAGAAACTGTCATGCGGCCTTGACACGTGGACAGTTGTATGCAGCCCAAGCGGAGCCCCCCATGTGGCCCAAGCGGAGGCTCCCCCATACGGCTCACGAAGATTAGCCCCATGCGGCTCACGAAGACTAGCCCCATGCGGCTCACGAAGATTAGCCCCATGCGGCTTACGAAGACTAGCTCCATGCGGCTCACGAAGACCATCCCCATGCGGCTCACGAGGACTATCTCCATGTGGTTCACTCATGCAGTCATCCACACTTATGCGGCTCAAATCATTACCATGCGGTCCAAATAGTCAGAGGGCCACTCTCAGGCAGCCTTGACACGTGGCCAGCCTTATGCGGCCCAATGAAGAGTAACTTTCCTACGGCTCAGATTTCTGCTATGGCTTGCGGTTATGACACATGGCATAATAGCAGGGCACGTGGCATCAGATTGATCAAAATCCCTCAACAAATCCTAATAAAATATTGGGATCAAATCAGATCATTGGCAAACAAGCAAATTAATGATACGTGTCGAGGAATCCGAGGTTGGCATGACAAATCAGGAAGATTTATGTCAATCAGCATTAATTACCCATAAAAGATTCGATGCAATCACATTTATTGCTCAAATCTCGATGAACGGCCCAGATCTAGTGATCCTTAGCCGTCGACTTTCAAGAATGGACAATCATTGTAAACCATAATGAGGCCCCCCACTCTTATAAATAGTAAGGTGCCATTCCCTTATAAATAGACAGAGATACGTGGATATATTCATACACAAAGACAGATAGAGATATACAGAGAGAGACATAGAGAGCCAGAGAGCCTGAAGAGAGAGCATTTCTTCATCAACGCCCAACAGTTCTTCTACAGAGCCAAGGCTGCACCCGATCGTCCAAAGAGTAAGGCAGAGCTGCCATCGCTTTCCCGAGCCTCTACCGTCACCTCCCAAAATCTAAAATAAACAATTGTACTTAGATTGTTGTACCTAGGTTTTCGTCCCTAGGCTTTCTTTGTACAAGCAAGTTTGTATTGTGAAGTAAAAGTCCAGTCCTCCGATAATTGTTCTGTTCTTTTATATTTCATGGCAAACAGTCACGTCCATATTACCTCTGATACCAATGATCTTTTGGCTTAACACCTGTACCCAACCCGGGATAAAAGACATGGTGTTAAGACCACAAAACCTATCACGTCTATATTACCTCTGTTAGGTTTTGTCTCAAAATATATTCTACCAAAAATCATTCCTGATTATCGAGTGTCACGTCCATATTACCTCTGATACCGATAGTCTTCCGACATAACACATGTACCCAACCCGGGATAAAAGACACGGTGCTAAGACTACAAAACCTATTACGTCTATATTACCTCTGTTGTATTTTGTTTCGAATCTATTACCCGTACCGCCAGTGCGTAGAAGAGTAATAGGTCTCCAAAAGTTATCCTAATCTATTACCCATACCACTAGTCCGCAGAAGGGTAAAAGGTCCACAAAAGTTATCCTAATCTATTACCCGCATCACCAGTGCGCAGAAGGGTAATAGGTCCATAAAAGTTATCCTAATCAATTACTCGCACCATCGATGTACCACTGAGTAGTAGATCGACAAAATATTATTCAAATCTATTTGCTCGTACTTCCATATGCACAAATGGGCAATAGGTCCACAATAAGGTCCTCTAGTTGGACGTCCTTTATCAAAACACTAAATGCTTTCCCCACCGAAGTTTGCCCCAAAATCTATTACTCGCACTACCAGTGCACAAAAATGGTAATAGGTCCACAAAATTCTCCAACAGGAAAAACAACCACGTCCATATTACTACTAAGTTGTTTTTCCGTCCATCACAAACAAACCACCCAATAAATAGAATTTCCACGTTGATAGCACCTCTGAGTTGTTCTGTGTATCCTCATTAGGCCCACTCCTACCACGTCCTCATTACCTCTGAGTAGGAAGGCTCTACTTTAGACCCATATTTACCACGTCCTCATTACCTCAGAGTAAATATGTTGGTTTTCTCTCTACTTATTATCCGTACTCGCACCGCGAGTACACAAAAAGGATAATAGGTCCACAAATGTCCTCTGTTGACCATAAATGTTGTATTAGGTCCTCTAGTATATGCACCCCTTCTTCACAATCATATGCTTCTGGAATCCAGTTGTTCCGTAGCATTCATTACCCGTTACGTAGAACTTTCACGTCCATATTACCTCTAAGTTGTTCTATGTATCCTTATTTGAGTCCACTCCTACCACGTCCTCATTACCATCAACCCTATATTTACCATATTCTGATCACCTTTGAGTAAATATGATGGTTCCCTCTCTCAACTTATTATCCGTACCTAAAACCAAGGTACGCCAAGGATAATAAGTCCACATAAAATCCCCAGCAGAAATACCTAAACCTATCATGTTTATGCTACCTCTGATAGGATTGCCACACCTAAACAGCTCTACTTTCCATGCTTCTTATTCATAGTATTCCAAATTTGCTATTTGAAAACTTTGAAGGGGGTCTTGTAGAAGCATAAAAAATATGATATTGCTTTTAGTCTCATCGGAAAGGAGAAGAAGAAAGGGCTCATTCCATTCTATATATAGAGCCCCCTTGCCTCCTTTGAAAAGGGCACCAAAATAAAAATCACTCAATTGTGTCAGTCGCTGTCATGGCAAGGATGAGTTGGGTTCTGAGTACTATGCACCTTCACTGGCTAGTACGAAGAAATCCAAGGCGGCATGGACCATGCACTTCAAATGTGCTATGCCAACAGTAAACTAGAGAGGCACGAACAAAATCATGCATGCTACCAATGATAAATTGTACAGAATCGACTCGGGTGCATTTGTACCAGATATGAGCCGACTCTTAAAGTCCTCCTCCCACTTGGGTGCAATTCTTGCGCTTGAACCAAGTCAGGGGGAAATTTCTTGCGGGCCAGACCCCATGCGACCCATTGAGAATGTCGAAGCTTCCAAATTGGACTCTTCCTACTACGCACCTTCGGGTGCTAAGTCGAAGAAGTCTAGGACAGTACGGGCCCAATAAGCCCAGTCAACTGTCCAAGCTGCTGACCGTCAGTGGGCACCGTTAACTGATTATACGGGCTCTATATGGAAAGTTGTACAGAACCACCCGCGTCCAGTCCCCCAGGGCTAACGGACAGGGTGGGTCTCAAAAGTCTCCCTATGACGATCGAGCGTAGTGATTTACTAGTTGGTGATCAGAAAGCAAATATGATGGCCCCAAAAGTCTTCCTGCAATGTCCGAGAGCAAGTGCTTTACGAGCCTCAGATCAGGGAGCAAAATGGACTCGAGCCGTAGAAACAAGTGGACCCATGTGGCCAAGTAGACTCGACCCGCAGAAGGAATGCTCCTAAAAATCCCATGCGGCCAAAAGAAACCAGGCCGCAGAGGGAAGGCTCTCGAAAACCCCATGCAGTTATGTAGACTCGAGCCGCAAGGTTCTCGAAGATCCCATGCGGCCAGGATGACTCTAGCCGCAGAAGCAAGGCGCTCGAAGAACCCATACGGCCAAGTAAAACCGAGCCAAATCGAGCCACAGAAGCAAGGCTCTTGGAGACCCCGTACGGCCAAGTAGACTTGAGCCACAGGAGGAAGACTCTTCAGACTTCATGCGACCAAGATGATCTGAGCCGCAAAAGGAAGTCTCTTGAAGACCTCATGCGTCCAAGCCTATTCGAGCCGCAGAAGGAAGACTCTTCAGACTTCATGAGGCCAAGATGATCGAAGCCGCATAAGGAAGTCTCTTGAAGACTCATCGGCCAAGACAATTTGAACCGCAGAAGGAAGACTCTTGAGACCTCATGCGGCCAAGATAATCCGAGCCGCAGAAGGAAGGCTCTTGAGATTTCATGCGGCCGAGCCGATCCAGGCCGCAGAAGAAAGACTCTTGGTACCGTTTGCGGCCAAGTTGATCCGGGCCGTAGAAGATTGATTTTACTATATTATGGGGGACACATGGCAATTTGACCAAGTCTCAACCACTCAGATTTGTTCCAACAAAGAAATCTCAACCAACCACCAGCTGGCAGTCAAAGAACGAGTCTTCATGTGTTATTGCAGTCACGTAGCTACGTGGCCATCTATGTGGCTCAAAATATCCTTTATTCCGAAATTACTATAAATAGCAAGGTACCACACACATACAAAGGGTTGGCAATCCAAGGTTGGCAACCTACAAAGGGCAATTTCTTCAAGAGCTAAGACTGCATCGGATAGTCCAAGGAGTAAGGCAGAGTTGTACACTTTCCCGAGCCTCCACCGTCACCCCCAAAATCAAAAACTAAATAATTGCACTTAGATTGTTTTCTAGGATTTCTTTCTAGGCTTTTCTTTGTACAAGCGAGTTTGTAATCAATTTTGGTGTTTTTGTAATACATGTCTTTGATATTTTAATGGCAAACAAGGACGGGCATATTTTGGACCTAGAAAAATAAAGCCATTCAAAAATGGGTTGCATGTCAACTAGATCTTGCTCTGAGGAATAGCTATTGGTTCAACAAATTTACACATATTACAATAAAAGGGTTAGCGGCGGGGACGAGTGATCATTCTCCTCTTCAGGTTTGCTTGTCTGTAAATCATAAGCAACGGACACGGCCTTTCAGATACAATAATGTTTGACACTTGTTAGATGGATATGCTTCGAAGGTTCGGGACTCGTTAGCCAGGGTAATTCATGGCGACCTGTAGTTCCGATTGGTTCAACACCTCAAGCTAATTAAATTCAGCCTACGTGACTGGTGCAAGGCAGTGCCTAAGATCGATCTTTTTGAAAAAGAAGCAACTCTTTACAAGTTACAATTGGGTTTCAAGAAAATATGCTGAACGAAGACCTTGCCGTACGGGAGCAGAAGCTGGCTCATGAGGTTGGGATGCTGCATACAGTGGAGGAGATTCAAATGGCTCAACGGGGAGATAAATGTATAAAATTCTTCTACGATGCTGCTCGGGCCTGATAGGACCGAAATAACATCCATTCTCTCTTGGCGCAGGATGGCGTTGTTATTTCAGGCCAGACAGACATCCAAGCAGAGGCAGTCAGGTACTACTCCACTTTATGTAATCAAGATAATTATATGTCTTCTTTTCCAGATATTGTGTAAAAAAACATGTTATGGAGGCAGGCAATCAAGACCTGATAGCTCATGCATTAAATAAGGAGGTGGCAGAGCTCAGTAAAAAGACAGATGTGGTTAAAGCCCCAGAGCCGGACGGCTTCGGAAGCAAATTTTACAAGGTGTACTGGATGGAAATCAAAGATGCGGTGCTGGAGATGATAAATAATTTCTTTCGGAATGGTCGCCTGCTTCGGGAGCTCAACCACACATTTCGAACACTTATTCCAAAAAATGAGGGGGCTACGTCGCTGTAACACCCAGTTTTCCAGATGAGGGTAATTTTAAAATTTTGTAATTATAATTATTATTATTGATATTTATTTTATATTATAATTTTGGTGGTTTTTAATCATTTTTAAACTATTTAAAAATGATAACTTGTGATTTGGTGTTTTGCTAGTGTAACCCTAGAGATAGTGATCTAGAGCCCAGCCATGTGATTAGGGTATTTCATTTATCATTTTTTAGCTTGAAGGTATTTTGGTCATTTTTGAATTTTTGGGATTTATTTGGAATTATTGTGAATTATTGAGATTTATTAGAATTTATGTGATTTTTAGTATAATTTATATGAGTGATATTCTAGACTTTGACTAACATTGACTTTGGAGCCTAACCTAGATGCTAACCCAAGTAGTGTTGACTTGATTAGGTCATGTGACCCTAACCTAACATTAAGTTAATTCCTAATAGGCCATTTAGAATTTAAGTTAGAATAGAGAGGCTTTAGTCATAAGCCATGACTTACGGTTTTGAAACCATTAATTAGCATCTTAGACCATAGAGGCCCAAGCCCAACACCATGTAAACCTAACCCTAACTATAGCTTGGAAGGCCAGCCCACCTAGGGATTACCCCTATAAGTAATCTCTTCCATTAGGTTAGCCTCCTTTAGAAAGTTCACATTTGGAAAGAGAGGTATGCTCCATCTTTAGAAATTCATAAAAAATCCAATTTAATTCCTTTTCCCTCAAACTAATTGCAATAGATTCTAATTCAGGTATTCTTGTTGTGTGTGTAATTAATTTTAAGTTTGTTAACAATTTGGTGAAGTTTGGCCATCAATAGGAACACTCCTCTTTGGAACTTTTGAGGAGTTTTGACACCTATAGGTAATTCCTTCAAAACTTATTGAAATTGCTGTTATTATTGCATATTAGCCTAGATCTAGGTATCCCCTAGCTAACCCTTGATTTTTGTAGGATTTTTTGTCCGATTCGTGTCCTATTTGGACACGTATCAGTCCCTATACCTAGGTGTTCGAGGAAATAGCCCAAAGGGGATTTCGATCTGATTTTAGGAAAACTTTTGAATAGGAATTTAGGTTTTGTGGTTGCTTATCAAAATCTGGTTGACTGAGCTTGATTTAGTGTCGTGTCGTATCGGGATCTGGACACGAACACACACGTTCAGCCCGTGAGCAGTATCCTACTAATCGGGAGCGATTTCACTTTGGACACAGCACTTGGACACTTGATTCTTTGAGGACATATTGGAACAGTGTCTGACACAACACTTCCAAAGTGGTACGACCTCTCGTGTCGTGTCGAGGGAGCACGAGGTCGGATACGGGTTTTGTACTGCACGCGTACAGTGGGTTTTCGGCCACTGATACAGCTCTGTAGCTTCGGATACGACACACTAGGACACGATACAGGATGATGGACACGTAGTTGGGCCCTAGGCGAACCTAGGGTTGTGAACACGAGGTCTGGTTTGGCCTGTGTCGGGTGTACGACACGCGTACACTTGTGCATGAGACTGCACTGGAGATTCAGTGTTCAGTTGCTGTTTGAGTCGCTGGATGGTTTGGACACAGTTGTGTCCACATGGGTGGACACAAATAACATGTAAGATACGTGCACACCCTATATTACATTTACCAACCAACAATTTCCTATCTTAACATGTTTTCGATTGTTAAATCCTATTACCCTATTTTGGACTGAACCATGTATTTTCATGTATTTTCAGTTTTACAAATTGGATTTTGGCATCCATTTTAGTTTAGTTTAATACTATTAATTGCATGTTTTATACCCTAATGTTGTTTACCTACATGTTTTCTAGCAATATGTCGATTTTGGGATGAATTGTTTGGGGTTTGATATCAAAACTGGTTGTTAATGTGGGTGGGACTGTTTTCAAAACCTGAGAGTTAATGTGTATGTTAGTTCTTCAAAAATCTGAGATTAAGTTCATATGTTAACTGTCACTTGATCCTTGAATCTTAAAAACCTGATGATGTTTCACCCTTCACTGTTTTTTATTTCTTTAGCACATTAGCACACATTTTCCTGTCAATACATATGTTTACTGTCCATTCCTGAGACACAGGGAATGGGATTCCTGCACACATGTTTACTGTATACTCACACACACTCTAATGCACATTGTTTTCCCTGTCCTTGGAATTCCTACTGAACAATGTCACAGTTTCCTTCTTAGCACACACACACCTATCTAAATCCACACACACTCTAACACATAGGTCATTTGCCTGTGAGCATTAACACACATTAAATCATGCATAGACACATGTTCCTGCCACTTGAGATTACTCCTTACACACACATCTCCTACACACACACACACACACTGGAACACACACACACTGATTTCTGATTTCCCTTCACATGTATCACAGTCACATACACACACATCTCATATGTTACCCCCCTCTCTATGTATATATAATACATATATATGTGTGTATGTATGTCTATAAGTATATACCTAAATGTCTAACCAAATGTGAATGAATGAATGGTAGTGTAGGATGTATGTAATTTTAATGTGAAATAGGAGATATACATATTTCTAAAATATATATATATATATATATATATATATATATATATATATATATATATATATATTCATTCATAAAGTAAATAGTGATACATATATATATATATATATATATATATATATGTGGGATGTACATATAGGTAGCCTATATGTTAATGAGTGTACTATAATATATTAGATATATATATTGTTATGTGTATATGTGTTTGTGGTTTTGCTTAGGCATGATATAGCCTATAGCCTAGGGCTCTTAGCCTATGGTGTGTCTGTTTGTCTAGTGAGAGTCTTGTTAGACTTGTTTAGTCTTAATTAGACCTAGTTAGACTAGCATAGGCTAACTTGACTAGTTTAGACTTGGTTAGCCCTAGTTGACCTAGTTTGACTTCTAGGGTTGACCAAAGTTGACCACGAGTTGAATTTGGTCTAGATTGACCTAGAATCATGTAGCATGCATAGTAGAACTTCATGTTATCATTTTAGACTCATAGTGACTTGTACTATTCTATAGGAGACAGACACCACTCCTCGAACAGTAGATATTCTTCAGATACTCAGGATACAGGCGAGTACATTCTCTGATCATTTGATATCCTGTTAGAATTATTATTCTGCTTCAAATTACTTTACTTGATACTGTCACGTTGGTCACACGGATTAGTACTATATGGATCCCTTCTTGAGATGTTATCCCCTCAGGGAGCATCGGATACTACATGTTCTGTACGTTTTACTTACATTGCGTATCACTGTGCTTCATGGTTCATTGATCACTTGTGACATGTACTCTCATGATCACAAAGTCTTCCTTGAATCACCCATTTATGGGCATTCCTAGAATCACCCATTTTTGGGCCTACAATGTATCACCCCTTATGGGCCTTTGCATGGATCATAACATAACCTGGCTGGATCCTTGTGTATTGATTGGGGGATACGGGGGAGTAGAAGTAGACATGTGAATAATACCCAAGTAGTATCTCATCTGATTACCTCCGTAGTGTCTCATCAGAATCTCCCATGCCATTCACATGTTTATATTGTACTCTGACTCACTAGCCGTTGTTAGTTCTCTACTTATAGAAGATATTTCTGTTGCAGTTCTCTCTCTGTTTACATTTTGTACTTTCTTTCAGTTTCCTGTATCTTACTTTACTGCTTGATTATATTTTCTAACCTGCTATGAACTGTTGAGATGTATTGTGCTTGCTCCGTCCTGATTGGGCACCTTTGAATGTTTATAGAGGACGAGGATGAGGCTGGTATTGACACCTTCTATGGGACAGCCCTAGACGATACTTGTGAGCTAGACTCTCAGGAGAACCCAGCTCTAGCTGATGACATTACCCCTACTGCCTAGACTAGTTTTGTTAGGCCTTATCTTACTTATATTGTCTTGGGGCTAGTCTAGTCTAGGTTTTACTATTTTTGTCATTTGAGATCTGGATTGTATATATTCTTTCATACTCTGTAGTTAAGACTTTGTATTTCTGGATGTTGCTGAGTTCTTATCTTAGATACTCAGACTCTTCTGATCATCTGTATTTTATTTGAGTTCTATATCATATTGTGCTTCTTCTTCCTTAGTTGGGATTGAGTTTACATTCTGCTATGTCACCCCCATTCGGGGAATATAAACTGTTAGCCTTATATTGTTGGATGTATGAGACCTAGGACAGCGTTCTACCGCCGATACTGCGGCATAGGCTGGACGTACCCACATCTCGTGCCCTTACTCTAGGGTGCGGGTCGTGACACATTTTTAGTGGTGGCCCATGCAGGTCAGATTATGTAGTGGTATTCGAACTAGAATATCCCTACAGCCTGTAGTAGGATTAGGATATTTCTGAGGTACTCAATCACACTAGAAAAACTCTTAATCAGATTCCTTTATATAAATTATTGCTTATTGACTTCCCTTGAATATAAATTGTCCTCCTTTGAATTTTCGCTTCATTCTCAGAAATTGCTTCTTGTTTGTATCTATCTTCATGATGGTTATGAAGATACGATCTCATCACTTCGGTTCGGGAGATACTATCGAGAGGCTGGCCACCTCTCGTCCTGTTTATCTGGGCCTCGAGACCGCAGCTCCTGTTGTGCCGACTCAGGTCGGCGTTTCTGCTACATTGGAGGTGCACCTCTGTCTGTACAGAGACTCTTTACCGTCATTTCCAATTTCTCTCAGCAGCAGCGGTTCATGCAGCATCAATAGCAGACCAGGGGAAACCAGCAGGGCAAGCTATCGTCAGGACAGTCGAGGTTGCACAGACCATTGGAGATCTTGCTGCAAGTTCCGTTCTTCTCGATTCCATTTCCGTAATTGTCTTTTATAACTACCTTGAAATATGATTTCATCTGTTCCTTGTTGATTGATTAATTTTATCCTGTTGCTCTTTTGTTATGTTTGTTTTTCTTCTTAAAAAAAAGAAAATCATATGGGCTAGGTCACCTCAGTTGTGGGATTTAGAATCTTCGATAGTCGTGTTAGTTGGCATAGTGAGGACATATAGTCAAATTTTGGACATATTTCTCGGGTGTGGGAATTTAAGAGTTTTGCCGTCGCATACGGCAATGCAAAAATTTTAAATACCATAAACCTAGAGGTATGTGCCTTAGTCAAGGACTCTGTGATTATCGCAGCCTTGCTTACTAGTATGACGAGGATTTGGAGCACCATAATTTTGGATAGACGCATATGATTATCAGATTGTACCTTAAATGTTTTTGAACATATTTTCTCTACTTTTGTTTCAGTCCTTCTAAAAAAAGAATTATTGTTTGTTTTGTTTTGTTTTGTTTTGTTTTGGTTCTCATTATTTAACTAAGGAGTAGCTTTATTTGTTATTATAAACCTTGTGTAACTTCTTGCTACGAATTTCTTCATAATACAATGAATCGATGATTTTTGCTAAGACCTTATTTTGGATTTGATATTATAGTTCTGGTTTCAAAATGGTTCCATCTTTTAAACAGAAAAGCAGAACAGATTCTATTATCATTCGCTTACTGCCAATATTTTATTACCATCATTTTTTGTCTTATATAACTGTCCTGATTACATCAATTCTCTGTCTCGTATCTAATTCTGTCAGCTATACCTTGAAACCCTTAAATCTTTATATCATTTTGCCTGAGACATGTTAAGGAAATAACGTGAATTATCTAGTTCGAAAATTACGTAATTGGTTATCATATGATGATTTGTAGGAATCAGAATGTTGGATGTCAAATATGAAAAATTCGAGATGGAGATGTGGTAAAGGTTTAGATGGAATCGAGAGATAAATGTTATCAATTTAGAAACAATCGCAGAAAATTTTGGTTATGAGTAATTCATGGATGTATTTCAAAAAAAATAAAAACTAATGAGGATATCAGAGGTTAACCTAGTTTTGAGAACTTAGAAAATCTTGGTTATTGATTCTTCGGAACTTTTACTCTAAGGCTATGTAGAAATTTAGAAACAGAAAGGAGAATTTAATTGTATTCATTGATTATGCAAAATTGAACTAGATATTGTAAGAGGGTGACTAGAGACAGAGAGAACACAAGGATTTTAATTTATAGGAATTATTTTAGATGATTGGGGAAAAATTATAGAATTCAAAAGGATAATATTTGAAGGTGAACGTTGAAAAAAATATGAAGGTTGATTTATAAATAAGAATAAATTTTGTATGACATAGTGGTATTAGGGTTGAATAAATATGAGACTTGAATTAAACAAGTTCAATGATTTCATAAACTAGATTTATACGTTTCAGATCTAAATTAGGACGAGGTGAAGGAATTTGAAAATTTGATTAAATGAATAAGTGTTGGTACCTAAATAAAAGGGGTATGCTTCGTGAGAAATGTTTTAGAAGTTTGGAATTTTGTCCATGGTGATCATGGTAAAGGTTTAGATGACTGAAGGTTATAAATTTTTTGTTGATAGTCATATAAAGGTTGATTTTTATATTGGGACTTGTGAGATAAAAATATGATTGGCAAATGATAAACTTGATGGTATTAGAGAGAGATGATTAACTTGACTTCTTATGAAATCTTTTTTGTTTTCCCTAAAAGGTTTTCTATATCATTGTATTCTAGCTCCCTTAATCACGACCAATCAACCTTGATCATCCTTTCTTATCACATTAATGTCTTGGGTTCGTACTCAATTGAATCAAATTTAAATATGACCTGAATCTCCATCCTTGTATGCTCGTGCTCAGACTTCGATGACCTTGTCCTCCATATTGCCCAAATCTTGATTTCCCAGAATTGATCAACTTAGATCGTATCGAGACTAAATATTCTTAATATATATTGTGATTGGATTTCAATGCTATTGACAACTGTCCCTTGAACTTTTGATTTTGATTTTTCTTTGAATAGTACCCCTTTATAGATAATTGGTAGTTATCTTATTTTATTTTATATTTTTGATAAGTACCAGTTTTTATATAGGATGGTAGACTGCCTTACAGTTTTGATGATTTGTTATTTCTGTATATTTTCCAGTTTAACACCCCTGATTGCTGGTATATTTTGATACCCCATGACCGTTTTGGTTTAGCATGACTTGTATACCTAGATGAGATTTTCACTACCACCGTATGCCATGACCATGTATGTCGTCCTTTTAAATCGTATGATTTATTTAAGTTCTGAGACTTTGATTGTGGGGGTTTGACCTAGAAGGAGTATGAACATTTTAATTTCGAGGACGAAATTTTTCTAAGGTGGGTAGGATTGTAACACCCAGTTTTCATATGAGGGTAATTTTGATATTTTGTAATTATAATTATTATTATTGATATTTATTTCATATTATGATTTTGGTGATTTATAATCATTTTTAAATTATTTAAAAATCATGACTTGTGATTTAGTGTTTTGCTAGCGTAACCCTAGAGAAAGTGATCTAGAGCCTAGCCATATGATTAGGGTATTTCATTTATCATTTTTTAGCTTGAGGGTATTTTGGTCGTTTTTGAATTTTTGGGATTTATTTGGAATTATTGTGAATTATTGAGATTTATTATAATTTATGTGATTTTTAGTATAATTTATTTGAGTTATATTCTAGACTTTGACTAGCATTGACTTTGGAGCCTAACCTAGATGCTAACCCTAGTGGTGGTGACTTGATTAGGTCATGTGACCCTAACCTAACATTAAGTTAATTCCTAATAGGCCATTCTGAATTTAAGTTAGAATAGAGAGGCTTTAGTCATAAGCCATGACTTATGGTTTTGAAACCATTAATTAGCAACTTAGCCCATAGAGGCCCAAGCCCAACACCATGTAAACCTAACCCTAACTCTAGCATGCCCGGCTAGGCCACCTAGGGATTCCCCCCTATAAGTAATCTCTTCCATTAGGTTAGCCTCCTTTAGAAAGTTCACATTTGGAAAGAGTGGTATGCTCCATCTTTAGAAATTCATAGAAAATCCAATTTAATTTCTTTTTCCCTCAAACTAATTGCAATAGGTTCTAATTTAGGTATTCTTGTTGTGTGTGTAATTTATTTTCAGTTTGTTAACAATTTGGTGAAGTTTGGACATCAAGAGGAACACCCATCTTTGGAGCTTTTGAGGAGTTTTGACACCTATAGGTAATTCCTTCAAAACTTATTAAAATTGCTGTTATTATTGCATATTAGCCTAGATCTAGGTGTTCCCTAGCTAACCCTAGATTTTTGTAGGATTTTGTGTCCGATTCGTGTCCTATTTGGACACGTATCAGTTCCTATACCTAGGTGTTCGAAGAAATGCCCCAAAGGGATTTCGATCTGATTTTAGGAAAACTTTTGAATAGGAATTTACGTTTTGTAGTTGCTTATAGAAATCTGGTTGACTGAGCTTGATTTAGTATCGTGTCGTGTCGGGATCTGGACACGAACACACACGTTCAGCCTGTGAGCAGTGTCCTGCTACTCGGGGGTGATTTCACTTTGGACACAGCACGTGGACACATGATTCATTGAGGACACGTTAGGGCAGTGTCTGAAAGGACACTCCCCAAGTGGAAAAACCTCTCGTGTCGTGTCGAGGGAGCACGAGGTCGGACACGGGTTTTACACTGCACGCGTACAGTGGGTTTTCGGCCACAGATACGGCTCTGTAGCTTCGGACGTGACACACCAGGACACGATATACGATGTTGGACACGTAGCTGGGCCCTAGGCGAACCTAGGGTTGTGAACACGAGGTCTGGTTTGGCCTGTGTCGGGTGCACGACACGCGTGCACTTGTGCACGAGACTGCACTGGAGATTCAGTGTTCAGTTGCTGTTTGAGTCTTTTGATGGTTTGGACATGACTGTGTCCACTTGGGTGGACACAAATAACATGTAAGACATGTGCACACCCTATATTACATTTACCAACCAACAATTTCCCATCTTAACATGTTTTTGATTGTTAAATCCCATTACCCTATTTTGGACTGAACCATGTATTTTCATGTATTTCCAGTTTTACAAATTAGATTTTGGCATCCATTTTAGTTTAGTTTAATACTGTTAATTGTATGTTTTATACCCCAATGTTGTTTACCTACATGTTTTCTAGCTATATGTCGATTTTGGGATGAATTGGTTGCGGTTTGATATCAAAACTGGTTGTTAATGTGGATGGGACTGTTTTCAAAACCTGAGAGTTAATGTGTATGTTAGTTCTTCAAAATCTGAGATTAAGTTCATATGTTAACTGTCACTTGATCCTTGAATCTTAAAAACCTGAGGATGTTTCACCCTTCACTGTTTTCTATTTCTTTAGCACATTAGCACACATTTTCCTGTCAACACATATGTTTACTGTCCATTCCTGAGACACAGGGAATGGGATTCCTGTACACATGTTTACTGTATACTCACACACACTATAATGCACATTCTTTTCCCTATCCTTGGAATTCCTACTCAACACTGTCACAGTTTCCTTCTTAGCACACACACACCTATCTAAATCCACACACACTCTAACACATAGGTCATTTGACTGTGAGGATTAACATACATTAAATCATGCATAGACACATGTTCCTACCACTTGAGAATACTCCTTACACACACATCTCCTACACACACACACACACACACTGGAACACACACACACACACCGATTTCTGATTTTCCCTCACATGTATCACAGTCACATACACACAAATCTCATATGTTACCCCCCCTCTCTATGTATATATAATACATATATATGTGTGTATGTATGTCTGTAAGTATATACCTAAATGTCTAACCTAATGTGAATGAATGAATGGTAGTGTAGGATGTATGGAATTTCAATGTGAAATAGCTATATGAGATATACATATTTCTTTATATATATATATATATATATATATATATATATATATATATATATATATATATATATATATATATATATATATATATATATATATATGTACATATAGGTAGCCTATATATTAATGAGTGTACTACAATATATTAGATATATATTGTTATGTGTATATGTGTTTGTGGTTTGGCTTAGGCATGATATAGCCTATAGCCTAGGGCTCTCAGCCTATGTTGTGTCTGTTTGTCTAGTGAGAGTCTAGTTAGACTTGTTTAGTCTTGATTAGACCTAGTTAAACTAGCATAGGCTAACTTGACTAGTTTAGACTTGGTTAGCCCTAGTTGACCTAGTTTGACTTCTAGGGTTGACCAAAGTTGACCAAGAGTTGACTTGTGTCTATATTGACCTAGAATCATGTAGAATGCATAGTAGATGCATAGTAGAACTTCATGTTATCATTTTAGACTCATAGTGACTTGCACTGTTCTATAGGAGACATACACCACTCCTCAGACAGTAGATATTCTTCAGATACTCTGGATACAGGCGAGTACATTCTCTGATCATTTCATATCCAGTTAGAATTATTCTCCTGCTTTAAATTACTTTACTTGATACTGTCACGTTGGTCACACAGATTAGTACTATATGGATCCCTTCTTGAGATGTTATTCCGTCAGGGAGCATCGGATACTACATGTTCTGTGCGTTTCACTTACATTGTGTATCACTATGCTTCATGGTTCATTGATCACTTGTGACATGTACTCTAGTGATCATAGAGTCTTCCTTGAATCATCCATTTATGGGCATTCCTAGAATCACCTATTTTTGGGCCTACCATGTATCACCCCTTGTGGGCCATTGCATGGATCATAACATAACCTGGTTGGATCCTTGTGTATTGATTGGGGGAAAAGGGAGAGTAGAAATAGACATGTGAATAATACCCAAGTAGTATCTCATCTGATCACCTCCGTAGTGTCTCATCAGAATCTCCCATGCCATTTACATGTTTATATTGTATTCTGACTCACTAGCCACTGTTAGTTCTCTAATTATAGTAGATATTTCTATTACAGTTCTGTCTCTGTTTACATTCTGTACTTTCTTTCTGTTTTATGTATCTTACTTTACTGCATGATTATATTTTCTAACCTGCTATGAACTGTTGAGATGTATTATGCTCGCTCCGTCCTGATTGGGCACAATTGAATGTTTACAGAGGACGAGGATGAGGCTGGTATTGACACCTTCTATGGGACAGCCCTAGACGACACTTGTGAGCTGGACTCTCAAGAGGACCCAGCTCTAGCTGATGACATTACCCCTACTGCCTACACTAGTTTAGTTAGGCCTTATCTTACTTATGTTGTCTTGGGACTAGTCTAGTCTAGGTTTTACTATTTCTATCATTTGAGATCTGGATTGTATATATTCTTTCATACTCTGTAGTTGAGACTTTGTATTTCTGGATGTTGCTGAGTTATTATCTTAGACACTTAGACTCTTCTGATGATCTGTATTTCATTTGAGTTCTATATCATATCGTGCTTCTTCTTCCTTAGTTGTGATTGAGTTTAGATTCTTCTATGTCACCCCCATTTGAAGAGTATAAACTGTTAGCCTTATACTGTTGGATGCATGAGACCTAGGACAGCGTTCTACCGTCGATACTGCGGCTTAGGCTGGACGTACCCACTTCTCGTGCCCTTACTCTAGGGTGCGGGTCGTGACAGTCGCTTACCGACTTTTGACCTATATCATGTTGTAATTATATATAAGATAGTTACACATCTTATGTGTTGATGGATGGAGAATGTTACACAAGAGCTTGTGTCCAAGAACCAGGTAACTTTTATCAAAGGGAGATCTATTACGGAATATAGTATACTAGGGCATGGGATAGTGAGGGAGTTCAATAAGCCTAGAGGCAACAAAGCGTACATCTAACTGGATCTTAGAAAGGCATATGACATGGTAAACAGAGACATTTTATGCATTTTGTTATCCATGGGCTTTGATAGATCATGGGTTCGATGTGCTCGAGAGTGTACTACGACGGCTTCTTTTTTGGTCCTCGTCAAGGATCAGCCATATGGTATTTCAGAAACAACAGAGGGATCCGACAAGGGTGTCCGTTATCCCCTTATTTATTCATACTGGTCTTGGATTACTTCTTTTTCTTGATGGATATTGCAGTTTGTCATCGCAAGATTGTCCCTCTGCTCAAACAGATCCAACCACATGTAACTCATCTTATCTATGTAGATGACTTGTTAGTATTCCTAGTTCCATCCTTTTATGGTCTTGCTTCAATTACTGCGGTTATGGAGGAGTTTGAAAGGTTCTCTAGATTGCAACATAATAAAGAGAAGAGTACTGTCTACTTCAACAAATGGTGCCACCAAAAGGAGGAGAGGGCGGCCATCTTGGGGATCAACAGAGGAGAGCTACTAGTGAAATATCTTGTTATCCTTTTGTCGGTCAATTATGCGAAGGACTCGGATTGTTCGAGTATAGTAGAGTTTGCTTAGAGATGTATGGAGGGATGACAAGCTAAAAACCTATCATTTTGAGGTTGGCTAGAATTGGTCCGTTCAGTTATTTTTTATATTACTAGTTTCTAGTTTCAATGGATTATTCTTCCAGTTGCGACTATTGACAAGTTGGAAAAACTAAGTGCGGATTTTATTTGGAGTGGTGGTATACATGCCAAATCTTGGAAGGACCTATGTCGTCCTCGAGAAGAAGGGGAATTGCGCTCCGATCTCTACGTATTTTGCGAACAGTTGTAGGATGGTGAATGGTTTGGAGATTTTTGCAGGAAGGTTCCCTGTGGGGTAGTTGGATGCGGAATAGATACCTAAAAGGTGCTAATTTCTGGGCTTACTCTGCTAATAACAATGAATCAGTCTCCTTTAAACAATTGTTAAAGTATCGATCAAGGGCATGTCAGAGGTTAACGCGTGTTATAAAGGATGGAGATTTGACTAGCCTTTGGTTGGGATCTATGGATCCAACACAAGGGGTTGCTTGGGTGGTTGGGAGATCACACATCTCAGGAGGCCTACAGGAATGCATAGGTGGCTACTATCTTGAATGGAGAAGAGTGGCGAGCGGACGTCCACCACCATGCACGTTTATGAATGTAGCATATAAAGAAAGTATTGGTTAATAGAAATCTACCAAAGGATACCTGACACTAGGAGGGTACCCTGATTGGGAATTTTGTATATTAGGTGGCTTATAATCGTGCCAGGATGGTGTCTGATCCTTGGATGTTCGCAGAGATTGTTTGGTGCAAAGGGAGTGCCTGAAAATTGTAAATATGCTTACACAAGCTCCTTATAGAGGAGTTTCTCACCCTAGATAGGCTCTCCAAATTTGGCATTCAGATTGGTTCTCAAACTTGTGTGATGTGTGGTCAGGCATCAGAGACACAGAATCACTTATTCTTCCAATGTGAAGTTACTCGAAGGATATGGCGGACTCAAGAGAGGGTGCTCCAATTCTAGGCCGATTCTGAGATTGACATTAGTGAAGTGGCATATATTATTGTCCGGGGTAAGAGTCATGGTCATCAATGGTACTGGGAGGCTCGCATCTGACTAGCTGTTGTATTATGGCATGTTTGGCGGGAGTGTAATGCTCGTATCTTTGATTCAACCGGGACCACTGAGAGAGGGATTAGTCTTAAGGGAGCCATGTATACTGGCTTAGATGTAAACATCTTACTTTATATATATATATATATATATATATATATATATATATGAGGAGGGGATGTTGATCCCTCCTCATATATAATAAGATGATTACATCTAAGCCCCATGAGGAGTGATCAACATTCCCTCACTTTTCCATCCCCCAAGCATCCCCATGATAACACCCATTAGATCTTCTTTAAAGTCATCTAATCTTAACCGTTGATTTTTCAATGATTATGATTAGATGAGGGGATGTTGATCCCTTCTATATATATATATATATATATATATATATATATATATATATATATATATATATATATATATATATATATATATAGGGAAGGGATATTGGACCAAACTTATTGCATCAATTGTTGCACCAAACAATCTCAACCACACATTTATTTCTATCATGTGGTTATAAAGCATTCCATAAAGTTGTTGCCACGTCATCATGTTTTATAACCACATGATTGAAATAAATGTGTGGTTGAGATTGTTTGGTGCAATAATTGATGTAATAAGTTTGATGCAATATCCCTCCTCATATATATATATATATATATATATATATATATATATATATATATATATTAAAAAAATATATATATATATATATATATTGCTTTGTAAAGTCTCACTTGAAGTCTTTCTTTTTTTCTTTTTTGCTTGGTGAAGTCAGACCTGAAGTCTTTAAATTATGACCAAAGCATAACAAGCGATGTCTTCATGCTGAGGGAAGTATAATTTTTTGCACCGTCAAGTTACTCTCAATCCGGCATTGAAATACAATACAAATGTGACTAGAATAATAAAAAAAGAAGGAAAATTCTATATGCACTTCATTTTTTACTTGAGGGCAACCCAATTTTTTATTTATTTACAAGTTTACCACTCTATTTTTTTGCTTGTGGACAGCCCAAATTTTGAGTATAAAAGCCAATAGGACTATAGTCAAATTCTATAGTCTATAATATATATAGGACTAATATTCGATATTTTCTTGTAGCCACGACTGATACAGTTATTTTTGAAGACATGTCACCCTCTTAGATGTCGTTCCTTCGTTGTGTTTATTTTTTTTTTCCTTTCAATTACATGTTTATTTATTGTATATTCGACATGTTATTATGTATCTTGTTATATGTCCCCTGAGGATCTGGTGATCTCTCTAGGTTTTGTTGAGCTGCTAAATTAGGAAGGTAGTTGGTGGTTGTTTCAACAAGATGTCAGGAAAATTTAGTTGATACTATTATCAGATTCTTCCTTATTTATATTTTTGTCTTATATTGACTCATGCTGCTATTATAGCATAGTATTTTACAAGCTTCATATTTTCTAGAGCTTGTTCATGATATATGTATTATTTGAATTTCACTCTAATACATTCATCTATTCTATAATCAGTATATTACTGTCTAATCAACTTTAGTGCACTTGGTTCGCAATTGTTTTTACTATCTTGTGGATTGAGATATAGTTGACTCTAGCTTTTAGATAGTTATATTTGATTTTAGGGACAACTTAAGTGCATTACTTGAGGGTCTCCATAGAATGGGTTTACCCTTGAGCATGAACCAGCTGGCTGAGTCACGTGCTGGTCCCATGAATTTTGCGGCTGGGGTATGACAATATATATATATATATATAATAATGGCTCTGCAGGCTCCGCATCATGGCTCCCATTCGTGTCCTCTCTGGGGCGTTATCCCCCGCTGACGTTGCCGCCTCCGCCTGCCTCCGGGGTCTGCGCCGCCGGTCGGCCCCCCACCCTTCCTCCCTCTCCTCCCATGGCGTCGCCGCCAACCGATCTCCTCGCCTTCATCGGTCTGCATTCCTCCCCAGATCTTCTCTCTCCCTCCCTTGCGCCTTCATCTTCACCGACCGCCCGTCTAGCTGCTCCTCCTCCCTCCTCCGCCCGCTCTCATCCCCTTCCGTCCACCCCCTCCCTCCACCCCACCGCCCTGTCCCGGCCGGCCCAATCGCCCCCGTCTCCCTTCCCTTCGGCCGCCCCTCATTTTCTGGCCGGCGCTTCCCTTCCGGTGTCGACGGTCCCGAACGGCCTCCAGGCACAGCTGGCTCGGAGCAGCCCCTCTCCAGGACCCAAGCATTTTTTCTGCCTCTCGATTCTTTCCATTTCGAATTTCCTCGGGGGCAGCCCGCCGGTGGCCACGTGCCCCCCTTGGAACCCGCACCTCTCTTGGCTAGCGTGTCTCTCCCAGGCACAGTCAATGCCAGTTTGGCACGGTCCAACGGAGCCGCTCCCCTCTTAGGGATCGAGACTTTCGTTCCCCTGCCGGGTCACATGGACTCCGGTTTTGTCTGCTGTGGCGGGCCCGGCCTTGTGCCTCTCTGTGGAGCACAGTTGGGCGCTGTTGTGGCGTGCCCCGTTGCCTTGGACTGCCCGCTCGGGGCTATTGGTGTGGGCCATAGTGGCGTACCCTGCCCTTCTGGAGTAGGCGCAGCTGGGGTGCGCCCTGTTGGCGTGGGCGCAGTTGACCCGGGCGCTGTTGGGGTGCACCCTGCTCCCTTGGGTTTTCTGTTCGGAGCTGTTGGTGAGGGCATTAGTGGTGCACCCTACCCTGTTGGTGTGGACGCAGTTGGGATTTTCCCAGTTGTAGTGGGCATAGTTGGTCTGGGCGCACCTTGCCCCAGTGGCGCACCCTGCCCTGTTGCTGGCTCTCTTCCGCGCGGCGCAGTTGTAGCTGGCGCTCCCTGCTCGGTTGGAGGCACACTTCATTGTGCGGCTGGTTCTCTGTTGTTCCCACTTGGCGATGTTCCTGGGGGCCCATGTGGCGCTTTTTGTGGGTGCTTGGGTGCGGCTCCTCCCGTAGGGGCCCAGTTTGGCGCCGTCGCCACGGGCCCCAGCGGTGCTTCTTCTCCAGCTTGTGGCGCCGCTCTTGGCGCGTCTGTGCCCGCCAGCTCGAGTCGCACCTATTGGTGCTGCTCTTCCCTTGGCGGCCCCTTTGGGCACTGCCCTCCCTCGGCGCTAGCTTTGGCGGTCCGCTTAGGCACCGTCCATCCTTTTCATGCGCCTCCTGCTGTGGGCCCATTGGGCGCTTCCCCTTCTCTTTCCCCCTGCCGCGCCTCCTTTTGTGCCCAATGGGGCGCACCTCCTGCGCCTTCAGTTGCGGTTCTGCGGGGATCCTCCCTTCCCACCCGTTTTCCTCCCTCCGTCAGCGCCAAGCGCGAGCCCCCCTCTTCCACTTCGCACCCTTTTCCTCTGTCGGAGGACGTGATGTTACTATCCAATACGGCAGGTCTGCTGGTCGCTCCTCCCCTTCCAGGCTCCACCCTTTCCCCGCCCCCTCTCGCTCACCGCGGTTACCCTCTCTGGGAGCTAGTCTTCCTTCTACGACCTCTGTGTCATCTGGCCCAACCTGTCTTCCGGCCACCTCAGTCTCTGGCGCTTCTCATAGCCCTTCCACTTCCCTTACCGACATCCTTCGGCCTTACAGGGTCCCCAAGCCGGGTATCCCGATCCCGGACGTCCCCCTTTCCAATATTGATTACTCGGAGGCTTCTCCCATGCCGATGGTGCCGTTCTCCGACCAGGAACTCTCTTCTCTGGCCACCTCATTCCCCTACTCCTTCGTCCTCAAATTCTCAACTGGCTGTCCTAAGCTAGCTAGGGTGGCAGAAGTTATCGTCGGGTGGCAGCTTTCTGCGGAGTACAGGGTGGCACCCCTTGACCCTAGGCATATTCTGTTACACCTTTCCTCCGACCTTGACCACAGGACGGTCTGGTCAAAAGGCACCGGGAGGGTCGACTCCCACCAGATGAAGATAATCAAGTGGTCTCCATACTTTAACACCAAGGAAGACTCAGCGACGACTGTCGCCTGGGTCACCCTACCCAATCTTTCCCTCATCTGCTTCATTCCGGCGGCTTAAACGTATAGCCAACTCCTTCGGGACCTACGTGGCTACCGCCATCGAAACCAGCAACCTGACTGAAGCTCACTACGCGAAGATATACGTCGAACTCAACCTTACCTCAGACCCCCCAACCACATCCTCATTGAACTAGGAAACCAAACTCACACTCAGCAAATCATCTACGACAATCATATAATCTATTGCACTCACTGCCATTTGCACGGTCACCAATCGAAGCACTGCCTTCGTCTCCATTCGGAGCTCAGGAAGAAACCAGGAAGGCCAGATCCGAACCCCAAAGGGAACCAGCATCATAAAGTTGCACAATCACCCCTGCTTCCTCTTCCGAACTCCCACACCAGATTCAACTCCAGCGAAGGCAAATCCGACAGAGGCAATTCAGCAGAAAAAGCTGTGGTTCCCTATCACCCACCTAACCTTTTCTTGGCCAATCAATTTAGCGCCCTCGTACCAGCGGCACCTCCCAGGATTCGGTTTGTCATGCAGACTTCGACCAGGACCCCGGAACGGACTCAGCAAACCTCAGCACCCAAGAGAGCGCAGATGAGCCATCCTAGAACCTCCAATTTCCGCCGTCCAGTATTCTCCGCCTGACAACCCCATAGTTGATGCCTTGGCCATCCAAGGACCAGAGCAGGCCTCAGAGGTCTACAGGTCCTCACCGCTGGATTCCCTCTCCAAGCGGAAGGAGACCAGATTGGTATATCTGACGACTCCCTCCTCATCCCGCTTGAGCATCCAGACCTCAATTCAGCAGGCGAAATGGTCGCCCCCAATAAATGCCCCGAGGACTCCTCCTTCGACACATCCCCTAAGAAGACGGGGAAATCACCCACCACCAATAGGAAAGCAAAGAAAAAAGGGACCGCTAAATCCCCGTCTATGAACACCAGGTCTGCTACGAGGTGGTCCAACCAACCCCCCCAAAGCTCCATTAATGCTGAACATTCTCTCCTGGAATGTTCGGTGTCTGGCGAACAAACCTATGATGAGGAGAATCACTAGCATTAAGAAAACCCACAAGATCGACATCTTGATCATCCTCGAACCCAAAATCCCGTACAAGAGGATCAAATCCATTCAACTATAGCTAGGCTTTCACTTAGCCATCGCCGACAGACACGACATTTGGATTCTCTTTTCCAAAGATGTCAAAATTAGCGTCATCCAAGATACAAGCTAGGCCCTGTCCTGCTGGATAGAACACCCTTTGTTCCCCAAACGTGCCATCCTCTCCGCGGTCCACGGCAGTTGTGAAATTGTAGAATACAGACACCTATGGAACGATCTCCTAGACACCAACAACCACAACCGCAACCTCCCTTGGCTTTGCATCGGAGACTTCAACGCCAACACTTGCAGTGATGAGAAGATTGGAGGCAGCCCTCCCCCTCTCTCTGCCATGCAAGACTTTAACAACTTCATCTTCAACTCCTACCTCACCTCCCTCCCGTTCACCGGCAACGCTTTCACCTGGTGCAACATGTAGGAAGGCGACCGGAGGTAATTCTTCTGCCTCGATAGGACGTTAACGAACGCCCACTGGCTAGACACGGGGATTAACTCCAAGCTTTCTCACCTTAACGCCACCGAATTCGACCATGCCCCCCTTCTGGTCGGAATCACGAGAACTTCCATCCATTCCAGAAAGAGCTTTCGTTTCCTGGACTTCTGGAGTGAGCACCCCCCAATTTTTAGGAGTCGTCACGCTAACATGGAACAACGTGGACTCTACTGGCCCCCTTAATCATATAGCCATAAAGCTCCAGGCCACCAGGAAAGCTCTGACAGCATGGAGCAAGCAAGCTTATGACGACATCTTCAAAGCCATTCGCGAGGCGGAGGACAACGTGACTCGTGCTGAAGCGAGATACACGACCGACTGTTCGTCTTATACCAGAAAGCCGCTGAAACTCACCAAAGCCATTCTCAAATTTAGGCTAAAGATTGAGACCAATTTTTGGAAGCAGAAAGCGAGAATCAAATGGGACAGGGAGGGAGACAACAACTCGAGCTTCTTCCACGCTTGCGTCAACGGTCGTAGACAAAAACTCAATCTCCACCAAATTGCCGCAGACAACGGCACCACCATCAACGACAAAAAGGGCAAACAAGAGGAGGCTATGAAGTTCTACTCCAGACTTTTTTCCAAGGAAACGGTTCGCAAAGACAACACCTTCCTGGACAGGATTCCCCATCTTATCAGTGACACAGACAATTTACGGCTTGAACAGCCCCCCTCGGTGGAAGAACTAAAAGAAGCAGTATGGGCCCTCGACGAGCATAGTGTCCCAGGACCAGATGGATTTTCGAGGTTTTTTCGCACCTGCTGGGATATCATCAAGGTTGACATCCACAACGCGGCCTCCGCCTTCCTCCAGGGAGCTACCTTTCTTAGAGCCATCTCGATTACAAACTTTATCCTCATCCCCAAGAAAGACAACCCAGAGACTTTTCGCGACTTCCGCCAAATCAGTCTCTGTACCTTTACCAACAAGAATATATCTAAGATCATCGCCTCCCGCATGGCAGGCCTTCTACCCAAGATCATCTCGGAAGAGCTGAACGATTTTATTCGGAGAAAAAATATCCAAGATAACATTTTGCTGGCCCAAGAGTTAGTCATCTGCATGAAGTTCCCAGCCAGAGGGGGCAATATTGCAATCAAATTGGACATGGAGAAAGCCTATGACAGACTAGACTGACAATTCATGATCTGGGTCTTCAGAGCCTTCGGCTTCTCTGAAACTTGGACGAACGTTGTGTGGAGATCGATCAGCAACTCATGGTTCTCCACGGTTATTAATGGCCAAGCGGACGGATTCTTTAAATCCTCTCGAGGAGTCAGGCAAGGCGACCCATTATCATCCACCATCTTCATCATTACGGCGGATGCGTTGAGCAGAAACCTTAATAAGATGGCGAGCACTCCCAACTTCCAATACTACCATACGACTAGCGGCTGCCCGATCATCACTGACCTAGCCTTCGCAGATGATATATTTATATTCTTATCTAAAGATACTGGATCGGTGGAGTCGTGCACAACACGTTCCAGAAATATGAAAGGTGCTCAGGGCAGAAGATCAACCCGGACAAAAGTGTCATCTATACCCACCACAAGATCAAGAGAGAACAAGCGACAAGCATATCAACAACCACATCATTTCCCATCAAGCATCACCCATTCCTCTACCTCGGGTGCCCCCTCGTATACGGAAAATCCAACGGCGGGATCTTCAAGAATCTGACCAATAGCATCAGGAAGAAGCTCGAGGCTGGTACAACGCCACTCTATCCCCAGGAGGCAAGATTATCCTCATCAACCACGTCCTCATCTACACCGCGGTAGCGTACTCCCCCCAAGAATGTCCTATCCTACATCGAGAGTAACTTCAACAACTTTTTTTGGGGCCACAACGGTGGGCACGAAAAGTACCATTGGGCCAGCTGGAATACCATGGCTCGTCCTACCGGGGTGGGGGTCAGAGTTTCACCAAACTTTCCCACATTGTCAACGCCTTCTCGATGAATTTGTGGTGGATGCTTCGCACTAGCAAAAACTTATGGTCCAGGTTCATGAAGGCTAGATACATCAAGCATACCCACCCATCCATGGCCATCGCTAACAGCAGATCATCCGCAGCCTGGCGCCACATCCTTCTCGGGCAGTCCCTCGCCGAACCAGCGATTTTCTTTAAGTTAGGCAGCAGGGAAGCGTCGCCATTCAAGGAGCGCTGGGTTGGCGATTTCTTCATTCCCAACACTTCGGCGGCTCCAGGGAGCAGCACTATCAAAGATCTTTGGGATCTTCCCAACAACACCTAGAATTGGTCTAAAATTAGGTCTTACTGGGCCAGAAGCGGCCGATCACATTCGTAGTAGCGATTTGAGGATCGAACTAGACGCTGACAAGTTAGTGTGGTCGCCCGATGGAGAAGGCGCATTCTCAGTTAGGTCTGCCAGAAGCGTTCTCCAGGGGAACGCAGTCCCGTCCCCTACCATTGCCTCATTATGGTAGACGTACATCCCCAAAAAGTGGTATTTTCTCATCTGGAGAGCCCTACGTAGTATCCTCCCCACCGACGACATTTTCAATACAATCGGATTCATCCTCGCCTCTGCATGCACCTGCTGCCCTATTCGTCAAGTGAAAATAGCCAACCACATCCTCAGCCAGGGGGATCTTCTGGTCAAGGTCTGCAGTGCTCTTTTCCAGTGCTGCAAATTGCCTTACGGAGGCTACAAGTTTGACGTCCTCATGGCCACCTGGGCATCAGCGTCCCATGGCCACCAGATTGTCGCTGCGGCCGCAACGTGTGTTATATGAAAAAATCCGAACAAGGCGAGATACGAAGGCCACCAGTACAACGTCGACCAACTGATTCGGGAGACCATTCGCCAATGCCACAAACGGAGACCCCTCTGTAGGCATGGCCAGGCGGCCTTCTGGAACTCTCTCCTATCCTCGGCTTAGCCGTTTTGTTTCTAGTTTTCCCTTCTTTTGTCAGTATACGTGTATAGGCTTTGGCATTTTGCGTCTTATGGTATACTTGTAAAGGTTCGGCCTATTCGGCCTTCTTGAATAAAATGGATGGTTGAAAAAAAAAGAAAAAAAAAAAAAATATATATATATATATATATATATATATATATGCCCATAGGGGTGTAGCCCATTGGGTACACCATGGGCGGTTGGTCCCGTGGGGATGGGCAAGTTTTGAATCCTCCCTGGGGCTCGAACTCCCGGCCACTTGGGCCACATGCATCTCTAGATCTTAACCACTAGGCTAGAGGTCATTTGCATATATATACTTAAAGAGCGGGGACTGCTTCTTCCCCGAGCTGGAGGAGCACAGGACCCTAGGCGGGACAGGCACCGCTGCAACCTGCTTAGCAGCCAGCTTACGCGGCACCTCCCGCGGTACGTTGGGCAGTGAAGGATTCAGAAATTTGTCTACAAAATAGGTCTCCAAGTTGATGTGTTCGTTGTTATGTATGCCCAGATCCGCATCAAGGGCCTGCTTGACCTCTAGCATTCTGGGAAGGATCGCGTAAGCTAGATATAGGTTTTCGTCTATGCTGCGAAAGACATGGAGTTCCCGGAGTGCCTCTGCCGGTGAGCAAACAGCAGCAATCCGGTCGAAAAAATCACGATATTGGATTGGGGATTCACTGAGCGACGATGCTAGGGCAGCAGCGGCGTTATCTAGGTTGGGTGCTGGATCAAAATCAGCGGGACCAGCAGGTGGTGAGGTGCACGAGATGGGGTCTACGGTTGGGGCCAGGCGCAGGGGGGCTATGATCGGAACCGCTGTGAATTATTGTGGTACCGCGGCCTCGGAGAAATCAAAGGTCTCCTGCTGATGGACCAGAGGAAATGTTGGCTGGAAAGCGGACAAGCTGTTGTTCTCGGAGAAAACAGCAGTGATGTCCTGAATTAGGCTAGCTGACTGATTGGCTTTGTCGATGGCTGCATGTTTCTGGCCTTCGTTGGGGGGGTGTGCTGAGCCTATATATATATATATATATATATATATATATATATATATATATATATATATATATATATATATATATATATATATATATATAATTAGTTTTGAAAGAAGGTAAAAAGTTTATTCGTATAATCAATACAAAGTACAAAAGAAGAACGCTTATGTTGGGTTCATCGAAGATACATCAAAATCAATATTATGTAAAATTCCAGTAGATGAAATGATACATTCATCAAAAGCACGTCTATTCCGTTCCCTCCAGACATGCCAAACCGTAGAAGCCAAGCACAACCTTGCCTCATTAAACCACCCAGCTCCTCTATGTCTGTTAGTCCGAATTTGAACTATGGTCCCCTCAATATCTCTAGCATCTGCCCTCAGTCCCAATCTATGACATTGTTCTCGCCAAATAGCCCAGGCCATAGTACATGCAAAGAATAGATGGCTAATAGTCTCAACTGTGGAATGACAAAGCACACAACAAGGTGAAGTAATGTGTGCCCCAAACCGAAGAAGTTTGTCTCTCGTAAGAAGACGACCCAGTAGCACCCGATACATGCACAACTGCATTTTTCTCGCCAGACCCTTCATCCATACGAACTCAAAGTTGTCAATATAAGGGTGGCGAGCTCGGACCAGGTCATAGCAATCTCAGAACCTGAACCCAGCTTGGCCGCCACTGCCATTTGTATGCGAGAAAACCCAACAATCATAGGGCGCCTCCTCATATATATATATATATATATATATATATATATATATATATATATATATATATATATATATATAAAGTTCGGCGCTCGTAGCGCAAGTGGCACGAGTAGGGGGCTCTTGCCGGAGAGACCCGGGATCGAGCCCCACCTCCCGCATCAACCAGGCTGGATAACAGTGGCCACGGGGTTGATGGAGATGCGCGGACATATATATATATATATATATATATATATATATATATATATATAAAAGAAAAAATATATATATAAAAAAAATAAAAATAAAATATATATATATATATATATATATATATATATATATATATATATATATATATATATATATATAATATTTATATTTTGAAGCAATGGGTAATTGTGGCAAACTCGCCTCCATTGGGGCTCAAACTCCGACCACTTGGACCGCATGCATCTCTTTTATTCACTAGGCTAGAGGTCATTTGCTATATATATATATATATATATATATATATATTATATATATATATATATATATAATATATATATATATATATATATATATATATATATATATATATATATATATATATATCACTTTCTTTGTTGTCTTTTTGCTTGGTACAGTCAAACCTGAAGTCTTCTTTGTTCTTTTTTGCTTAGCAAAGTCAGACCTGAAGTCTTTAAATTATGACCAAAGCAATAATAAGCAATGTCTTCATGCTGAGACAAGTATAGAGTTTTGCACCGTCAAGTTACTCTCAATCAGGCATTGAAATACAAGACAAATGTGACTGGAATAAAAAATGAAAGAATGTGCAAAGTTTTCCAAAGGAAAATATGTGCATAAACCATAAAGCACATAAACCATAAAGCAACGTCTGCATGCTGAGAGACCGAGACAAGTAGCGAGTTTTTCACCATTAAGTTATTCAAACGTACCGTCAATCGACATTGCAATTCAAGACAAGCATAGTGAATGGAAGAAAAACCGTGAAAAGTTCTCCAATCCAAAGGAAGGAAATAGGGGTGAGTGAATATATAATAATCGAATTAATCGTAAATTGTGTTTTTAAAAATCTAAAACTAAACCGTTTTCAGAAAGAATCGAACAAAATCGAATCAAATTAATTCGGTTCAATTTTCGGTCGGTTCAATTTCATGGACTAATTGGTTGAGCCTTATATAGAGAGTAAAAAAAAAATTAGCTTAGAGAGTGAATATATATATTTTTTATTTAATTTATTTATTTAATTTAATTTATTTTATTTTATTGTTTATTTTTTTTTAGGAGAAGGGGGAAATTTATTGATGTATCAGGCGCAAAATGAGTAAGCCTATACAAGAAGCGCGCGTAGCGCTGGCAACAGAAAAGAAACGGCTAGGCTAGCCGACAAAACAAAAACAAGAAGACAGAAACTATTCTAGGGTCTCCCAGAACATGGGCGGTGAGTGCGTGCAGCGCCTCCGGAACTCTAGTATCTGCCTGATGATTTTCCTGTACAGTTGGGGTGGTGTAAGTTGTCGGCCCTCGTAACGGAACTTGTTCCTATTTTTCCACAGGACCCAAATTCCTGCGGCTACGACGATCTGATGTCCGTGGGAAACTCTCCAGCTGGACAGGAGATCGTTGAAGCCCCTAGGGAGGAGGACCATCTTAAACTTGATGTTGAGAGTCGCCCAAACATTCGTGGCCAGCTCCCCGGAGTTGAGGATGTGCTCTGCTGATTCGGATTGAGGGAAAATGCAGCAATGGCACCTCGAAGCTAGGTTGTAGCCAAAAGCAGAGATGGCGTCGTCGGTGGAGAGCTTCCTGAAGTGGGCTCTCCAGATGAGGATCGACCATTTGATGGGTATGCAGGCGTGCCAGAAAGGAGAGATGAGGGGATTCGGGGTTCCGAAGCCGCGGGCGACTGACCTGGCAGAATACGGAGAGAACTGGCCGTCCGGGCTAGGGGACCATCTCGTGATGTCCGGAGTGTCGGAGAGGCGGAGATTTGCAATGGCGAGGTGGGCGGCAGCCGCCGGACCGAGCCAGTTAGTGACTCGGTCCCAGATCCATCCGGATGAAGGATCCCAAAGCTCGCGAATCTGGCCCTACCGCGGAGGAGACTCGTGGGGGGTGCCAGAGGATACCACCAAGCCAACGGTCGTGACTCATCGATGAGTAGCCATTACCCAGCTGGATGTGCATGAAGTGGTCTGCGAGCTGTCGGCCTCGGGTAATGCGTCTCCATGATGACGATAAACGGGTGTTGACTAAGGCCGTCCCTGGATGGGAGTATCTGAAGTATCTCGCTTGCATGAAGCGAGTCCAAATTGAATTGGTTGTCCGCAGCTTCCACCATAACTTCATAGAGCATGCGTTGGCGATGTGTTCCAATCTACTGAATCCCAGTCCGCCCTCGGAGGTGGGTTTAGCCATTGTGTTCCAGCTGGCCCAGTGGTGCTTATCTTTGCCTTTATTGTGGCCCCAGAAGAAGCTGGCGAATAGGGATTCAAGCGAAGCGAGGACCTTTTTGGGAGGTTTGCAGACCGCCAGGGTATAGATGGGAATGGAGGATAGTACGTGCTTAATCAGAATCAGCTTGCCTCCGGACGAAAGGGTAGCATTGTGCCAGCCCTGGATCCGTTTCCTGATGGCGCTGACCATGTACTCGAAGATACCCGAGTTGGCCTTGCCATAGACCAGAGGGCACCCTAAGTAGGTGCAAGGTGGGTATGCTGTGGCAAAGGAGGTCAAGTTGGAGAGCGTCGTAGAGTGAGACCTGTCCGTTTTGTGATGGGTGTATATGACGCTCTTGTTGTTGTTGATTCTTTGTCCGGAATATCTGGTGTACCTGTTCAGCTTTTGAAGTACCACCTCGATGGACCCGATGTCGCCGAAAGAAAAAATGAGGACATCGTCAGCGTAAGCGAGATGGGTGATGATGGGGCAGCCGATGGTGGTGTGAAAGTTGTTGAACCGCGGGGTATTGGGCATGCACTTAAGGTTTCTGCTGAGGGCCTCCGCAGTGATGATGAAGATAGTGGCAGAAAGAGGATCCCCTGGCGAACGCCACGGCTCGCGTTGATGAAGCCTTCGGCCTGGCCGTTGATGTCGGTGGAGAGCCAGGAGTTGTTGATGGACCTGAAGATGATGTCTATCCAGTGTTCTGAGAAGCCGAAAGCCCTGAAAACCCAGATCATAAATTGCCAGTCTAGGCGGTCGTAGGCTTTCTCCATGTCCAGCTTAATGGCGATGTTCCCCCCTCTGGCTGGGAATTTCATGCAAGTGACCATCTCTTGAGCGAGCAGGATGTTGTCCACGATGTTACGCCCCTTCACAAAACCACTCTGCTCCTCGGATATAATTTTGGGTAGGAGATCCGACATCCGGTTAGCGATAATTTTTGCGATAATTTTGGTGGCAAAGTTGCAAAGACTTATGGGACGGAAGTCTTTTAAGGTTTCGGGGTTTCTTTTTTTGGGATTAGAATGAGATTAGCTCTAGATAGAGATTTAGGTTATCTGGCTCCTTGAAAGAAGGCAACCGATGCCTCCAAAAAGTTTGGGCCGATAATGTCCCAGCAATATTTGTAAAAAACCCCGCTGAACCCGTCTGGTCCGGGAGCGCTGTGCTCGTCAAGATCCAAGTCCGCGGTTTGAACTTCGACAACATTAGGAAGGGAAAGAAGCTGCTCGTTATCTTGAGCGGTGATGATGCTAGGGATCTCTGCCAGCACTCCCTCGTCCATGACGACCGCATCATTGGTGAAGAGATTGGAGAAGAAGTTGTCCGCGGCCTCTTGAATCTTTTGCTGGTCTGTCAGCTGGTTGCCATTGGTGTCGTGGATACGATGAAGGTTGAGCTGATGTCTGCGGCCTTTAGCGCAGGCGTGGAAGAAGCTGGAGTTGCGGTCCCCTTCATTGTCCCATTTGAGTCTAGCTTTTTGTTTCTAGAATTTTGTTTCAACTTTAAGCCTGGACTTGAGGATAGCTCTGGCTAGGTTGAGCGCGGTTTGCGGTAGATCTGTTGGTAACGTAGGTGATTTCGGAGCGGGTAACATCGTCCAACGCATTTTTGATCTCCTGAAAGATGTTATCGAAGGCTGCCTTACTCCATCTGGAGAGGGCCTTGCTCGTTGCTCGTAGTCTGTTCGCGACTCTATACAGCAGATCGATGTTGTTCACTGAGAACCATGCTAATGCCAGCTTGGATTTGAAACTAGGATGATGTCTTCAGAAATTCAGAAATAGGAAATGCTTCTTGATTAGGTGGGAGCTGCTGCTGATCTCGATGAGGAGGAAAGAGTGATCGGATTCTGTGGTGTTGAGGTGGGAGAGACGAGAGATCATCTCCTTGTCAGCCCAGTGGTTATTGATGAGGGCGCGGTCGAGGCGGGAATATTGACGCCGGGATCCTTCCTGCATGTGGCACCAGGTGAAAGAGTTACCGGAGAATGGAAGGTGAGCTATGTGAGCATTGAAAGTAAAATTGTTGAAGTCGTCCATGGCCGTAATTGGAGGCGGATGCCCTCCGGACTTCTCGACACTGTAAGAGATGGTGTTGAAGTCGCCTAAGCATATCCACGAAAGGTTCTGGAGGGAGAGGTGGGTGTCGAGCAGGTCCTCCAAAAGGAGTTTGCGCTCTTGGAAGTCGCAGCTGCCGTGAACGGCAGAAGATTAAGGATCTGTTCCGGAGTTGAGGGTGTTCCACCCAGAAGGAGAGGGCTTGGCCGGAGTCCTGAAACAGTCCCGATTTGATGCCAGCACTGGCGAGGATCCAGATGTCGTGACTGCCGGCCAGTGCGGTCGCGAAACCAAGTTGAAGTTGGATGCCGGTGATCCTTTTCTTAGGGATTTTGGGTTCGATGATCACCAGGATGTCGATTTTGTTAATTTTCTTGAGGCTGAGGATTATATTCAGCGTCAGTTTGTTAGCTATACCTCTCACGTTCCACGAGAGGATGTTAAGCATTGGATTGGAGGGAGTGGGTGAGGTGGTTGAGCTTGGCTGCTGACTGTGTGGTCATAGCCGCTTGCTGATTCTTTTTCTTGTTTTTCTTCTTCTTTTTCCAGGAAGATTTCTTGGTGGAGGAGATGTGATCGTCAGTGGCCTCTGTCAAAACTACTGGTGAACGTTCAGCGGCAACCGAGGAGTAATTCGAAATCTCGACGTCATCGAGCGCACAAAGAGGGTTGTTGCGATCAAGGAAACCTGCGCTTTTTGCTTGCCAGAACCTGTCAATAAGAGAGAAACAAGGGTCAGGTGGGGTGTCGGTGGAGACGGGTCGGAGGGCCGGATCTGCAGTGGCCAACTCTTGTCCTTCGAAGATATCACTAGGGTCGTGAGCAACCACGAGCTGCTCACGTGGCAGGCCTCTACTGGAGGTCGCGGGGGGGGGGTGTGGCTGGTGCCCACAACGTCATAGGACTGACGAAAAATGGCCACGATCTAAGCTGGCGTGGGTCAGAAAAGGGGGTGCCCGTGCATGAAAACTCAACCGCTAGGGCTCCGTACGGACGGTCGAGGACCGGCACCATTCTATCACGAGTATAAACGACGGCCGACCACGCGACCGTCGTACGGCGCCGTAAGGACGTCGAGAAGATGTCGTAAAGGCATCGTGCGTATTGAATGGATGGTTGGACGGTTATTCGAAGACGGATGGACATCAAATACTTTATTTGTACCATCTGTTCCTAGATTACGCCCTCCGAAATTACAAAATGCTTTATTTGTTTTTTCGTTCTCAATCTAAAATTAGGATCTACATGCGTGTGCCGGTGTTGGCCACGTTAACAGCGCATTCGGAAGGTCTCTGTTGAAGACTTTACATAAAGACGACGACGACGAAGCCGACGAAGACGACGACGACGACGAATCACAGCTGAAGGCGCCATGGATTCAGTTAGTGGTAAACTGACAGCAGAAGATATGAAGGCCTTGGTTGATGATATTTTATCATAAAGATTAACCGAGGCAACCCCACGTGTGATCCATACTGATGTGTATTCGTCACCCTACAAAATGGGGAAGCTGGACAAGCTTGAGACGAAGTTGGAAGGAACGTCCAACTACTTGAAATGGTTACGGCAGGCAATGCGGACGCTGAAGGGACGAGGCTTGGTTGGCTACGTCAATGGCCAAACGAAGGCGCCAGATGATCCCTCGTCAAAGGAGTTTACTATTTGGGAAATTGGGAACAATATTATGGCTGGATGGTTGATAGCCTCCTTGACCGACCAGGTGTCGGGCAATATAGAGGCGACGGAGGCTGCTACTGATATATGGCAAACTTTGAAGGATATGTACTCAGGCTCAGAAAATCCTATATGGGTCTTCCAACTGCAAGATAAACTTGATAGGGTAGCCCAGGACGCCCGTACCATCTCTGAGTATGCAGCATTGTTGAAGAAGTACTGGTCTGATTTGGATCACTATGATCCTCTTCGGATGGAAGATGCACAAGTCGAACCAGCATTTGCTAAACATTTCTAAAAGTTCTTGGATTATATTTTGCGACAATGGACGATGAAGTTCTTGAAGGGTCTTAACCCTGTGTTTGAGCATAGAAGGAATGTACTCCTAGCACAGCCCATGCTTCCAACCTTAGAAGAAGCCATAGCTGCCATGGCACAAGAAGAGGCTCGATTGAAGTTGATGTCCAACAAGGGCTATTTCCAGGGGGAGCAAGCCGCTGTTGACAAGTCTGCCCTTGCCGCCTTCAATCAGCCTCCCTCTATGGCCGATGTTTGCCACAACTGTGGTGACACCGGGCATTACATCAGATTTTGTCCAAAACCCCTGCAAAGTCTGTCGAGTGATCGTGGACGGGGCCGCGGAGGACGTCGAGGTGGTAGAGGCAGATATGCTGGTAGAAGGGGAAATTATTCTGGAGGACACAAAGCTAATCTGGCGGAGGATGGGAGAGAAAATCACCTGGCTGAGTCAACTCCTCTTGAGAAGGAGTTCCTCGCGAGGTTACACAGCACGAAGCTGGGTTCGGACGGCAGTCATGTGGCGTCATCTACCACGGGGTATCACATCGCTTGCTTTGTCCAAACCAGCACAGGTATTCCTGCGCGTGCTCTTGCAGCAGCTGTCCACCAACCAGGTTGGATTATGGACTGTGGGGCATCTCGCCATGTCACGGGGTCCCGCGGTGAGTTCCAGGACTTTACACACCTACCGACAACGGAGAGCATTCAGACAGCTGATGGTAACTCCAGCTCTGTCATGGGTACAGGCACTATTGCATGCACCCCTTCTCTCACTCTCACCAATGACTTACATGCTCCGTCTTTTCCTGTCAATCTTCTTTCTATTAGTGCCATTATTCTTGATCTTAACTGTACTGTTTCCTTCGACATTCCTACGGTAACTTTTCAGGAGAAGGGGACAGGACGACGACTAGGGACTGGCACATGGCATAACGGGCTGTGGTACTTGGACAGGACTGGACTAGACAAAGTATTGGCGTCTATGGTGGCAGACACACCACTGAAAGATTCATGGCGCAGTGTAGAAGATGAATTGCTACACCACCACCAGTGTGTCGATCATTCTTCTTTTAAAATTATTAGTCGAATGTATCAATCCTTATACCAAGTGCTAATAAAGAGAAGTTATTTTGTAATGCATGTGAATTGGGTAAACATACCAGAAGCACGTATGTGAGTTCAGGAAGTAGAAGTTCAGCTGCATTTGATATGATACATTCGGACGTATGGGGCCCTTGTCCTACAACCGGTATTAACAGTTTTTGATGGTTCGTCACTTTTATTGATTGTTATACTCGCGTGACATGGGTCTACCTTATGAAGAATAAAAGTGACGTCTTTGAGGCGTTTCGAGACTTTCATCGTCGGGTAGAAACATAATATGGTACTAAAATTAAGTGCTTACGATCTGACAATGGGACGGAGTATACAAATAAGAAGGTTGCTGAGTATTTATCCACTCATGGAATACTACACCAAACTGCATGTGCCTATACACCGGCACAAAATGGTGTGGCCGAACGGAAGAACAGACACCTGCTGGAGGTCGCACGGACGATGATGCTGGCTATGAATGTCCCGAAACACTTATGGGGGCCGACAGTGTTAACGGCCTCTTATCTCATCAACAGATTGCCATCTCAGGTATTAGACTGGAAGACACCGTTGGAGATGCTTACTGGTGCAACCACGTATACTGTTCCACCGAAAGTATTTGGGTGTGTATGTTTTGTCCAAGATAATAGGCCAGGAGTTAGCAAACTGGATCCTAGAGCGGTTAAATGTGTCTTTGTCGGGTACACGACAACTCAAAAGGGATACGTATGTTGGAGCCCAGATGAGCGGAAGATGTTTGTAAGCATGGACGTTACATTCAAAGAACTGGAACGATATTATGGTTCGGATGACGGTTCAGAATTTTGTGACACACCTAACACAGAGGGTGTTAGATGTGAGGGGGAGAAAATAAGCCCATCTGTGGTGGTCGGATCGATCCAATGTCCGGTCGTGGAAAACTGGACGAAAGGGGGAGAAAATAGTGACTCTGTTACATAAGATGAAGAAGATACATATGTTAAACAGGGGGAGCAGCAGACAATAGAAAAGGAGCTCCAAGTCTACAGAAGGAGACAGCAGAAGTCCAGTACTGTGCCTGTGTCACGACCCGCACCCACTGTGAGGGTACGAGTACGTAACAGCGTCCAGCCTACGCCGCAGTATCAGTGGTAGAACGCTGTTCTAAGTCTCTAACTAACCATCAACTCATGCAGTATATAGTGTACTCATCATGATCAACTCCTAACGGAGGACAAGCATAAGATATGGTGTAACTCAATCACAGTCTAAGCACGATAAGATAATATCGAAATATAACTTAGAAATTGAAGACAACAATAACTACTGAAATAATAACAACAAACTCAAACAATCTCAAATACATCTCAAGTCTCAATTCTATACTAAAAGCTCTACATGAAAACAGATGTAAGTCTACTAAACTAAATCCCGATCACTCCTGAGTGTCGGGGCAAAAGGTAGCTAAGCCATCTCCTGGTCTGTAACATGTAGGACATGTGTCCTCAGGGCAATCATCTGTAAAATTTACAACAGGTCCAGTCAGGACATGAACGAGCACATCTCATCTAGAAAACCCAAGTAAATGACAGAGAACTATAAAGCAGTTATAGACAGTTGTATTGATGAATATGGCATTTTATATTCAGGTGATGGTAAGAAAGACAGATAAAGTGCAAGAAAAGTAAATAACTAAACACGAGAAGAATCATAGCAATAAAGACTGTAAAAATAGAACTAGCTGAACCAGGGTAATATGATATAAAGTCCAGACAGCAATGTAGATAAGTGTAACTCCAATGTAAGTCCAGTACAAGATGAATCTAATACAAGATGAATCCAGTAAGGGACGATTCCATTTATAGTGATCAATAATTCCAGGGTGAGACCAGCCTATACTCTAACAGTGTGTTTTAAAATACCGAGATCGACATATAAACGGCTATGGGTAATCCGGTACATCACACACCTGGCCGGGTGTGAGATGGCTATCATTCCAGTTTGATTCCAGCAAAGGGTGATTCCAGAAATGGGATATGTCTACATGTCTTACTCTAGTATTTCCCCTCCTAGCAAGTGAATCCAGAAATCTGATACAATGATTCAAGATGAGTCCAGCCAGAATATAATGATACCAGTAAATAATTCCAGAATGATTCAGTAATAGAGGTCAGATAATAAATGTGTGTCGTATATATGAATACAGAATATCCATATGTGTTGTAATAGAGAATCGTATACAACTAACTAGAACTGAAGTACAGTAATTGACAAATAAATGAGAGAACTATCAGAGAATGTACTCGCCTGCTACTCTGAAAAGAGTAGTAAAATATCAGATGTCTGCACTGGAGTCACAATGTCCTAAACAGAGTAATACAGGTAATAATGTGTTTAAAAATAAGACAAATAAAGTTTATGATGCAATCTACATGATTCTAAGTCAAATCTAGGTCAAGGTCAACTCTAAGTCAAACCTGGTCAACTGTCTAGGTCAAACTAGGTCAAGGGTCAAGGTCAAACTTTTAGTGTTTGGTCAAACTCTAGGCTATTGGGTCAACTACCTAGTCAAGCTAGGTCAAACTCCTGGTCAACTTTGTCTAACATGTCATTCCAGTCTAACCACATTCCTATACCAAAGCCTATAAATAAATGACACTATATAACCATACCATAAAAGTAAACCTATACCAATACCTATACAACCACTCATGGCTTAACAAAACCATATCAAACCAATTCATATATCATATATACATATATAGCACAATATACATACCATCTATGTGTCACTATACTATAACTCCTCTCCCTTCTCAATACTTAGACTCCATTCTCAACTAACCCTATATTATATCTATCACATGTATACATCCTAATTTGTAAAAGCTAACATATGATACCACAATTTACCCAGGATACTAACTTAAGTACCCTAGGATACCATCTTACCTCACCAACTCATGAAACTCATGACACCCTTATATATATGATACTTACATACTTATAGAGCCTAACTCACATCAGATATAGGTATCGTATAAAGTATTCCCAAACCCCATATATACATCCAAATACCTAACATTACTATGTACCACATACCCTCATATATACCCAAAGTCTATAGCCCTAGGCATATATAGCCTATGTATTATATAGTCTATTCCCTCATCCTCTTTTCTAACATATATCCTAACTAACCAAACTCAGGCATCTAATAACCATCCTCAACATTTCAACCTAAACTCCCCTCCCCCTCAAATCTATGGCCTAAATCATAGCCACATGGCTTACTGCTACTGCTAAAGCCACTGCCTAAAACCCAACTTCCTACAAGGGAAGGATCCCCTGCTGCCTAGTGCAGTAGGGCAGCTGCTGCTACTGCCTGCTGTATGCAGTTGCTGAGCAACTGCTGTTGCCTACTACTGCTGTGCTAATGCTGCTGCAATGCCACTGCAAAGCCAAGGTAGCAGCTGAAATGCAAGGCCAGGCCAAGCCATCCATGGCTAAACCTCTCAACATTCCAACCCCACATTCATATAATACCTCACACTCACATCTATACATATATCCTATATACATATAGGAACCCTCAATACCTATCCATATATATATAAACCTACATAACCATATCATATAAATACCCAAATCAACATTCATACATATATAGGTATAACTGTATACATATATGCATACCATAAAATAAATCAACTAACCTATGTATCTATCCAATCACAATTGTTCCCAAACCCACCATATAACTCAATTGAATACCCCACATTCATATACTTATATACCTCTCCTCTCATACACACACATATATATAACAAAACCAACCACACAAAATTCCCAGGAAAAGAATGAGTGATCTGTGCAGGCATAGCATCTCAGTTTTCATATTTAAGCTAACATTCAAAACCAAATTTCAAATTCCAAATCAATCTCATATATGGCAGTTTAGTAAAAAATAGGAACGAATTAGTGTAATGTGTCCATGAGTTTAGAAATCAGTAAACATCCTAGGAGTTATGAGTTCTCAGGTTTTGTGGTATGAAATCAGTGACCCATTCTCAGATTTTGTAGAGTGTCACATGTGTGTGTGTATATGTAAACAATTGTTTGTGTGTAATGAAAGGTGTTAGTAAAATCAGGAATGCAGTGAGTATAGAGGGTGTCCACAGTGTACAACTTAGGAAAAATAGAATTTAATCTCAGGAAACTAATGTGCAAAAAGACAGTTAACCCTATAGTTAACTGACAGCCTGAATTTCAGTCCCAGCCCACTCGAAATCAACCTTTCAACATAAAATCATAATTCAAACTTCCAGAAATCTAATACACCTGTATACGAATTAATATGGTGGTTTAAACATAGGAAAAATGGGTTGAAAACACATTTCAATTCAGAAATTCAAAACAGTTCAACAAGGCATTCACAGTTGAAAAATCAGTCCAAACTCAGATCAAAATTTCCAAACTTCCAACACCAATCACAACCAAGCATTACAGTAATTTAGTACACGTATAATGAATTAATATGATAAGTAAAACATCAGAAATTCAGTTTGAAATAGAATCAATTTCAGAAAATTCGAACGTAACACTTGGTATCATAAAATAATAGGGAAATGCAAATTTGGATATCGAAATTAAACTAAATCATCAATTAATTGGTTGTTAAACATGTGTGAACATAATAGGGTATTATACAGGTCGGTTTGTGTCCACAAAAGTGGACACGACGTGTCCAAAATGTGAATCATACAGTGTGTCAAAAGTTAACACAGGACAGCCTCGTGCGTGCGTGTGGGTCGTCCTAGGACACGACACAGGGCGACCCGTGTCTCGTGCTCAAGCACGTAGGTTCGCCCAGAGTAGGGCTAGGTGTCTAACACCCTGCACCGTGTCGACGTGTCGCCGTGTCAAAGTTAAACGCGCGTATCAGCGCGCGTTTCAAACCGTGTGACGTGTAGTGTCCATTCGATACGGGTGGGATTTCTCCCAATCCGCTGGATGAAATGGCCTGAAATTTTGTGTGTGCTGTGTCAGTCATGTGTACTAGGTGTGTACAAAATTTTGTGTCAAGACGTGCAATGTCATGTCCGCTACAGTGCCCGAGCAGCAGGGAACTGTGTACGGTTCAGTCCCCGTATGTTCGTGTCCCCGTGTGGACACGACACGATACCAAAATCAAGAAGTAATAACACAAATCACTAAGCAAGCCCTAGAGCTAGGATTCCATTCAAAAACATTTCAAAAATCAGAACAAAATGTTGGTTGAGGCATTTCGTCGAACACCTGACATACCCTATGACACGTGTCCGATATAGACACCAAACGGACACAAAATCCACCCAAATTCGAGGTACAGCTAGAGGACACCTAAACCTTGCCTAATATGCAAAGAAATCAAAATAATAATACAATTTAAAGGGTTTTACCTATGGGTGCAATTTGCAAGAAAAGGCTTCAAATGGGGTATGTTTTTCTTGATGGCCAAATGCTCCAAATTGATCCCAAACTGAAATAGCTTTCCACCAACAGTCCATAAACTTCAATTAGAACCCAATGCAAAAGACTAGGATGAAAAAGGAGATTAAATGAATAAAATGAGAATTTTTGGAAGGGGGAAAAATACCTTTTCTTTCTCCAAGTGTTGGAATGAAATAAAAGAGGCAAGAACTCAAAGAGAAGATTATTTATAGGGAGGGGAGCCCTAGTGGCTGGTCATAAGTTGCAAAAATTAGGGTTAGGGTTTCCTAAATTGGCCCATGGGCTTAAGTTATGATTAATTAAGTCATGAATTCATAAGCCATGACTTAAATTTACTAAACCTAATCCCCTCATTCTAAAACTAATCTCTAATGACTAAAATGGGTTAACTCAAGTTAGACTAGGGTTACCATGGCTAGGATTAGGCTCTAGGCTAGTCCACTAGGTCTCAACAAGTCAAAGTCAAACTTGAATTCACCAATTCATAAAATTAATTAAAAACTCAAATAAGCCAAAATGACCAAATTACCCCTAGGCTAAAAACGATAATTAAATATCCTAATGACATGGTTAGGCTCTAGGTTATGCAGTCACTAGGATTTCACTAGCAGCATGTCAAAATCACAATTCATGACCTAAAGAAGTTTTTAAATAGTTAAAAAAATTTATTAAACAATCAACAAAAATTATAATGTGAAATAAATATCAATAAATAATAATTATAATTACTAAATTTCAAAATTACCCTCATTTGGAAAATTGGGTGTTACAATCCTACCCCCCTAAGAAAAATTTCGTCCTCGAAATTAAGATGATCGTACCCCTACTAGGTCAAACCCCCAACAATCAAGGTCGATAGTTAACATGCTACACAATCCTACTGGTCATGATATCACGGTCTTGATCAGGGTCACTATACTATCTATCACAGCACAAACATCCTGATAGGTACTAATGAAATAACACAACAAGATGGAAAGAAGAACATGAAGGACAGACCTGCAACCCGTCACCCGTAGCGTCGGTCTACTCGACTGTCAGCGCAAAAGCCCTGCCCCTCTGGGGTGTATCCCTCTGATGGTGCGGGGCATGGTGCTGTGCTATAGGTGGCCTAGCTCCCTCTATCTAATCCATGACACTCAAGTAATATCTACCCTGATATTCCACTCAATTATACTAGGGCACCATCTATATGGTATCTATTCTGCAATCTGATAATCATACCCTTCTATCCAGAACCATGTTACCAGAATCCTTGTCACACCAGTAAGTATGGCTGCGATAACCATAGAGTCCACAACTAATGTACATACCTCTAGAATCATGGTATTTAAAATTTTTGCATTGCCGCTAGGTAGGCTGCGAAAACTTTAAATTCCCACACCCGAGAAATATATCCAAAATCAGACTCTATCTCATCGCCCAACCAGCTAATATGGCTGTAGAAGACTCTAGATTCCATGACTGAGGCAACCTAGCCCATAATGTTATCTTGGTAGAAAATCAAGTCAATAATGAATACCAAGAATCAAATTCAACGATGAACAAGGAAGATAGACAGATACTGTCAGAATCAAATTTCGAGATAGTTTATAATAAGATTCTCAAGGGTCATCCTAAGAATCTTCTCAAGTAGTCCTAACTGTGATTGAGTACCTCTCCTTTAAAGCCTATCTCTCAATCCTATCGCAGGCTCGCAGCAGTACAACTAAGTCGCCGTACTACCACGATATCGCACTAATGCGACTCTTGACCTGCATGGGCCACCAATAAAAACGTGTCACGACCCGCACCCACTGTGAGGGTACGAGTACGTAACAGCGCCCAGCCTATGCCGCAGTATCGGCGGAAGAACGCTGTTATAAGTCTCTAACTAACCATCAACTCATGCAGTATATAGTGTACTCATCATTATCTACTCCGAACGGAGGACAAGTATAAGATATGGTGTAACTCAATCACAGTCTAAGCACGATAAGATTACATCAAAATATAACTAAAAAATTGAAGACAACAATAACTACTGAAATAATAACAACAAACTCAAACAATCTCAAATACATCTCAAGTCTCAATTCTATACAACAAGCTCTACATGAAAACAGATGTAAGTCTACTAAACTAAATCCCGATCACTCTTGAGTGTCGGGGCCAAAGGTAGCTATGCCATCTCCTGGTCTGTAACATGTAGGGCATGTGTCCTCAGGGCAATCATTTGTAAAATTTACAACAGGTCCAGTCAGGACAGGAATGAGCACATCTCATCTAGAAAACCCAAGTAAATGACAGAGAACTATAAAGCAGTTATAGACAGTTGTATTGATGAATATGACAGTTTATATTCAGGTGATGGTAAGAAAGACAGATAAAGTGCAAAAAAAGTAAATAACTAAACAAGAGAAGAATCATAGCAATAAAGACTGTAAAAATAGAACTAGCTGAACCAGGGTAATATGATATAAAGTCCAGACAGCAATGTAGATAAGTGTAACTCTAATGTAAGTCCAGTACAAGATGAATCTAATACAAGATGAATCCAGTAAGGGACGATTCCAGTTATAGTGATCAATGATTCCAGGGTGAGTCTAGCCTATACTCTAGCAGTATGTTTTAAAATACCGAGATCGACATGTAAATGGCTATGGATAATCCGGCACATAATACACCTGGTCGGGTGTGAGATGGCTATCATTCCAGTTTGATTCCAGCAAAGGGTGATTCCAGAAATGGGGTATGTATACATGTCTTACTCCAGTATTTCCCCTTCCAGCAAGTGAATCCAGAAATCCGACACAATGATTCAAGATGAGTCCAGCCAGAATATAATGATACCAGTAAATGATTCTAGAATAATTCCAGTAATAGAGGCCAGATAATAAATGTGTGTCATATACATGAATCCATAATATCCATATGTGTTATAATAGAGAATCGCATATAACTAACTAGAACTGAAGTACAGTAATTGACACATAAATGAGAGAACTATCAGAGAATGTACTCGCCTGCTACTCTGAAAAGAGTAGTGAAATATCTGACGTCTGCACCAGAGTCACAATGTTCTAAACAAAGTAATACAGGTTATAATGTGTTTAAAAATAAGACAAATGAAGTTTATGATGCAATCTACATGATTCTAAGTCAAATCTAGGTCAAGGTCAACTCTAAGTTAAACCTGGTCAACTGTCTAGGTCAAACTAGGTCAAGGGTCAAGGTCAAACTTTTAGTGTTTGGTCAAACTCTAGGCTATTGGGTCAACTACCTAGTCAAGCTAGGTCAAACTCCTAGTCAACTTTGTCTAACAAGTCATTCCAGTCTAACCACATTCCTATACCAAAGCCTATAAATAAATGATACTATATAACCATACCATAAAACTAAACCTATACCAATACCTATACAACCACTCATGGCTTAACAAAACCATATCAAACCAATTCATATATCATATATAAATATATATAGCACAATATACATACCATCTATGTGTCACTATACTATAACTCCTCTCCCTTCTCAATACTTATACTCCCTTCTCAACTAACCCTATATTATATCTATCACATGTATACATCCTAATTTGTAAGAGCTAACATTTGATACCACAATTGACCCAGGATACTAACTTAAGTACCCAAGGATACCATCTTACCTCACCAACTCATGAAACTCATGACACCCTTATATATCTGATACTTACATACTTATAGAGCCTAACTCACATCACATATAGGTATCGTATAAAGTATTCCCAAACCCCATATATACATCCAAATACCTAACATTACTATGTACCACATACCCTCATATATACCCAAAGTCTATAGCCCTAGGCATATATAGCCTATGTATTATATAGTCTATTCCCTCATCCTCTTTCCCAACATATATCCTAACTAACCAAACTCAGACATCTAATAACCATCCTCAACATTTCAACCTAAACTCCCCTCCCCCTCAAATCTATGGCCTAAACCATAGCCACATGGCCTACTGGTACTGCTAAAGCCACTGCCTAAAACCCAACTTCCTACAAAGGAAGGATCCCCTGCTGCCTAGTGCAGCAGGGCAGCTGCTGCTACTGCCTGCTGTATGCAGTTGCTGAGCAACTGCTGTTGCCTACTGCTGCTGTGCTAATGCTGCTGCAATGCCACTGCAAAGCCAAGGCAGCAGCTGAAATGCAAGGCCAGGCCAAGCCATTCATGGCTAAACCTCTCAACATTCCAACCCCACATTCGTATAATACCTCACATTCACATATATACATATATCCTATATACATATAGGAACCCTCAATACCTATCCATATATATATAATCCTACATAACCATATCATATAAATAACCAAATCATTATTCATACATATATAGGTATAGCTGTATACATATATGCATAACCATATCATATAAATAACCAAATCATTATTTATCTATCCTATCACAATTGTTCCCAAACCCACCACATAACTCAATTGAATACCCCATATTCATATACTTATATACCTCTCCTCTCATACACACACATATATATAACAAAACCAACCCCACAAAATTCCCTGAAAAAGAATGAGTGATCTGTGCAGGAATAGCATTTCAGTTTTCATATTTAAGCTAACATTCAAAACCAAATTTCAAATTCCAAATCAATCTCATATATAGCAGTTTAGTAAAAAAAAGGAATGAATTAGTGTAATGTGTCCATGAGTTTAGAAATCAGTGAACATCGTAGGAGTTATGAGTTCTCAGGTTTTGTGGTATGAAATCAGTTACCCATTCCCAGATTTTGTAGAGTGTCACATGTGTGTGTGTCTATATGTAAACAATAGTGTGTGTGTAATGAAAGGGGTTAGTAAAATCAGGAATGCAGTGAGTATAGAGGGTGCCCACAGTGTACAACTCAGGAAAAATAGAATTTAATCTCAGGAAACTAATGTGCAAAAAGATAGTTAACCCTATAGTTAACTGACAGCCTGAATTTCAGTCCCAACCCACTCGAAATCAACCTTTCAACATAAAATCATAATTCAACCTTCCAGAAATCTAATACACCTGTATACGAATTAATATGGTGGTTTAAACATGGGAAAAATGGGTTGAAAACACATTTCAATTCAGAAATTCAAAACTGTTGAACAAGGCATTCACAGTTGAAAAATCAGTCCAAACTCAGATCAAAATTTCCAAACGCCTAACACCAATCAAAACCAAGCATTGCAGTAATCTAGTACACGTATAATGAATCAATATGATAAGTAAAACATCAGAAATTTAGTTTGAAATAGAATCAATTTCAGGAAATTCGAACATAACACTTGGTATCAGAAAATAATAGGGAAATACAAATTTGGATATCAAAATTAAACTAAATCATCAATTAATTGGTTGTTAAATATGTGTGAACGTAATATGGTATTATACAGGTTGGTTCGTGTCCACAAAGTGGACATGACGTGTCCAAAACGTGAATCATACAGTGTGTCAAAAGTTAACACAGGCAGCCTCGTGTGCACGTGTGGGTCGCCCTAGGACACGACACAGGGCGACCCGTGTCTCGTGCTTATGCACGTGGGTTCACCCAGAGTAGGGCTAGGTGTCTAACACCCTGCACCATGTCGGCGTGTCGTCGTGTCGAAGTTAAACGCGCGTATCAGCGCGCGTTTCAAACAGTGTGACGTACAGTGTCCATTCGATGCGGGTAGGATTTCTCCCAATCTGCTCGATGAAATAGCCTGAAATTTTGTGTGCGCTGTGTCAGTCATATGTCCTAGGTGTGTACAAAAAATTGTATCAAGACGTGCAGTATCGTGTCCGCTACAGTGCCTGAGCAGCAGGGCACTGTGTACGGTTCAGTCCCCGCGTGTTCGTGTCCCCGTGTGGACACGACACGACACCAAAATCAAGAATTAATAACACAAATCACTAAGCAAGCCCTAGAGCTAGGATTCCATTCAAAAACATTTCAAAAATCAGAACAAATGTTGGTTGAGGCATTTCGTCGAACACCTAACATACCCTATGATACGTGTCCGATACGGACACCAAACGGACATGAAATCTACCCAAATTCGAGGTACAGATAGGGGACACCTAAACCTAGCCTAATATGCAAAGAAATCAAAATAATAATGCAATTTGAAGGGTTTTACCTATTGGTACAATTTACAAGAAAAGGCTTCAAATGGGGGGTGTTCTTCTTGATGGTCAAATGCTCCAAATTGATCCCAAACTGAAATAGCTTTCTGCCAACAGTCCATAAACTTCAATTAGAACCCAATGCAAAAGACTAGGATGAAAAAGGAGATCAAATGAATAAAATAGGAATTTTTTGAAGGGGGAAAAATACCTCTTCTTTCTCTAAGTGTTGGAATGAAATAAAAGAGACAAGAACTCAAAGAGGAGATTATTTATAGGAAGTGGAGCCCTAGTGGCTGGTCATAAGTTGCAAAAATTAGGGTTAGGGTTTCCTAAATTGGCCCATGGGCTTAAGTTATGATTAATTAAGTCATGAAGTCATAAGCCATGACTTAAATTCACTAAACCAAATTCCCTCATTCTAAAACTAATCTCTAATGACTAAAATGGGTTAACTCAAGTTAGACTAGGGTTACCATGGCTAGGGTTAGGTTCTAGGCCAATCCACTAGGTCTCAACAAGTCAAAGTCAAACTAGAATTCACCAATTCATAAGATTAATTGAAAACTCAAATAAGCCAAAATGACCAAATTACCCCTAGGCTAAAAATGATAATTAAATATCCTAATGACATGGTTAGGCTCTAGGTCATGCAGTCACTAGGATTTCACTAGCAGCACGTCAAAATCACAAGTCATGACTTAAAACAGTTTTTAAATAGTTAAAAAAATTATTAAAAAATTACCAAAAATCATAATATAAAATAAATATCAATAAATAATAATTATAATTACAAAATTTCAAAATTACCCTCATCTGAAAAACTGGGTGTTACAGCCTGTACCGTGCCCTGTGCCTACTGTACCAAGTCCCTCGTCTACTCCTGCTCCAACTCTTGAAGATGTTGCCCCCGCACTGAATCAATTTGATTCTGATGCGGATCTCTCTGACTCTGATGGTATGATATCTCCACCACCTATTGCTCCCTTAAGGAGATCTTCTCGCATCAATGCGGATAAGGCTCCTAGTCATTTTGATGATTATGAACATGATATTGCCAACTACCTGTCTTATTCTAACATTTCTTTAAATTATCGAGCCTTCATTGCATCATTAGACTCTACTTCGTTGTCCAAATATTGACAGAAAGCAAAGAAAGATCCAAGGTGAAAAGCTGTAATGATGGAAGAACTTGGGGCATTGGAAAAAAATAAGACGTGGGAGCTGGTTCTATTATCCAAAAGGAAAAAACTGTAGGAGACAAATGAGTGTACACAGTAAAGAAGACGTCCGAAGGAAAAGTGGAACGATACAAGGCAAGGTTGGTTTCAAAAGGATACACACAATCATATGGCATCGACTATGATGAGACGTTTGCTCCAGTAGCAAAAATGAGCACCATAAGAACTCTGGTCTCTATTGCAGTAAACTATGGGTGGAAGCTGCACCAGTTAGATGTGAAGAATGCCTTTCTCCATGGGGACCTACAAGAAGAAGTGTACATGGAACTCCCGCCAGGGTACTATGCTACAGAATCAGACGGAGGGACATCACATAGAAAAGTGTGCAAACTAAAAAAGTCGCTATTTGGACTCAAACAATCTCCTCGAGCCTGCTTTGATCGATTCAGAAAGGCTGTTACAGGCATGGGATACCATCAAGCAAATACAGATCATACGGTCTTTCTTCAACATGCAAGAGGCCACATCACTATACTTGCTGTATACGTGGATGATATAGTAATCACAGGTAATGATGAAGTCGAGATCGCTAAGCTGAAGTCAAAACTCATGAAGGAGTTTGAGGTGAAGGATTTAGGAGCGATGAGGTACTTTCTAGGTATCGAGGTGTGTGAAGGCGAACAAGGAATTGTTTTCTTACAGAGAAAATACGTACTAGATCTGCTGAAGGAGACAAGGATGCTGGGATGCAAAGCAGCAGTCACTCCAATTGACCAGAAGTGCAAGTTGGGAGCAGAAGTAGAAGAGCCAGTTGATCGTGAAAGATATCAACGACTTGTAGGGAGATTGATTTGTCTGGGGCACACTTGCCCTGATATCTTATTTGCGGTGAGTATAGTAAGTCGCTACATGTATGATCCAAGAATGGGTTATATGGATGCAGTGTTTCAGATCTTGAGATATCTGAATGGGACGCCGGAAAAAGGGTTATGGTTCAAGAAGAATGGATGTATAGAAGTTGAGGGATACTGCGATGCCGACTGGCGAGCTGCATAGACGATAGAAGGCCTACCAAGGGATATTGTGTCTTTGTAGGACGAAAGTTGGTCTCATGGAGAAGCAAGAAACAGTCAGTGGTAGCACGATCTACATCTGAAGCAGAATACCGAGTAATGGCTTTAGGAGTGTCGGAGTTGCTGTGGGTGAAAGCGTTGCTGACAGAGTTGAAGTTGGACAAGGGAGCACCGTTACGTCTTCATAGCGATAGTAAAGCTGCAATAAGTATAGCTAATAATCCAGTTCAGCACGATAGAACGAAGCACATCAAGATCGATCGATTCTTCATCAAAGAGAAGCTGGAACAAGGGATACTGAAGATTGATCATGTTCGCTCAGAAGAATAAGTGGTAGACTGCCTGACTAATGGTCTTAGTTCATTAAGTCTGTCGAAGCTATGTAACAAGATGGGAATGATTAATATCTATCGCCCATCTTGAGGGGGAGTGTTGAGAACTAATAAGGGACTTAGTCCCACATTAGAAAATGTAGTATAAAGAGGAGCTAGACTCCCTATAAGTAGTGGAGTAGCCAATCAATAAAATATACAACAATTATTCTCTACAGTTTGATAAGCATATTAATTACCTGGAACAACAATAAAGCCTTTATTCTAAAATCTTTGTCAGCTACGTATAAACCCTTCTATTCCATTTAGCTATATTATGTGCCATCTCCTTTGTAGATTTTAGTAGCCTTGATTAATATAGCCGTGTCATCTTTTTTGATTGAAATAGAATTTTAATTACCTAAAATAAAGCCTTTATTCTAAAATCTTTATCTGTTACGTATAAACCATTTATCTTCCATTAAGCTATACTATATACCCCCTCCTTGTAGACTTTAGCAGCTGCAATATCATTTTATACAGGCCCAATTGGTCTATCCCTACTCCTAGCATCTTGACTGCCAATATATCTTACTTCAAAGTGTCACATCAGTCGCCAATTTATGTCTAAACCAATATCAGATAATTATCATAATTTACCTCCTTTTATCCTCAACTGAAGTTTCCTCCAACTCCTCATATGTGCAATCATTTCTAATTCTATCTTTCTATCATGTTGTCAATAATCCATCTCAACATGTGTTATTTCATCCCCAACTTATTTGTTATACATTTTTCTTCTTGATCCTCATTGTACCTTACTTGCTCGATGCTCCATCTTACATGCATGATGTGTTGCACAGACACAGATACCACACCACATGATAAGGACATAACATACGCACATAACCAACTTTGGTATATCCTGTATTTTGGAGTGACCGAATATTATCCAATATGTGTTCAACATGACACATCCTACATTTTTGGAGTGTTGGTGCTTCCTGGCATGCATGGTATGTTAACTTTGAAATTTTTAAGTGACATCCAGTGTTCTTTTGGGGAGAAAACTCCCTAAGTGCATTCAAAAGGCAACTAGATTAAGAAGATTACTCCAACCAAGTGCATGAAGTCTATGCCTTCTGCCTAATAAAGCACATATAGAGGCATGTACCACAAGAACTTGGGGACCCACAAGTTTCTACTATAAAATATAAAGTATGATCAAGAAACCAGCCTCATGCTTCTCTTGCGCTAGTCAACAAGGCATTTCGGCTTGGATCTAATCTTTTAGATTATACAGAATTATTTTGCTCATCACTCAACGGCTTTTTCCCTTCAAAAATTCAATATAAATCTTTTTATTTTTCATACTTAGACGAGCGCTTGCAAGACAATAATACAGTAATGTTATACCCGGACACAAAGCTCTTCAATCCTTTATTTTCAACACATGACTTCCAAATGCCATCATAAACAGGAAATTGTAAACAAATCGGGCAACCTCAGGCCGAACTAGGCCTTCTTAAGTACTATGTTCGGTTTGGCTTAGATATCTATTGCGGGTGAGATGGAGATTCACATCTCAGATACAAACATGTGATTGGTACTTTAGAGACCAGTCTCCCTGTAACAAGATAAGGTGTCAAGATCTCTTTTACTAGCCGTGCTTGGAGACTTAGATTGCGAGTCCAATGTTGAACCAGATGGGCCCAGGATATTTAACTAACAGGTAAAAAGGACCAAAACTGGAAATTGCCAAAATCTGTCTTGTTCAACCCAATTCCTTAGCTAACACAACAGTAGAGAGAAGACGAATACCTGCTACCATCCATATTTCCAGCACGAGCAAGGATCTCCTCCTACAAACATAGGGAAAAAATAAGAACAAAGGAATTAAAGTTCACTCAGTATTCAAAGTTTCATGATTCATGAATTTCACAGATACTTACAGGAAGATCCATTTTGGACTGCCATGACTCATCACCAAGGATTTCACTGATGCTATAAATGAAACAATAGCAAAGAAATCAATCATTCAGATGTTGAATTAAAAGGAAAGTAGGATAAAAGAAGAATTTACCCAAATAAAAAGTTAACCTACATACCTGTCTTTTTGAATTAACTCCTGAGCATTCTATGAGAGATTCCTAGATGAAGGATTCCTCAGTGCCTGGCTTCTAATTAACATTTTGCTCCATCTAGATAGAAGTATTTTTGCGCTGTTTGATATGTCAGTCAGATAGTGAGTTTTAAAAGAATAATAGTAAGTTTCAGGATTCATAAATTTTACAGATACTTACAGGAAGATCCATTTTGGACTACCATGACTCATCACCAAGGCAACCTCCCATGTCTATTTCTTCTTCTAGGGAGCATAACAAGCATAAAACATAACTGTTAGTAGATAGTACAAGCCAGAAGCTAGAGACAATACATAAGGGAACAAATCAAGCATCATAAAATTACTAGGGCCAAGATGGAGGCATGAGCTCATCTATGTTGTGGGCATTTAGAGGTAGCAAAATAGTTGGAGGGGAGGCATGTCAACTTGTATATCCACTTAGGCAACTTCTGCCTGCATAGTGTATAATATTACTGGTAGGGACAACATGGCTTGTCCTCATTGTTTTTGGTTGCATCAACTTCCTGTCAAGTATAGATCGAGAAGAGCAACAAGACCACCAAACTACTGAACTTGAGTGCTCAACCAATTCCAATTGCTAGATACAAACCCAGCATAATAAGGTATATATATCTAAGGTAATACATATTGAATGGGGAAGGTAATATAATCCTAGTTTAATTGTAGGAGTAGAACATTAGAACAACGATCGACCAACCATCGATCCCTAATAACAGAACCTATACATGGAAGTAAGATAAGTTGGTTACAACATTCCTTTCTCTTGCGGAGAATTAATACCCATATATCATTGTTTGCCATGAAATATAAAAGAATAGAACAATTATCGGAGGACCGGACTTTTACTTCACGTTACAAACTCGCTTGTACAAAGAAAGCCTAGGGACGAAAACCTAGGTACAGTAGTCTAAGTACAATTGTTTATTTTAGATTCGGGGGGGTGACGATAGAGGCTCGGGAAGGCGACGGCAGCCCTGCCTTACTCCTTGGACGATCGGTATGCAGCCTTGGCTCCTTGTGAAAAGATGGTTGGCATTGAAGAAGAAATGCTCTTCTTGCTCCTCTGTTGCTCTTCTGGCTTCTCTCTCTCTGGGTGTATTCTCTCTGACTATTGGGGGGGAAGTCTCTCTGTATATACTTATTTCTATCTGAGATTGTATCTATTTACAAGGGAATAGCACCTTGCTATTTATAATAGTGGAATGTGATCATTAGGGTTGCCAATGATTAGCGCTTGAAGATGGCGGCGGCCCATAGATTGGTCAATCCAGGCCGTTCAGTTTTGATTGTGACGAATCCGAGCCATCGAGTGTAGATTACACCAAATCCCATTAGCAATTAATGCTGATTGGAATAAATCTTCCTCATAATGAACTTCTGATGTCTGCAAATAAATTAGATCTATTCTTCTGTCACGTGTCCCAGATTATTGGGATTTGACCCAATCTTTAATTGCAGCAAATCTGAGGAATTAATCGGTTTAGGACACGTGTCCTAGGAGTTGCTGGAGGGATCTGGACCGCATGACGAGTAAGTCGCATATGAATTTGAGCCGCATATGGTTAAGCCCACGTGTCAGGGCTGCCTGGGCAGTGGCCCTTACTTGATCCTTCGAACCATAGGGGAGTAATCCTTGTGGGCCGCATAGGTACACATCCGCCTGAGCCACATGGACATGATCCTCTTGAACCGTATGAGAAGTCCTCGCTCGAGCCGCATGAGGCTTTCTTGGCCTGAGCCGCATAGGACAGATTCACTCTGAACTGCATAAGAAGTTCTTTGTTTGAGCGGCATGAGGCTTTCTTGGCCTGAGCCGCATAGGACAGATTTATTCTGAACCGCATGAGAAGTGAGCCGCATACGAACGCCCACGTGGCAAGGCTACGTGGCATTTTTATGGCTCTCGGGGGATTTGTGTCAGAGATCTCTTTTCTCTTCCCTAGAGATTCATTATTATCACAGAGTCATAATTACCTGCTTTTGTGTCAGGGCTGTCAACTTTTCAGAGGGGTCAGCCGTCAAAGCAATTAATGCAGCATGGGTCGGAGGGGAGCACTGTCAGGCCACGTGTCTTCTGAGCTGCATGGAATGCCTCGGGCCGCATAGCTCCTTACGCCGCATGACTCCCTGAGCCGCATGAGTTTTCTGAGCCGCATGGATCTTTCCTGGCCGCATGAGTCATTTTCTTTAGTATTTTCCATGCTTCTACAAGACCCCCTTCAAAGTTTTCAATTTGTAAAATTGAAATACTTTGAATAAGAAACATGGCTGTATTCTTCTAGCCGCATATGAAATCCTGACCGCATAGAAGTCCTGGCCGCATGGATTGTTCAGCCGCATAGGTGACTCAGTCGCATAGCTTCTCGCCACGTATGCGGGTCTTTAATTGCCTCAAATTCGTTTCAGCACCGTCTTTGTAGGGGGAAATCCCAAGGGTCAGCTCATTAAATCTTTCAGATTTGACGTCTTGGGTGAATCTTGGAGACGAAACCCAAGGAGTCGGTTTTATTCTTCATGAGTCGGTCATTGGCCCACGTGTACTCCTCCCGTCTTCCTATAAATAGGAGGAGTTTTGAAGAGAGAGAAGGCTTCTTTATTTTCTTTCTTCTTCTTCAGATCTTCCCTATTCTTGATTGCCCTTCCTCTCTTCGATAATTAATGGCTCCCAAGAAGACCGTGGCAGCAAAGGGCAAGAAGGCGGCCTCAACTTCCGCCTCGACTGCGGCTGATACTCCGCAGGTTGTCGTACCTGATGTTCATCCTGACGTTCGCCCTCCCATTACTGGTAAGGATAATGTATGAGTTAGAGAACCCCAACTGCCATGGCTATGTCGCATACTTTATGCATGAGCCTTTGTAAATCGAATGTTCGCCCTACGGCTGAGCTGCGAGCCGCATAAGAAAACCGCCGTGTCTGTATACGCGCCTTTTCGGCAAAGCCGCATGAGTGACGCTAAATCGCATGGACTTTTATTGTACGGAGCCGCATAAGCGTTCTTCTGGGCTTGAGCCGCATGGGGCTTTTTGGGGGCTTGAGTTTAGCGTGCCAGTCATCGGGGCAGTCGGGGCAGGGAACGATGGTCCTTGCGTCATCCTCTGCTCCGGTAGCTCCGAGAATCGACCTTTCTGCCCTACCGAGTATCCGAGCTTTCCGGGCGACGGAAGATGAGTTGGCCGCTATTTATGCATCGTTCTACTCGGACTCCGTTCCTCCGGTGGTGAGCTCTAGCGTTACTTCTCCGACGTTGCCGTCCCTGCTTCCCTTGACGCCATCCTCTGCTGAAGTTTTGGACGACGCGTTACAGGACGTGGTTGCCAGTTTTCATCGTCATTTGAGTAGGGGAATCGAGGCTGCTGTGGAAAGGGGAACCTATTTCACCTTGGCCCGACAATGTGTCCAGGGTCAAGTAAATATCCTTAAGGATCTTCCTGGTGATGCTGGGGTGGCTTCGCTTCTGGAGACGAAATTGTTGGAGGCTGATCGGCTGGTGGCCGAGCTTCGAGTATTGCGGCAGGCTGATCTAACTGCTGTCATAAACGAGAAGCGGGATTCTCTTATCGCTGTTATAGAGAGGATTAGAGCTGCTCGGGATAGGACCAGACCGGCCATACTGAAGGATCTCAGCGACTTACCTGACCGGTATGATCAATTGAGTTATGCGAATAAAAATGTCACGGCTCGGGAGGAATCGGTTTCTCGTAAGATTACTGAGACACGGGAGCAGCTCCTTGCGCTTCAGAAGAAGTTGACTTTCTTGGAGTCTGAACTCGAGGCTACCCGTAATGACAGGGGACTAATTGTTCAGGAGGCTGACAGGGTTACTCAAGCTTCGACTGATCTGGAGACTGCCTTTAAGAAATTGGAAGATGACTGTCAGGCGCTCTTGGGCTTGGACAATGAGGAGCATTTACTCCAGTTGGCCGAGCACCGCGCTCGGCAACGAATTGAATGGGGGACCACCTCAGTAAGAGACCGCCTCCTAGAATTGAGTAATGCTGAAATGTAGTCGGCCTTTTCTTCTTATTTTGTTTCTGTTTTCTCTTTTTCTGAAGGAGATATGATCCCGCGATATGTAATGCTTTTTCTTTCTTCAAATAAAGAGTACTTTCAATTCTATCCGTCATTTGTATTGCTTGCTGTGCCTGTGATATTGTGGTGATGTTTTCCCCCGCATAAGGGATATATTTGTGGACCTGTTACCCATGGCGTACCTTGGTTTTAGGTAGAGGTAACAAGTTTTGGTCAGGGTACCTGAAGCAGCCATAGCGACGTGGTTATGGGTGCTCTTGGTATTGAGAAAAGGAATGCCGTAGAGCAGCTGGGCTCCTTGGGCCAGATGAGGCGATAGGTTTGTGTTGAGAAATTTAGCTGAGGATATTTATGGGCCTAATATCCTTGGCGTACCCTGGTTTAGGATACGGATAATAGGATGAAGGGGAACCGACATACTTGCTCAGAGGTAACGAGGACTTGGCAAGTAGGAAGGTTTTTTAAACGTAGAGTCTTCCTACTCAGAGGTAATGAGAACATGGCAGGAGTGAACTCGACGGAGGATATTGATGGTCAACAGAGGATATTTGTGGACCTATTACCCTTGGCGTACTCCGGTTGTGGGTACAAATAATAGGTCGAAAGGGGATCATCATACTTACTCAGAGGTAATGAGGACATGGCAAGTATGAAGGTTTCTTCGACGGAGCCTTCCCATTCAGAGGTAATGAGGACATGACAGGAGTGGGCTCAATAAAGGAGGGCACATAGGACGACTCAGAGGCAATGAGGACATGGAAGTTCTATGTAAGGGGTGATTTGTTTTTAGCAGAAGTGGAACGGCTCAGAGGTAATGAGGACATGGCCGTTTTGGAAATTTGTGGATCGATTACCCTTTTTTGTGCACTGAAAGTACGGGTATTGGATCATGGGGGAGGATCTCCTCCAGAAAGAAAGTTCAGAGGTATGATCATACATAACTTTCTATCTGAAAGAGTGACCGGGATGTGAGTTCAGAGGCACCATCGGGTACGTGACTCGAGAATTTGGAGAATGGTGAGCACGAGTTCAGCGGTACCAGCGGGTACATGACTCAATAATCTGGGAAATTATGGGGGTGAGTTCAGTGGTACCAGCGGGTACATAACTCTATAATCTGGAAATTTATGGGGTGAGTTCAGTGGTACCAGCGGGTACGTGACTCAATAATCTGGAAAATTATGGTGGTGAGTTCAGAGGCACCAGCGGGTACGTGACTCGATAATCTGGGAATTTATGGGGTGAGTTCAGTGGTACTAGCGGGTACGTGACTCAATAATCTGGGATGTTATTTAGATATAATATTTCTTCAGGAACTTGCCGTTGACGGGCAACATGAGCAAGTCTCTATTTTGCTTAGTGAGGCGGTAAGCACCGTTGGAGAATACTGTCTCTATGATAAATGGGCCTTCCCATTTTGGCTGGAACTTGCCGGCGGTCTTGTGAGTCATGACCATTGGCCTCCGGACTGCCAGAACAAGATCGCCCACTTGGAATATTCTGATTTTGACCTTCTTGTTGAAGGTTCCTGAGATGCGTGCTTGGTACAGCTCGATCCTTTGCTGAGCTAGGAGGCGATTTTCATCTAAGGCCTCTAACTCTTACAGTCGACGTAGGTAGTTGTCATCCGTCGTCAATTGATAAGTGAGGGCGACGCGGAGTGAGGGTATTTGAGTCTCTAATGGGAGAACTGCCTCACTCCCGTACACTAGGAAGAATGGCGTATTTCCAGTGGCTGTTCGAACTGTGGTGCGATAAGCCCATAAGCATTCGCCGAGTTTCTCGTTCCAGTCTCGTTTGTTAGAGGAGACAAACTTCTTGAGGAGTTTGATGATTGTTTTGTTGAACGCCTCTGCTAACCCGTTTGCTATCGGGTTGTACGACGTCGAAGCAATATTCTGAATACGGTGCTTATCGCAGAACCGATAGAATACATGGCTTGCAAACTGTGGACCATTATCATGGATGATCCTTCGTGGCAGTCCGAAGCGGTAGATGACGTGACGCTTAAGGAAGCTGATCACGTTTGAGGTCTTGACTTCTGCGAGTAGGACAGCTTTCGCCTATTTGGAGAAGTAATCAGTGATCGCAAGTATGAAGCGATGTCCTCTGGAGGAAGGTGGGATGATTGGACCAATGATATCCATTCCCCATGCTTCGAATGGCCAGGATGCCACTGTCGAATGTAGAAATTCGAATGGTTGGTGAATGAAGTCCGCGTGGACTTGGCAGGATTTGCATTTTCTAGCATAATCTATCGCATCTGCCACCATTGTGTGCCAATAGTAGCCCATTTGGCGAAGGCGGTCTTACAGTTTTGGGCCGGGCTGGTGGGCCCCGCAGACACTGTCATGAGCTTCTCATACGGCTTCTTTGGTTTCTGCATTTGTCAAACACCGAAGCAGTAATCCGTCGTAGGAGCGGCGATACAGCATTTTTGTCTCTGTATCGTAGAAGAATCTGAGAGAACGTCGTCTGATGGAAGTGGCTTCCTTTGGGTTCTCGGGCAGGATGTCGTAGACGACGAAGTCGATGAATGGTTGTCTCCAATCTGGGGCCTCATCGATCGTCTGGGCGGAATAACTCTCCATGAATTACACATTGTTCTTGGGACAGACTAGTTCGTGGCCTATCACATCCACTGATTGGCGATCATAATTTGGGACTGCTAAGGAAGCGGTAAGACCAGCTAGGGCATCGGCTTCAATATTTCGGAGTCTGGGGACGTGCTCGATGAAGAACCCCTCGAATGACGAGATGATATCGATCGCTATTTGGTGATAAGGGATCATGTCTTCGTGGCGGACTTCGTACGAGCCCCGGATCTGATTGACGATTAGTTGGGAATCGCCGTATGCTTCAAGGTATTCTACCCCCAGCTCTCTTGCAAGTTGGAGGCTAATGACCAGAGCGTTGTACTCGGCCACATTGTTAGAGCAGGGCTCGGTGAGGGAATAAGCGCGGTTAATCACCAATCCGGAGGGGGAGATCAGTACTACCCCGACTCCGACGACTATATTGCCTTTAGGTCCGGTCCTTGAAGCACCGTCAAAGAACATTCGCCATATAGCCTCGTGGGAGGTTGCATGCGAGTCGGCGACCTCGTCTGGGATCTCTTCATATATTCTGGAGGACTCCGAGCCTGGGTGGGCTGCTAAAAAGTCTGCCAGGGCTTGACCTTTGACTGCCTTTTGTGGGACAAAGATCATATGATAAGGGGACAGCAATATTGCCTATGTAGCGAGTCGAGAGCTGAGTGCCCCTGGTTTAGTCATGAGGACTCTGAGAGGGTTGACTCGTGAGATCACATGTATCGTTTGACCGGTAACGTAGTACCGCGTTTTCTGAATGGCGAACATTAGGGCGAGGCATTCCTTCTCCACAGCGGTGTATCGGTGTTCTGGCCCAATCATCATTCGGCTGAGGTAATATATGGCCTGTTCATGGCCTGCGTCGTTGTTCTGTGCTAGCAGAGCCCCAAAGGAGTGTTCCATTGATCGTACATAGAGCAGGAACGATTTTCCAGGAACCGGGGCCACCAAAACGGGGGGATTTGACAAATATTCTTTGATGCTGTCGAAAGCACGCTGGCATTCCTCGTCCCATACGAATGAGACTCCTTTCTTCATGAGGTGCATGAACGGTCGACATCGCCCGGAGAGGTTGGAGATGAACCTTCTGATGTAAGATAGCCTCCCTTGGAGGCCTCTGAGTTCACAGAGATTTCTCGGGGGACCCATCTCCATGATTGCTTTCGTCTTCTCAGGGTCTACATGGATACCCTGTGCAGTGATGATGAAGCCCAAGAACTTCCCGCTGGATACGCCCAGAAAGGACTTCGTAGGGTTCATTTTCAAATTGTGCGCTCGTATTAGGTCGAATACCGTCCTTAGATCCTGCAGATGGTCTCCTTTGCAGCGGCTCTTAACGGCTATATTGTCAACGTAGCACTCCACTGTCTTACGTAAGTAGTCTCTGAAGATGATGCTCATGGCTCTTTGATATGTGGCGCCAGCATTCTTTAAACCGAAAGGCATGACTGTGTAGCAGTACGTGCCAATCGGTGTTCGGAATGATGTATGCTTTTCGTCGTTAGGAGACATTTTAATTTGGTTGTACCCCGAGAAGCCATCCATAAATGACATGCGTTCGAAGCCACATGTATTGTCGATCATGATGTCTGTGATAGGAAGGGGGAATTCATCTTTGGGGCATGCCTCGTTCAGGTTGCGGAAGTCGATGCAGATTCGAATCTTCCTATTCTTCTTGAGGACGGGTACTATATTGGCGACCCAATCGGGATGTTACTCCTCATGAATGAAGCAGCTGGCTATCAGTTTGTTGACTTCGGCTTCGATCGCGTCCATAATGCCTGGACGGAAGCGTCGCTGTTGTTGCTTGACTGGCTTCGCATCTGGTCGAATGTTGAGTTTGTGAAGAGCGATGTCAGGATTTAACCCTGGCATGTCTTCATAGCTCCAGGCGAACACATCAATATACTCTCTGACAAGTTCTAGCAGCGACTCCCGCTCTTCGTCTGTTAGGCTTTTACTGATGAAAATCAGTTTTGGAGAAGATTCGCTGTCGAGGTCAATTTGTATAACCTCATCTTCAGTAAGAGCTTCTCTCAGTTCGAACCGCTTTTCCCATTGTGCATCCAATTGCTGGGCCCATGGCTCTAGCTCGAAGATATCGGGGATGTCTTCGTCTTCTTCGTAAGCGTCGACGAATGCCATGTTGACTGATAAGACCTATCTGAACACATCGTCGATGCTGGTATCCGAGTCAGAAGTTGGTGACCCGGTTGAATGCGACAGCCAGTCACATTCTTCATCTGAACTCTCAGGGGTCGTAGTAGGCGTTACATACCCTAACCCGTATCGAGTTTTGTTATAGTAGTTCCGTGGTTTGCCCGTCGGGACTGGCGGCTTCAAAGGTAATCGTCGCCCAGTGCCGTAGTTCAATCCTGGCGTCGTCTCTAGATCATACCCCTGTTTCTGCATGAGATATTTGGATTGAGGGCTATAGAGATACAGAGGTAGTCTTCCGGCATCTGACCCGTGGTCGGCTTCTTCTATGGTGAGGGGATGCGGGTTGTTCGTCCGGCCGAAGATGATCGGATGATCTTCTCCTTCGATTATTCGGTAAGCGTCTTCTACTGGAGTAAGCCGGATCACGGTATACACATTCGTCACTTGTGTGTGTAGGTGAGTGCCTATACCGTGTTCCATAGCAAACATTGTACATAGCTTATTGAGCTCGGTGTAGTTCAAAGATAACCCTTTATTGATGAAGTAAGGTATCTTTTCTAGGGGGATTACATCATCAGCGGAGGGGACATCAGTGTGGGCAGCCACGTACTTGGCTAGCTCCGGTTCCTCTTCGGCTACCCCCTGTGTGAATGAAGACTGAGAGGATGACCTGGAAAGCTTGATTGTCAGTGGTTCAGTTGATGGAGCAGAGCATGGAGTTGTTGGCAGACTAGCGACCCCCAGTTTGGCATTTGATGTGGGGCAAGGAGTGACTGGTTCGCTAGAAGTGTCAGACCTTGCATCGGGGTGACGACCCTTCCTGTGAAGGCGTGTCGTCAGCGGCTTGTCGGAGGGATTGAGCTTCCCTGTTTGGGGTTGACTGACTCTCGGCAGTCTGATTGTTAGTGGCCCCGTTGTGGGTCTCGGCATTTGGCCGGACCTTGGCAGCCGAATTATTATCTGCTCCTCCTGCGCTGAGAGGCTGATTGTGTCCTTTCGCAGAGTGGCGGTAAGGGGTGAGGACTTGCCCAGTTTACGAGCTTTGAGGTGGATCGTCAGGGGTCCTTCTGATCCCGTGGCTGTCTCGGTATGAGCTTGTACGTCTCCTTCATCAAGGTGCCTCTTCGATTTTTCGTATAGGCAGGAGTCTGAGTAGTAGGATTTGACCCCTTTGAAGGGATCGATATCAGCAAATTCCGTCTTCACGAAGCCGTATTTTTCGACATATTTGAAGCACTGGTGTAGCATGGAAGGCACGATCATGTAATCGTGTATCCATAGGCACCCCAAGAGGATGTTATAAGAAGTGTCTGCATCTATGACGTAGCAGGTGACTTCGGATTGGAGGTCGCCAATTTGACACTTCAGACGAATCTTCCCAATAGGGTAGCTCCTGCCCGAATTGAAACCGCTGATGGCGGTGCTTGTAGGTGTCAGGCGATGCATTGGGATGCAGAGATGATGTAGCAGGCCCTTCAGGATGATGCTTATGGAAGAGCCAGGATCAATGTGTATCCGATCCACCTTTACGTCGCCGATGTATCCTGTGTAGTATAGCGGGCGATCATATATGTTGGTTTTGATGAGCATGTCCTGCGGAGTGAAGACGATATTGGGCATTGCTCTCGTGTAGGCACTGTCTTGGAGATCCACGGGTGAGTCCTCTCCGGTGAGGTTGGATTGAGCCAGATAGGCATCGGCATTTTGGAGTGCTTCGCTCAATGCAATACGAACGTCCTTGGAGAGCCTTAGGAGTTCGTACAGTAACAATTTGGCCGGTATGTTAGCCAATTGTGCTAAGATGTCAAAGTTGTAGGGCCTCTCTAGCCCTTGGGCTACTTTATTTCGGAGAGATTTGTCGAAGCGAGTCTCCTTCGCCTAGGCTTGTCGATCGTCGAAGGCTGAGCCGGTCCCGGAGCATCAGTTGTAGTGGGTTGATGATTTTCAGCTGGATTGTCAACCACAGGTTGGGATTGCGCTCCGGACCACGTGATGACGGCTGTAGCTTCCTCGTTGTCAGCCGAGATCGCGTGGCAGGTCCTGACTTTTCCACTTTTCTTTTTGTCGGTGGTAGATGGTGTAGGCTGAGTCACTTCTGACACCAAGTCTGGATAGATCCACATGACCTCTCCTCGTAATGTGGTGAGGGGTACTAGACCGGCAGCCTGATCTCGGGGAGGTAGAAGATTGGTAATCTCCATTGTCGCCAGAGGGACGGGGATCACCCCGTCTTGAGTTTCCGTCGGAGGGAAGCTGTCGAATTGTACGGACACCATATTGGCTGCCATGGTTACCTCTTCGAAATCGATGGCCAGAGCGTTCGAATCGATGAGGCTTTGGATGTACCATTTTAGTTGGTAGCAGTCGTGTGTAGCGTGGTGTACATAACAGTAGTAATGGCAGAACTTTGGGTTCTCCAGATCAGCCGGCCGAGGCTCCCGTCTTGGTGGAGGAAGCTGAATTCTATCTCCTTGTATGAGCATGTCCAAGATAGGCTTGACATGGCCGTCTTCGAAAGAGTAAGTGATTTAAGGCCATTGTTTGTCTGCTGGTTGTGACTCGGGCTTCTGGGCCGTGTCGGCCACCATAGCCTGCTTTCTCTTGCTGTCCCGATTGTTGGAGGGTTACCCCCATTATCGTTGTTGGGACGCTTGCCTTTGTTTTCTTCTTCTGAGATGTACAATCCCAGTTGGCGAGCCTTCTTCACTCGTTCTTCGGTGCTTGTGGCGCTGATAATGAACGCCTTCCAATCTTTGAATTAACTTTCGCCCATCCAGAGACTGATCGTTGGAAGCAGTCTCTTTTGGCAAATTTCAATCAAAAAGGAATCTAGATTTCCGGAAGGCAGCTTCATGGCGGTCTGGCGGAACCGCTCGATGTAGTTCCCTGTCAACTCCTTCTCCCCTTGGACGACGTCCATGAGAGTGGACATTGTGACGTCCTGTCCTACCTCATAGAATCTCTCCAAGAACAAGCGTTTGAAGCCAGCGAAGGAGTGGATGCAGTTGTCTGGTAGATTGAGGTACCAATCGAAGGCGACTCCTTCCAACGCCCCAATGAATAACCGTGTGAGGATAGCATCATCATGGGGCAGATGGTCGGTGGTTACCTCAAAGTAAGTGATGTACCGACTTGCTGAGGTTTTGCCATCATACGGGTTGATTTTGAACGGCTTATATCTTGGTGGGAATGGAACATCCCTCCATTCAGCAGGGTATGGTTGCCATATTCTGAGATCTTGAGCGTTTTCTCGGGCATAGAACATGGCTCGGAGCTCCTGGACCTCTTTCCTTACTTCTCGGGCCTCATCTGTCGCGGTAGGGGCTGTTATTTCGGGAGGATTATTGCCCGGGTTTGGTGCCACTGAGTTCGAGTCTATATTGACTGCGGGGCCCGTGCTTGTTTGACCAGGCGTTCCTCCTTGTAGAGTGGGCAGGGCCGTTTTAATCTCGTCTACCGATTTGACCAAAGCAAGTAATATGGCTTCGAGATTGTCGATGCGTTGGCGATCATTGGAACCACCTTGATTGCTGTCCGTCATGAAAATCGTCCTTATATAAGGAGGGTTGGAAGGAACGGTGGAGGATGTGCCCTCTGAGTCATACCCATGCACCGAGAAGTCATCGGGGTAGGTGGGAATGTTCTCTTCGGGCTCGGACTCGGAGGGAACGGTATCCCCAGCCTCGGAGCTTGCTTCGTCTTGAGAGCCATGGATATCCTCGGGGATATCAGCGTCTGTTATACCTGATGGGAGAGTGGTTTCCCCGGGCTCGACTCCTTGAAACATCGGATTGTTGTGCATGTTCGGAGTAATGCTACCCCCAGTTTCCACAACCTCCAGCGATGTGGATGATGAATTTCCCATCGTGGCAGGTTTCGTCTTTGAATGGATGTGTTGGAATACACCGGTAGAGGACAACCGTTTAGATGATAGTTTCTTAGCTGTAGTGGTTGATATCTTGGGACTGGAGATACTTGTCTTTTTCCCTCTCCCTTCGGCGGGGACCTTTTGAGCGGAATTGCAGGAGACAACAGGAGGTGCCTTATCTTCTGAGCTCGGATGTTGTAGCCTTTGGAAGACGGACGGCCGATCTTCTGTCACTGCCGCCTTGCTGCAGCAGCAGTTGACGATGATTTGGATGCAGTGATGCCCAAGCGAGGACTCTTTGCACGCCGAGGCTCCTTCTCTTTCCTTGTGCTTGTGGAGGATCACCTCACGCAGGTCAGAGGAACCACTTTGTCCTTTTGCCGCTGGGGGCTGGACTCGAGCGGTTCTATACAACTTCCTATCAGAGGCCCGTGTGATAATCAACGGGACGCCCCGGTAGTTAGAGGTTAGGACAGCTGCATGGGCTTGGTGAGCCCGTGCTGCCCTAGACTTCCTTATTTTAGCACTTGCGGGTGCATAATAGGAGGAGTCCAAGTTGAACACCACACAGTCTGGCTTATCATCCAGAGAACCATCAGAGTCAGGACCGCCTGAGAGACGGTCGAAGACTGATCGAGAGAAGCGTGGAACGGTCGTTATGCGGCTAGAAATGGGTGCCGTGCAGGCTGTCTGCATGCGGTTTTCTTCTGCCGTTGGATGAATTGTTTTTATGCGGCTAGGAGTCACGACCGTGCAGGCTAGCCGTATGCGATTGGCAATTGTGGCCGCATGGTTTTTCTGCAAGCGATTGACTTTCTTAGCCGCATGAGTTTCATCCATGTGGTTGGCAACTGCAGCCGTATAAGCTATGCGGCTGACAGATGTGGCCGCATGAGTTTTCTCCATACGGCTGGCGGATGTAGCCGCATGAGTTTTCTTCCTACGGCTAATACCCTTATGCGGCTCGGATCTCATAGAGTTCCTCTTTGCCCCTGCAAGTCCAGCATCATAGTGTTTTCTTCTGCCAGACTTGGGGACAGCAGAGTTGTCTATGGTCTGAAGTAGGGCCGCAGGAGAGTCTTACTCGCCGTCTTGAACAACAGAGGGCGTCTCTGCAAGAGCTTCAGTAGGAACGAAGGATCGGGGTCTCCACTCCTTACGGGCCTTCTTTGTGCGGGCTCGCTTCTGGACCGGGCCAGTGCTCTTATCGGAGAGCATTTCTTCGAACGCCTGTTGGTCGAACCAGGCGACCATCTTTTGTTGCGTGGAGCCAAGCTTGGCTGCATCCGATTGCGTCACCAACTCCTCAGCCGTAGAGAAGTTAGTCCCCAGCAGAGTCGCCATCGTGTTTGCCATGAAATATAAAAGAACAGAACAATTATCGGAGGACCGGACTTTTACTTCACGTTACACACTCGCTTGTACAATGGAAGCCTAGGGACGAAAACCTAGGTACAGCAGTCTAAGTACAATTGTTTATTTTAGATTCTGGGGGTGACGATAGAGGCTCGGGAAGGCGACGTTAGCCCTGCCTTACTCCTTGGACGATCGGTATGCAGCCTTGGCTCCTGTGAAAAGATGGTTGGCGTTGATGAAAAAATGCTCTTCTTGCTCCTCTGTTGCTCTTCTGGCTTCTCTCTCTCTCTCTTTATTCTTTCTCTGACTATGGGAGGAAGTCTCTCTGTATATACGTATTTCTCTCTGATATTGTCTATGTTTACAAGTGAATGGCACCTTGCTATTTATAATAGTGGGATGTGATCATTAGGGTTGCCAATGATTAGCGCTTGAAGATGGCGGCAGCTCATAGATTGGTCAATCCAGGCCGTTCAGTTTTGATTGTGACGAATTCGAGACATCGAGTGTAGATTACACCAAATCCTATTAGCAATTAATGCTGATTGGAATAAATCTTCTTCATAATGATCTTCTGATGTCTGCGAATAAATTAGATCTATTCTTCTGTCACGTGTCCCAGATTATTGGGATTTGACCCAATCTTTAATGGCAGCAAATCTGAGGAATTAATCGGTTTAGGACACGTGTCCTAGGAGTTGCTGGGGGGATCTGGACCGCATGACGAGTGAGCCGTATATGAATTTGAGCCGTATATGGTTAAGCCCACGTGTCAGGGGCTGCCTGGGTAGTGGCCCTTACTTGAGCCCTCGAACCACAGGGGAGTAATCCATGTGGGCTGTATAGGTACATATCCGCCTGAACCGCATATACATGATCCTCTTGAACCGCATGAGAAGTCCTCGCTCGAGCCGCATGAGGCTTTCTTGGCCTGAGCCGCATAGGACAGATTCACTCTGAACCGCATGAGAAGTTCTTTGCTCGAGCCGCATGAGGCTTTCTTGGCCTGAGCCGCATAGGACAGATTCATTCTGAACCGCATGAGAAGTGAGCCGCATACGAACGCCCACGTGGCAAGGCCACGTGGCATTTTTATGGCACTCGGGGGATTTCTGTCAGAGATCTCTTTTCTCTTCCCTAGAAATTCATCATTATGACAGAGTCATAATTACCTGCTTTTGTGTCAGGGCTGTCAACTTTTCAGAGGGGTCAGCCGTCAAAGCAATTAATGCAGCATGGGTCGGAGGGGAGCACTGTCAGGCCACGTGTCTTCTGAGCCGCATGGAATGCCTCGGGCCGCATAGCTCCTTATGCCGCATGACTTCCTGAGCCGCATGAGTTTTCTGAGCCGCATGGATCTTTTCTGGCCGCATGAGTCATTTTATTTAGTATTTTCCATGCTTCTACAATCATCAGTTAGGACTTTGTGTTCTGTATATATTTATTCCTTTGAAAGGCATTTATTCATTCTTTAGGTTTGTTAACTTTTGGTAGAATCTAAAGGCCTTTCTTCACTCTTTGTTGGATCGTAAACCTACTCTACAATGTTTCGTCGCTCATTTTATACATCAGTAAATAGAATTCTTGTGCCTGTGAGTTTCTATATCATTAAATTCCTTGATTCTATCACTAATATGCATGCTTTGAGATTACTCCTTAAAATGTTGCCAAATGCCAAGTATTTGTGACATGAAATTTGCAAATCAATTCTGCCATCTTAAACTATTTTTTAAGTATGATGGCTTTACATGCTATTTTAGTTGTTTGGTCACATAATATCATATAATAGCTAACATGAGCATCGAACCTTCTCAAACCCATAAACAATATTGTTTGCCATTGACTATAAAAGAACAGAACAGTTTTATGGGAGGACTGGACTTTTACTTCACAACACAAACTCGCTTGTACAAAGAAAGCCTAGGAATAAAAACCTAGGTACAACAATCTAAGTACAATTGTTTAGTTTTTTTCTTGGGGATGACGGTAGAGACTCGGGCGAGTGCTATCAACTCTGTATTACTCCTTGGACGATCGGACGTAGCCTTGGCTCTGATAAAGAAATGCTCTAAGGATGTGTGGGGAGATTCTTCTGTGCGTTGCCGCTCTTTCTGTGCCTTTTTCTCTCTCTGTTTCTCTCTTGCAAGGGAATGGCACCTTGCTATTTATAGGAGTGGAATGTGATAAGTAGGGTTTGCAATGATTGCTCCTTGAAAAGTGGGCGGTTAGGGATTGGTTACGATTTGCCTTGATCTTGTTTGTTGGAAATTAATCTAGGCCGTCAATATTGATTGTAACAAATCTGGGCAGTTAATATTGATTGCACCGAATCTGCATGGGCAATTAATGTTGATTGCAACTGTAGCCTCCCTTTCCGGAATTTTTGAAATTTTTATTGTTTATTGGATTTAAGTGGTGATTTTTAGAAATTTTCTAAATATTTATTTAGTTAATTATTAAGGTACGTGCCTTTAGCCCTAAGTGTTCTAACTAGGAAGAATTTCTGAAGAATCAAATGATTCATGGCCAAATCCCCCCACTTTACTAGAATCTTGATTAAGAGATGGATCAAATGGTGAAGTTACATTTATTGGTAGAAAGACTTGGCAAACTTCAATGTTACAAATAACTTTATGACCTTATAGGCTTATAGCTGTCCCTGGGTTGGACACATTACTGTAGCAAGAGCACGTAATTTGAGTATTTCTTATAACAAGCCATGTTCATGGTGTTGTTCTAGCTCTCCACTAGTTATTCTATATATTCCAGTCTTCTTTGAACTGGCCTATTGACTTTCTACTAACTTCACTAAGAACACTATATCGTGAATTTAAATGTTAAGAGATGAAGTTTCTCGTCCTTATGGTTTTTGTAGAAAAATAACTTGCTTCCGTATTGGGACTCAGAACTGTTATCGAGCACTTTTGGTGGTCACCTATTTAAGAATTTGGTTTGGCTGACGGAGGTTCACTTCTGTAACTTCCCTGTGTAGTCCTCAATGTTATTGATATTTACGATTAAATTATCATGCATGTCAAAGGGGAGCTTTCACAATGTCAGAGAGCCTTCTGAGTCAAGAATGGAAAATTCTTTTCGCATAATATACAATATTTTATCATGCATCCCTCATATGGAGATACCGAGTGATCAAACAAGTTATGACAGGTGGAGTCAATTAGGTGAGAGTGCTTCTCTTGGCTTTCATGATTATGTCTGACTTCTGTATGATTGTTTTCGAAAGTTTATAAGCCTCCTCATCAGCTGTAGTACAATGTTTCATTTAAAGCCCAAGCCCGGGCCTCTCTCCAATGTGGACCATTACATAAACCTAGTAGAAGCTATAAACCCCTGATAGCCTCTCTATTTCAAGGGACTAAATAGTAGCCGCCGCTACCATCTTCTTCACATCTCACGCTCGCAATGTTTGCTGCTACTACTTCCAACTCTCGTCGACCTCGTCAAGATCCACTCCTACCTCGCATCCTCATGAGTCTCCCTCCTCCTACGTGAGGCTGTTCTAGAAGCTCACCACCGAGCGGTTCGAGGGAGGCAACTTCTTCTCAGTCGAGCCCGGCGGCGGCGATCGACGGCATTGGCTCGTCCTCTCGGTGGACTCCCTGGCGAGGGAGTCTGACGTCTTCCTCGTCGAATATGTCGAGCAGTAGTACAAAATGGTGCATCGTGCATGGCCTTGCCGACGTGTCTCCTCCGAACGACACCTACCGCGGTGTTCGCAGCACCTGGGTCCCCGCCGATAACGCCTCCGCCACCATATTCCACAAGACTTATAAGATCCTCCCCGATTGGCGCTACGACCCGTCTACACTATTGTCGTCATCAACTGCATCTCCATGATGGTTCCCCAAGCGAGCTAACCCGTCGAGCCCGCATGCAGCAACGGTTGTATGGCATCAACAAAGGAAGCCACATGAAGAAGAAACATAAATAACAGTTGACCTGTGAGAAACCACAACAGCACCACACAAAGGCTAATGAATAATGGTAAATATTATATAAACCCTCTTATCCTTAGAAACACACCCATTAGTTAGTCTATATGAGTACATATATAAGTAGATTAGTTGAGTTAAGGTTTCATCAAGACAAAGAGTCCTCTTTCATCTCGTGCAAACCTTTTTAATATAGGTAATTTACTCTTTAGACCCTTTAAAATGTATAATTACAATTCTTTTCTAAAACAAAAATCATATTTTTCCTGATTTCTTTGTGCACGATTGTCAGATCGAGATGAAACTTGCGCTAACAGGACCATATCGTTTTTCTCGTCCTGTATGCCAAGTTTGGTCCGATTCTGAGACAGTTGAATCGTACGTTGTTTTGCGGGCCCCACAGTCCTACTCAACGGGCGATTTTGTGCACGGCCTACCGGAATCCAACTTAGGACATACGGTTGGGTTCGTATCAGAAAATTGGATCCGTAGACATATAGTTTGACGACTTTAGAGACAATTGACTCTGGTACGCTTTTTGGTACAAAGCGGGTCCAACGGCGGATACCGTTTTGACTCGAAATTACCGTTTTTCCCCTGTGTCCAGAATTGGACTTAAGGACAGGCGATCCTAGCTATTTTTACTATTCTAAGAACATTGGTAATGTTTATTCAGCTTTCGGGGACTGTTGTACGGATTTTGACTATTGTGGCAGAGTAGTTCAGATTGTCGGTTCACCAACAGAGGACCACAGGCGAGTACAGTTTATTGTCTGCATTTCGATATTGATTTTTACTATATTTTATTGATTGGCCATTGGTTATGTGATTATTTTCTATTATAAATTGTTGAGTCGGGAATGAGAAGTACCAAGGATGTGTGATCTGACTTTAGACAGTGTAGACAGTGTAGACAGTGATTTATTTATTGCAAAGTAGACAGTATAGACATTGATTTAATTATTGCAAAGTAGACAGTGTAGATCGTGATTATTATTGCATTTAAACTGTGTAGTTTGTGATTATTATTTTGTAGACAGTGTTTCTTTATTGCAATATTTTTTGTAGACAGTGTAACTTTAGACAGTGTAGACAGTGTAACTTTAGATAGTGTAGACAGTGTAACTTTAGACAGTGTAGACAGTGTCGCATAATTGTCCCGAGACCGATCACATATCAAAGGTACTTCTAACAGCTGGGAAAAGTATTTGGTGTCTATTTATTTACTATTGGTTTTCGTATTTCCTGTTTATTTTTTTAAACACATGATTGATGTCTAACCTTTGTTTTATAGTCATTTTCTTTATTTGAAATTGCATTCAGTGAATTGTGTTCGTTCCATTCCTGACTGGAAACCAACATTTTTCAGGTTAGCCGTGGATTCTCTTAGCGTGGGAGATACGGGAATACTTGCAGACAAAAGCCTAGAGACTAGCTAGATAGTTGAAGTTGTTAGTCATTCAGTTGTACAAGTTTATATTTTCTGCAAACGTAAAACTTGTGATCATTGTAAGTTAAATTAATTTAGTGAATGAGCATTATTTGTGATTTTTGATCTTCATGGCCGTGACAGCGTTCTACCGCCGACACTGCGGCGTAGGCTGGCTTGGACACGTCTTGTATCTGTTTAAAAAAAAGGGTACGGGTAGTGACAAGTTTTTATGGTGGTCCATGCAGGTCAGTCTTTGTAAATCATGCGAACTCGTGATAGTACTTAAATTAGTCGTACTATTGCGAGCCTGCGACCAGAAATGCTTATTCACGAATTAGAAATTAATTTAATTTACGAGAATGACTAGGACTAGGAGTCCCTTATACAAATTTACCAATGGGTAGTCTAGGCCATGCAATTTAGATGAGGAGTTATTAATGTTGTTAGTTTGTCAGATCCCCATAGGTACACTATTATCTCTTGAAACGACGATGTAATCCAATTTGGATAGTTTATTCCCTTGGTAAGGCAGGGCTTCATAGAATTAATGATCTAGCCTTGATAGATTATTCAATTCATTCTCTTGCCTCCTTGGATATCGTCACCACATCTTAGTCAAATTGCCTATTTAGTTCCTATTTTGCCCTAAGAATTGTTATTTTTATGTTACCCATAGATGAACCTCAGGTTAGTTTCGATTCAAGTTTTTCCTCAAAGGCTTGAATACACGTGGAATAGTTAGATTGTTTGTATTTCTTTTGTCCTCAGTTATTTCTCCCTGTTCAATCCTTTATTTTAAGGGTTGCGACTGATAGGACAAACGTTTACGCTTATTTCCTAGTCAACTTGTTTGAATCTATAGAAGCCCATGAAGTTTTACAGATATAGTTAAAAGAATATTAGTTGACTCATAATGGCAGGACAACAGCGCACTGTCGCCATTTATTTGAATTATGGAGACTATGGACTCACTGCAGCCAGCAGCGCACTGGCGAGACACAACCCCTAGAGGTGAAATTATTTTAAGAAAATATAGGTGATGGAATATTGCCAAAACTATGGCTAGTGGTCCTCTCTTGATCGTAGATACCCTTGAGCTAATATTGGATGGAGTTAAGAAGTGTTCGATTTGGTATTATGTTGAGTTACGAAACCAAGGGTTACCACAGCCAGAGTATACGGGCGAGGCGTAATCCGCGGTGAAATGACTTCAAACATGATTACAAGTTTGGGATATCATAGAGGATAGGACAATGCCATGCATGCCACATAAGATCCGAAGCCAATAGTAGTGGAAGTTCAGTGAAATTGGGTAGCGTGTCTCCCGATCTAGCATTCCGTGGTCCTTGTGACCTATTGACGAGGATGTTATTTGACGCCAATAGGCTTACCTTGAATATAGAGTTTAGAGGTTCATAACCCATTAGTCGCCAAGGCATTATGGATAAGAAGATAGTAGGATAACCGTGTAAGAAAGAACACCGGGTAAGGTTTGATTCTAACAAAACTCAAACTACTTGTAACTCCATTCAAATTCTCGCGTACTTGTAATTTGACTATTTTGACCAATGTAGCTATCACAGCCTAGTTTTGCAAGCTTACTCTTTTATCGAGCTTGATTCAAGATATAGGTTTATTAGGGACGCCCACTAACATATTGTCTAATCAGAATTGATATATTACGGTCTGATCAGCCGTAGTACACTCGGTTCGCTCTTCCTCTTATTAACCTACGTGGCTTGAGATGTAGATGTCTCTAGGATCTCATCCGCGACTGCTTTGACAATTCCTCTTGAACTATACATTCGCCTTTGAATCACGAATTTGTAATCAGTGATATCTTTATTGAAATCTTTATTCGTTTTTGTCTTTCACTGATTTGGGAAGACGAAAGCTCGTAATTGGTAGAGAGGTACAAAGTATCCCCATGGCTATGATAGTTGTATACACAAGTGTAGCTACCATCGGCCAGTCAGGTGAATAAGTTACTCGTTCTCCTCTTGTCCCTCAAACTACTTTTGGGACTCTCAAGCCCTCTAAATTTGAGAACGATTAGGGTTCTACTCTTAGTCAAAATGCCAAACTAGGTGATCGTCTCTTTGTAAGAAACCAAATGTTGTGAGTCTCTAATTAATTGCTTGAAGCTTGCTTTAACTAGCAACCCTTAAGCCTTAACCCAACCTTTCTTTGACCAAAACCCACAGTTAGACATGAGATGAGTGGACAATAGGGTAATCATTTACCGTGACACTCATCCCGAGATTGGTTTCCAACAAATATTACTCAAGTTATGTAAATTTTATTTTTAAGACCTAACTAGTGTTGGAACACCACAGTCACTAGCTTAGCCAATACCGTAGCTTAAATACCCTGTCACACTATGACCTACCAGTTGTCAACAGCAATACCTGATCACTACAACCCTTGTGACCATAGTCTGGCAGGTTTGACACAAATAGAATTTCTTGACTCAGTTGTTAGAAATCTTTTCTTATGTTGTGCCATGGAGTTGGTTACCCCATCGGAAACACTCGTATACTGCGGACGAGTAGGTCATTCTATTTTATCGACCGTGTGTTATTATACACGCTCGTTTTCCATTTATTGAGAAACGATCCTTGACTTGACTATATCTACCGTAATTCCGATACGCCGTACCTTATTCCCTATTAGCAAAGAGTCGAGGTACAGTATTCGAACTTTGGGAACCCTCTAACCTTAATATTCCTAAAACTATGTCTTAGCTTCTAAGGTAAGTAGATTGTAAGCTTCCTAAAAAAATTTAGGATATACCAGGATTACCGAGTGATTAGAATAACTTCCGTTAGGATGATGATTAGTACCCTTGGACTCCCACTTTCCATTTGGATAATTTTGTGCCCCCGGCCGTGTCATTAATATTCGAAGCACGAGACCAGCTGTTATCTTCCAACAAACTGCATATGCAGGGCCTAGACGAGTTCACCTTCATCTAGGTATATCATGTCTCACTCAAACCTGTCCCCTTGTACTCTATTTTTGTGCTACGACTTTCAGGTTAAAAGGACTAGCTTTAACTCTTACCATAGTACCTACCCGGTATACTTTCTGACTTCCACTAGAGCCTTAACTTCGACTCAATTCATCCGACCTAATATATGGTTGCGATCGACTCAAGGCCCACTACGCACATGTCACTAGTGTGCCATTTTAATTATGTCTCCTCGTGCTACTTAAACATAAAAGTCACTGAAGGCACATTTTGGACGATAGGAACTTAGCTAACCAATCCGACTGTCCAACTAGCTCAACCAGTTGGGTTGAAACCTATTCTAGGTTATCCTAACCTAGTAGAAGTAGTTTAATATTGGGATCCATGCCCAGTCAATATAGATTGAAGTCCAAGGTTCATTCAACCGATGACTGATGTCCAATTGGGGAACCCATTAATACCCATTCATGCATACCACCATAGTTGGACCATAAAACCGAACCTTTCGAAATAGGTCCCTATACCCTTTATGTTGTCTCCCCTTCTTAGAACGTAAAGTCGTTCGTAACCCTTATTCCATCTACCTGGAAGTTGCATTGCCTTTATAACCCTTGCTCGTGTGTTTAAATAACCACGGAAAAGATCACAATCTTGATTTCTCAAATCCCGTTCTATTATGGGACCTGTTTAAAATTTTGATAACGAAACTTCTGTATTGCACGGATTGCAAGACCTCTAAGAAACGAAGGGTTCTTTGACTTAGTAAGTGACTGGACTAGGGTAGCCCAATCTAGCAAAATAGGTCAATGGCTCATAAACTTTCCTTCTATCCGTATCATTGAATACCCTCTATCGCTCTGGAAGCTTCATATTCGCTCTCGATTATTTTTCATCTTCATGTCCTCCCTATTGTAAAGTGACGAATGGTCATGCTTATTAGAACTTACCCATATTTCTTAGCTACTTGTATAAATTTGTTGCTTGTTAGATTTTGGGTTGTTTAAGAGATATGAGAGGATTTTAGAGGCCAAAAGCAGTAGATATCTATTTGTAGAAATTTTTACAAGCAGTTAGATGATTATAAGGCTGTAGGGACATAACACTGAGGGAGTAGTGTGAACTAAGGTGGGTAGAAGTCCTCGGAGTTTCGAAGTTACAAAACGACTAGGAGGATGATATAAACTGTTTGAGGAATTAAAAATTCGAGGAGATTAAGGTAATGGTAGATTTCTTTTTGAATTTAAGGAATAGTTATGAACTAGAAATTCGAGGACAAAATTATTTTTAAGGTGGGTAGATTTGTAGCCTCCCTTCCCGAAATTTTTGAAATTTTTATTGTTTATTGGATTTAAGTGGTGATTTTTAGAATTTTTCTAAATATTTATTTAGTTAATTATTAAGGTAGGTGCCTTTAGCCCTAAGTGTTCTAACTAGGAAGAATTTCTGAAGAATCAAATGATTCATGGCCAAATCCCCCCACTTTACTAGAATCTTGATTAAGAGATGGATCAAATGGTGAAGTTACATTTATTAGTAGAAAGACTTGGCAAACTTCAATGTTACAAATAACTTTAGGACCTTATAGGCTTATAGCTGTCCCTGGGTTGGACACACTACTGTAGCAAGAGCACGTAATTTGAGTATTTCTTATAACATGCCATGTTCATGGTATTGTTCTAGCTCTCCACTAGTTATTCTATATATTCTAGTCTTGTTTGAACTGGCCTCTTGACATTCTACTAACTTCACTAAGAACACTATATCGTGAATTTATATGTTAAGAGAAGAAGTTTCTCGTCCTTATGGTTTTTATAGAAAAATAACGTCCTCCCGTATTGGGACTCAAAACTGTTATCGAGCACTTTTGGTGGTCACCTATTTAAGAATTTGGTTTGGCTGACGGAGGTTGACTTCTGTAACTTCCCTGTGTAGTCCTCAATGTTATTGATATTTACGATTAAATTATCATGCATGTCAAAGGGGAGCTTTCACAATGTCAGAGAGCCTTCTGAGTTAAGAATGGAAACATCTGTTCGCATAATATACAATATTTTATCATGCATCCCTCCTATGGAGATACCGAACGATCAAACAAGTTATGACAGGTGGAGTCAATTAGGTGAGAGTGCTTCTCTTGGCTTTCATGATTATGTCTGACTTCGGTATGATTGTTTTCGAAAGTTTATAAGCCTCCTCATCAACTGTAGTACAATGTTTCATTTAAAGCCCAAGCCCGGGCCTCTCTCCAATGTGGACCATTACATAAACCTAGTAGCAGCTATAAACCCCTGATAGCCTCTCTATTTCAAGGGACTAAATAGTAGCCGCCGCCACCATCTTCTTCACATCTCACGCTCGCAATGTTTGCTGCTACTACTTCCAACTCTCGTCGACCTCGTCAAGATCCACTCCTACCTCGCATCCTCATGTGTCCCCCTCCTCCTACGTGAGGCTGTTCTAGAAGCTCACCACCGAGCGGTTCGAGGGAGGCAACTTCTTCTCAGTCGAGCCCGACGGCGGTGACCGACGGCATTGGCTCGTCCTCTCGGTGGACTCCCTGGCGAGGGAGTCTGACGTCTTCCTCATCGAATATGCCGGGCAGTAGTACAAAATGGTGCATCGTGCATGGCCTTGCCGACGTGTCCCCTCCGAACGGCACCTACCGCGGGGTTCGCAGCACCTGGGTCCCCGCCGATAACGCCTCCGCCACCATATTCCACAAGACTTATAAGATCCTCCCGTTTGGCGCTACGACCCGTCTACACTATTGTCGTCATCAACTGCATCTCCATGATGGTTCTCCAAGCGAGCTAACCCGTCGAGCCCGTATTCAGCAACGGTTGCATGGCATCAACAAAGGAAGGCACATGAAGAAGAAACGTGAACAACAGTTGACCTGTGAGAAACCACAACAGCACCACACAAAGGCTAATGAATAATGGTAAATATTATATAAACCCTCTTATCCTTAGAAACACCCCCATTAGTTAGTCTGTATGAGTACATATATAAGTAGATTAGTTGAGTTAAGGTTTCATCAAGACAAAGAGTCCTCTTTCATCTCGTGCAAACCTTTTTAATATAGGTAATTTACTCTTTAGACCCTTTAAAATGTATAATTACAATTCTTTTCTAAAACAGAAACCATATTTTTCCTGATTTCTTTGTGCACGGTTGTCAGATCGAGATGAAACTTGCGCTAACAGGACCTTATCGTTTTTCTGGTCCTGTATGTCAAGTTTGGTCCGATTCTGAGACAGTTGAATCGTACGTCGTTTTGCGGGCCCCACGGTCCCACTCAACGGAAGATTTTGTGCACGGCCCATCGGAATCCAACTTAGGACATAAGGTTGGGTTCGTATCAGAAAACTGGATCCGTAGACATTTAGTTTGACGACTTTAGAGACCATTGACTCTGGCACACTTTTCGGTGCAAAGCGGGTCCAATGGCGGACACCGTTTTGACTCGAAATTACCGTTTTGCCCCTGTATCCAGAATTGGACTTAAGGATAGGCGATCCTAGCTATTTTGACTATTCTAAGAACATTGGTAATATCTATTTCAGCTTTCGGGGACTGTTGTACGGGTTTTGACTATTGTGGCAGAGTAGTTCAGATTGTCGGTTCACCAATAGAGGACCACAGGCGAGTACAGTTTATTGTCTGCATTTCGATATTGATTTTTATTATATTTCATTGATTGGCCATTGGTTATGTGATTATTTTCTATTATAAATTGTTGAGTCGGGAATGAGAAGTACCAAGGATGTGTGATCTGACTTTAGACAGTGTAGACAGTGTAGACAGTGATTTATTTATTGCAAATTAGACAGTGTAGACATTAATTTAATTATTACAAAGTAGACAGTGTAGATCGTAATTATTATTGTATTTAAACTGTGTAGTTTGTGATTATTTTTTTGTAGACAGTATTTTTTTATTGCAATATTTCTTGTAGATAGTGTAACTTTAGACAGTGTAGACAGTATAACTTTAGACAGTATAGACATTGTAACTTTAGACAGTGTAGATAGTGTCACATAATTGTCCCGAGACCGATCACATATCAAAGGTACTTCTAACAGCTGGGAAAAGTATTTGGTGTCTATTTATTTACTATTGGTTTTCGTATTTCCTGTTTATTTTTTTTAAACCCATGATTGATGTCTAACCTTTGTTTTATAGTCATTTTCTTTATTTGAAATTGCATTCAGTGAATTGTGTTCGTTCCATTCCTGACTGGAAACCAACATTTTTCAGGTTAGCCGTGGATTCACTTAGCGTGGGAGATACGAGAAACTTACAGACAAAAGCCTAGAGACTAGCTAGATAGTTGAAGTTGTTAGTGACTCAGTTGTACAAATTTATATTTTCTACAAACGTAAAACTTGTGATCATTGTAAGTTAAATTAATTTTGTGAATGAGCATTATTTGTGATTTTTGATCTTTATGGCCGTGACAGCGTTCTACCGCCGACACTACGGCGTAGGCTGGCTTGGACACGTCTCGTATCCGTTTAAAAAAAAAAGGGTGCAGGTCGTGACACTAACAAATCTGCATCGTGATGATTTGTTGATATCAGCAAATCCGAGTGAATAAATCTTGGCCAATCTCCTGCCACGTGTCCCAACTGCCTGTTATGTCGATTGCCATAAATCTGGATTGTTGGGATTTGATCAACTCCTTCCACGTGTCCCCACTGCTGTGAGCCGCATGGAGGACTGTCATAGTTGGGCCGCATGAGTGTGGCCTCGAATAAGAGCCGCATAAGGGTGGCCTTATCTGAACCGCATGGAAGTCCTTTAATCCGAGCCACATGAGGGTGGCCCCTATGATCCGAGCCGCATGGGAGTAGTAGCCGCATGGGGGTAGCCCCCAGCCGAACCGCATAAGGGTTGTCACATGTCAGAGTCGTGGTCCCCACGATCCGAGCCGCATGGGAGTAGCAGGCGCATGGGGGTAGCTCCCAGCTGAACCGCATAAGTGTGGCCATGTGTCAGAGCTGCATGAGTGTGGCTTCCCAAAATTGGAGTCGCATGAGGGTGCCCCCCACGATCCGAGCCGCATGGGAGTAGCTGCCGCATAGGGGTAGCCCCCAGCTGAACAGCATAAGGGTGGCCACGTGTCAGAGATGTATGGGTATGGCTTCCCAAAATCGGAGCCGCTTGAGGGTGGCCTCCACGATCCGAGCCTCATGGAAGTAGCAACCGCATGGGAGTGGCTGCCGCATGAAGGATAGTAGCCGCATAGGGAGCTTCAGAATTGGTGGATCGTGCCAGCTATAAAGATTTTTTTCGTTTCCCTAGGAGCGTGCCATTATGTCAAAGTCATCATTGCAGCTTTATGTTAGGGCTGTCAATTCACTTTTATGTCAGAGCTGCCGTGTTACATCAGAGCATTAAATGAGGCCGCTGCTTGATGGCCAGCTGTAAAGGCGAATCGCATAGGGCCACGTGGCTTTTACCCGAGATGCATGGAGCTATTGGGGATTTCTGAGCCGTATGAGGCTCTGAAGGACTTTTGAGCAGCATGAAGCTCTAAGGGACTCTTGAGCCGCATGAAGCTTTAAGAGATTCTTTGTACCGCATGAGACTCCCTCAGTTTTGAGCCGCATGGACTTTCCTGTTCTTTTCTATGCTTCTACAAGACCCCCTTCAAAGTTTTCAATTTGTAAAATTGAAATACTTTGAATAAGAAGCATGGCCATGTCCACATAAGCCCTTCTGGCCGCATAGGATGTTCTGGCCGCATGATCTTCCTAACAGCATAGACTGCTCTGGCCGTATAGACTTCCTAGCCGCATAGATTGCTCTGGCCGCATGAACTTCCTAACCTTATAGACTGCTCTGGCCGCATGGAGTTCTCTAGCCGTATAAACTGCTCTGGTCGTATGGGCCGCTCTAGCCGCATACTGTCCTTTCTGCCACGTAGGCATCCCATTAATTGCTCTTGATTCGTTTTAATTTAGAGCCGTCTTTTGGGGGGGAGTCCCAAGACTCGGTTTATTAAATATTTGGATTTTTGCCTTGATGAATCTTCTGCATGAGAGGGGATGAAATCCCAAGAGTCGATTTCGTCTGCTGTACATAATCCGAAGCGTTCATCGGTCTACGTGCCCCCCTTGTTCGCCTATAAATAAGGATAATTTTTAGAGAGAAACTCTTTACTTTCTTCTCCAATTCAAGCTTTTCTTGCCCTAACTTCTGTCTTCTCCTTCTTCTTGTTCGATGATCGATGGCCCCCAAGACATCCAAGGCTGCGGCGAAGGGTAAGGGAGTGGCTTCTACGTCGACTGCGGCGCTTGAAGTTCATCCCGACGTTCACCCCGCCATTGCTGGTAATGATTTTGGAAGGAATTGCATGAACTCAGAACCTAACTATCATGGCTATGTAGCATATTTTATGCGCGGGCCTTCTTTGTCTTCATTGAACTGTTAAGATTATATGTACCACATATACGTCCCATGTCCGAGCCGCATGGGGGTATACCCCATGTCCGAGATGCATGAGAGTCGTCTATTGGCCGCATAAGCACTTCGCAAACTAAACCGCATAAGGACCCGTCGAACAGAACCGCATAAGTCCCTCTGAGCTGAGCCGCATGAAGCCCCATAAGACAGGACCGCATAAGCGCCCCCTTTGAACTGTGCCGCATAAGGCCCCGCTAAGCAGAATCGCATAAGCTTATCTGGACTGGGCCGCAAAAGGCCCCGAAATACTAAGTTGGTTTCACCTGGCCATCTTCTAACTTTGTTTCTTTTGTCCTTGATTCTTTGCAGCATCCCTGCCGAAGGCTGAGATTGTTGTGAAGGAGGAGATGCTGCCTCCTTTCATCAAACAAGAGTCATCGTTCGTTAAGGAGGAGGTGATACCAAAAATGGAGGAACAAAAAGAAGAGCTGGGCCCTATAGGGGAGGGAAACACTCCCAACATTGAAGTTGCTGTAAAGAAGGAGCCCCAGTCTGAGGGTGGTAGTATTGGGAGTTCTGACCCTCCTGCCCTAGACGAGGATCTTACTCAAATAGATCCTTCATATGTAAAATGGTTGAGGGAATGGTATATGCGCCCCCATAACTAGGATTCGTGGGCTCCCATAAATGTCCGTCTTTTGTCTTAAAATTTCTGTCTATTTTTAGCTTTAGTTTATGTTTCGCTTCTTTTGGACATCAATGTAATCTTTTTTCTTCTTGTATGAATGAAGCGATGGAGAACTTTGTTTTGGCTTGCTCATGAAATGTAGTCATGTGAATGTAACTGATTTTGAATATTCGCTCCCTACTTTGCTTGTAGTAGTTGCCCTAATAGGGGACTTTTTGTGGACCTATTATTCTTGGCGTACCCTGGTTTTGGATACAGATAATAGGACGAGAGAGAACCAACATACTTACTCAGAGGTAATAAGGACGTGGTAAATATAAGGGTTTCTTCAATGGAGCCTTCCTACTCAGAGATAATGAGGACGTGGCAGGAGTGGGCTCCATGAAGGGTACATAGAACAACTCAGAGGTAATAAGGACGTGGAAGTTCTACGTAAGGGGTGGTTTGTTTTTGATGGAAGTGAAAACAACTCAGAGGTAACATCGACGTGGTTGTTTCGAGAAATTTGTGGATCTGCTACCCTTTTTATGCACTGAAAGTACGAGTAATGGATGATGAGGAGGGAGCTCTTTTAGGAAGAAAGTTCAGAAGTATGATCATACATGACTTACTACCTAAAAGATGCGATATAGATTCATCTGGAGTGACCAGAGTGTAAGTTCAGCGGTACCTGTGGGTATATAACTCAACAATATGGGAGATTTGGAGTCAAAATGTAAGTTCAGCGGTACCAGAGGGTACATAACTCAACAATCTGGAAGATTTGGAGGATGTCATTTTAGACATAATACTACTTCAGGAATTTGCCGTTGATAGACAACATGAGCAAGTCCCCGTTTTGTTTTGTGAGGCGGTAAGCACCATTGGAGAATGCAGCCTCGATGACAAATGGGTCTTCCCACTTTGACTAGAATTTATCGACGGTTTTGTGAGTCATAACAATCTGCCTCCGAACTGCCAGAACGAGATCGCCTACTTGAAAGGTTTTGATTTTAACCTTCTTGTTAAAAGCTCCCGATATACGTACTTGGTACAGCTCGATTCGTTTTTGAGCTAATAGACGCTTTTCATCTAGAGCCTCCAATTCTTGTAACCGGTGGTGGTGATTATCTTACATCGTCAGTCGATAGGTAAGGGCGACACGGAGCAAGGGATTTGAGTCTCAAGTGGGAGAACTGCCTCACTTCCATATACCAGAGAGAATGGTATGTTCCAGGAGGCCGTCCGTACTGTAGTACGGTACGCCCATAAGCATTTGCCGAGCTTTTCATTCCAGTCGCGTTTGTTTGAGGACACGAACTTCTTGAGCTGCTTGATTATAGTTTTATTGAACGCTTCTGCCAACCCATTCACTGTCGAATTATACGACATTGAAGCAATATTCTGGATTCGGTGTTTGTCGCAGAACCGATAGAAGGCGTGGCTTACGAACTGTGGACCGTTGTCGTGGATGATCCTTCGGGGAAGTCCAAAGCGATAGATAATGTGATGCTTGAGGAAGCTGATCACGTTTGAAGTCTTCACTTCTGCCAGCGGAATAGCCTTCGACTATTTGGAGAAGTAATCTGTGATTGCGAGTATGAAGCGATGTCCTCTGGACGAAGGCGGAGTGATCGGACCAATGATGTCCATTCCCCATGCTTCGAATGGCTAGGATGCCACCGTCGGATCTAGAAACTCGGATGGCTGGTGGATGAAATCTGCGTGGACTTGACAGGCTTTGCACTTTCGTGCATAGTCTATTGCATCAGCAACCATCGTGGGCCAGTAATAGTCCATTCGGCGAAGGCGGTCTTACAATTTTGGGCCAGGCTGATGGGCCCCGCAGACGTCATCGTGAGCTTCGCGTACAGCTTCCTTGGCTTCTGTATTTGATAGACACCGAAGCAGTAATCCATCGTATAATCGCCGATACAATATTTTTGTCTCTGTATCGTAGAAGAATCTTAGGGAATGTCTTCTGATAGAAGTGGCTTCCTTCAGATTTTCTGGCAGGATGTCGTAGACTACAAAGTCGATGAATGGTTGTCTCCAGTCTGGTGCTTCGTTGACTGCCAGAGCGGAGTAACTCTCAACACATTGAACATTATTCTTAGGACAGACCAATTCACAGCCTATTATGTCAACCAGATGATGAGCATAATTCGGCACTACTAGGGAAGCGGCCAGGCCTGCTAGGGCATCGGCCTTAATATTCTGGAGTCTGAGAACATGTTCTATGATGAATCCTTCCAAGGACGAGATGATGTCGATCGCTATTTGGTGATAAGGGATCATATCTTCATGGCGAACCTCGTATGAACCTCGAATCTGATTGACGATTAACTGTGAATCACCGTTTGCTTCCAGATACTCTATCCCCATCTCCTTTGCAAGTCGAAGGCCAATGACCAAAGCATTGTACTCGGCCATATTGTTTGAACAGGGCTCCGTGAGGGAGTAAGCCCGATTGATCACCAGCCCAGAGGAAGAAATCAGCACCACTCCGACTCCAACGACGATGTTGTCCTTGGGCCTAGTTCTCAAAGAGCCGTCGAAGAACATTCACCAGATGGCATCATGGGAGATCGTATTTGAGTTAGCGACCACATCTGGTATCTCTTCGTATATTCTGGCTGTCTCTGAGCCTGGTTGGGCTGCTAAAAATTCTGCCAGAGCTTGACCTTTAACAGCCTTCTGCGGGACGAAGATCATGTGGTAGGGAGACAATAATATCACCCAGGTAGTATGGCGAGAGCTGAGTGCCACTGGTTTGGTCATGAGGACCCTGAGAGGGTTGACTCGTGATATCACGTGTATGGTTTGTCCCGTGACGTAGTGTCGCATCTTCTGAATGGCGAACACTAGAGCAAGGCACTCCTTCTCTACGGCAGCGTACCTGTATTCTGGCCCCATCATCTTTCGACTGAGGTAGTATATACCTTGCTTATGGCCTGTATCGTTGTTTTGTGCTAGCAGAGCACCGAGAGAATGCTCCATCGCTCGTACATAGAGCATGAATGGCCTTCCAGCAACCGGGGCTACCAGGACTAGAGGATTCGACAGAAATTCTTTGAGACCGTCGAAAGTGCGTTGGCATTCTTCATCCCATACGAAGGAGACGCCTTTCTTCATGAGGTGCGTGAAAGGTTGACTTTGCCCGGAGAGGTTAGAGATAAACCTCCTGATGTAAGCTAGCCTCCTTTGAAGACCTCTGAATTCACGGAGATTTCTTGGAGGACCCATCTCTATGATTGCCTTCGTCTTTTCGGGGACGATGTGGATACCCTGGGAAGTAATGATGAAACCCAAGAACTTCCCGCTGGATACTCCCAAGAAGGATTTTATGAGATTCATCTTCAAATTGTGTGCTCGCATCAGGTCGAACACTATCCTCCGATCATGCAGATGATCTTCCTAAGAGCAGCTCTTGACGGCGATGTCGTCGACGTAGTATTCCACTGTCTTGCGCAAGTGTTCTCTAAAGATGACGCTCATAGCTCTTATATTGGTGGCACCAATATTCTTTAAACCAAAAGGCATGACTGTGTAGCAGTATGTGCCAATTGGTGTTCGGAATGATATATGCTTTTCGTCATCAGGGAACATCTTGATTTGGTTGTACCCCGAAAAACCATCCATGAATGACATAAGCTCAAAGCCGTAGGTGTTGTCAATCATGATGTCTGTGATAGGGAGGGAGAACTCATCCTTAGGATACGCCTCATTCAGGTTCCGGAAGTCGATACAGATTCGGATCTTTCTATTCTTTTTGAAGACTGGTACTATATTGGCTACCCAGTCTGGATATTGTTCTTCGCGGATAAAGCCGCTGGCTATCAGTTTGTTGACCTTAGCTTCAATGGCATTCATGATGTCAGGGCGGAACCGTCGTTGCTGTTGCTTGACCGATTTTGCGTCCGGACGAATGTTGAGTTTGTGAAGTACAACCTCGGGGTTCAGTCCTGGCATGTCTTCGTAGCTCCAGGCGAATACATCGATGTATTCTCTGACGAGTTGCAGTAGCGATTCTCGCTCTTCGTCTGTCAGATTCTTGCTGACGAATATGGGTTTCGGAGAGGACTCATCACCGAGATCAACTTGCACAACCTCATCTTCGGTGGGAGGCTCTCTTTATTCGAACCGCTTCTCCCATTGCACATCTAGTTGTTGTCCCTACGGCTCTAACTCAAGAAGTTCACGAATGTATTCATCTTCTTCGTAGGCGTCGGCAAATGCTATATTGATGGACCAGACTTTCTTGAGCATGTCCCTAATGCTGACGTTTGAATCAGAAGTGGGTGACCCAGACGAATGAAAGTGCCATTTGCACTCCTCATCTGAGCTCTCAGGGGTCGTTGCAGGTGTAACATAACCTAGCCCACGTCTGGTCTTGTTGTAGTAATCCCGTAGTTTCTCAGCCGGGACCGGCAATTGTAAGGGTAATCGCCGTCTAGTGCCGTAGTTCAAGCCTGGCATAGTTTCTAGATAATACCCCTATTTTTGCATGAGGTACTTGGATCAGGAACTATATAGATAAAGGGACAGTCTTCCAGTGTCGGGTTCGAGATCAACTTCTTCTATCCTGAAGGGTTGTGGATCATTCTTTCGGCCGAAGATGATTGGATGATCCTCTCCCTCGACTATGCGGTAAGCGTCTTCTACTGGAGTAAGTTGGTTTGCGGTGTAGACATTTGTCACCTGTGTGTGTAGGTGGGTGCATCATATACGGATGGAACATCAGTACGAGCAGCCACATACTTGGCCAGCTCTGACTCTTCTTCAACCACCGCCTGTGTCAATAAAGAGTGGGAGGATGACTTTGGCAGCTTAATCATCAGGGGCCCACAGGTGGAGCAGAATGTGGAGTCATTGGCGTACTAATGACCTCCAGTTTGGTGCTCGGTGCTGGGTGGGGAGTTGTTGGATGGCTAGCAGTCCCCGGCTTAGTGCTCAGCTGCCGATTTATTCTGAGAAGGCGAATCGTCATCGGCTTGACAGATGGATTGAGCTCCACTATTTGTTGCTGGCTAGCTCTAGGCAGCCTGATTGTTAGTGGCTCTATCGTGGGTCTTGGCGCTTGGCCAGACTTTGGCAGTCGGATTATCATCTGTCCCTCTTGTGCAGAGAGGCTGATTACATCCTTATGCAGAGTGGCTGTAAGTGGTGCAGTTCTGCCAGGTTTACGGGCTTGGAGGTGGATTGTCAGAGGTTCTTTCGATCCAGCTGCCGCCTCAGTTTGAGCTTGAGTATCTCCTTCGACAAGGTGCTTTTTTGACTTCTTGTACAAGAATGAGTCGGAGTAGTTGGATTTGACCCCTATAAAGGGATCAATGTCAGCAAATTCTATCCTCACGAAGTCGTGCTTATCGACGTACTTAAAGTACTGGTGCAGTATGGAAGGCACGATCATGTAATCGTATATCCAAGGACGCCCCAGAAGAATATTGTAAGACGTATCCGTATCTATAACATAACAGGTCACTTCTGATTGAAGATCGCCGATTTGGTATTTCAGACGAATCTTTCCGATATGATAGCTTCTGCCTGAATTGAAACTGCTAATGGCAGTGCTTGTCGGCGTCAGGCGATGCATTAGAATGCGCAGATGGTGTAGCAGGCTCTTCGGGATGATGCTTATGGAAGAACCGGGGTCAATATGCATATGATCCACCTTGATATCGCCAATATATCCAGTATAATATAGAGGGCGATCGTGCAGATTGGTCTTGATAAGCATATCCTGCGGAGTAAAGACAATATTAGGCATTGCGCCTGCACAAGCGCTTCCCTGGAGATCTGCAGGCGAGCTCTCCCTAGTGAGATTAGACTGAGCCAGATATGCATCGGCATTCTGGAGTGCCTCGTTTAGTGCGACACGAACATCTTTGTAGAGTCTCAGGAGCTCGTATAATGATAACTTGGCCGGTGTGTTGGCCAATTGTGGCAAGATGTCAAAGTTGTAGGGCCTCTCCAGCCCATGAGGCGGCCTCTCTTCGGAGCGGTTTGTCAAAGCGAGTCTCTTTCGGCCTAGGCTTGCCGGTCGTCGAAGGCTTAGAAGGTCCTGGAGCATCAGCAACCGCCGGCTGATGATCTTCAGGCGGGTTACCCGGTGGAGGTTGAGTTTGTGCACCGGATCGGGTAATAATAGTCGTAGCTTCTTCGACCTCTGCCGAGGTTGTGCAGCATGATTTGACTTTCCCGTACTTTTTCTTACTAGTGGAGGGTGGTGCGGACTGAGTCATTTCAGGTACCAAGTCTGGATGGACCCACATGACCTCCCCTCGTGATGTGGTAAGGGGCACTAGACCAGCAACCTGGTCTCGGGGAGGTGGAAGGTTAGCGACCTCTATCTTTGCTCTGGGACGGGTACTACTCCATCTTGAGTCTTTGTCGGAGGGAAGCTGCCGAATTATACTGACACCATGTTGGCTGTCACGGTCACCTCTTCGAAATCAATGGCCAGGGCCTTAGAATCGATGAGATGCTGGATGTATCGCTTCAGTTGGTAGCAGTCTTGTGTAGCATGGTGGACATAGTGATGGTAGTGGCAGTACTTGGGGCTCTCTATCTCTGCAGGACGAGGTTTACACCTTGGGGAGGGAGCTGAATTCGACCTCCTTGTATGAGCATGTCCAAGATGGGCTTGACATGGCCGTCCTCGAAGGAGTAGGTTATCTGAGACCACTATTTTTTTGTCGGCTTGGGTTTTGTCTTCGGAGCTGTGTCGGCCACCATAGCCTGCTTGTCCTTGTTGTCTCGAATGTTGGAGGAATTACCATCATTGTTGTTGTTGGCATTAGGACGTTTACCCTTGTCCTCTCCCTCCGAAATGTGCAATCCCAGTTGGCGAGCTTTCTTGAACTTGTCTTCTACGCCAGTGGCACTGATGATGAACGTCTTCCAGTCCTTAAACAGACTTTCGCCCATCCAGAGGCTGATTGTGGGAAGCAGCCTCTTTTGGCAGATTTTAATTAAGGAGGAATCAGGGTTACCGGAAGGCAACTTCATCGCGGTTTGGCAAAATCGTTCGATATAGTTCTTTGTCAGCTCCTTTTCTCCTTGAACAACGTCCATGAGGGTGGACATCATCATATCTTGTCCTACTTCATAGAACCTCTCCAGGAACATACGTTTGAAGCCGACGAAGGAATGGATGCAGTTATCCGATTGCGGTACAAGTCGAAGGCGACCCTTTCCAACGCTCCAATGAACAACCACGTAAGGATGGCGTCGTCATGAGGCAGATGGTCGATTGTGACTTTGAAGTAGGTGATGTACTTGCTTGGAGATGTCTTCCCATCATACAAATTAATGTTGAATGGTTTATATCTTGGTGGGAAGGGAATATCTCTCCATGCAGCAGGATATGGTTGTCGTATCCTGAGGTCCTGGCAGGTTTCTCGGGCGTGGAACATGGCCCGGAGCTCCTGAACCTCTAGTCTTGCCTCCCTGGCCTCGTCTGCAGCGGTGGGAGCCAATATTTCAGGAGGATTACCACCCGGGTTTGGTGCAGCTGAGTTTGAGTCCACATTGACAGCGGGACCCAAGCTTGTTTGGCCAGGCGTCCTTCCTTGCATAGTTGGAAGGGCCGCTTTGATCTCGTCCACGGACATGACCAAGGCATGCAGTATGGCCTCCAGAGTGTCGATGCGTTGGCGATCACTGGGACCATCTTAGTTGATGTCCGTCATGAACACCGTCCTCAAATGAGGAGAGATGGAAGGAACGGTTGAGGACGTGTCCTCTGAGTCATACCCTTGTGCAGAGAAGTCGTCAGGGTATGGGAATGTTTTTCTCTGGTTCGGACTCAAAATGAGTGGTATCCCCAGCTTCATAGCTTGCCTCGTCTTGAGAATTGTGGACGTCCTCGGGGACGTCTGAACCTGCTGCATCTGTTGGAGGAACTATTTTTATTGGATTATCTTCATGGAACACCGGATTGTCGTAGATGTTCGAAGGAGTGCTACCCCCGGCTCCAGCGTCTCCCAGAAATGTGGACGACGAATCTCCAAGTGTGGCAGATTTTGTCTTTGAACGAGTACCTTGGAAAACTCCTCCTGTAACGGTCGTGGACAACCGCTTAGAAGAGAGTTTCTTGGTTATGCTGGTTGAGATTTTTGGACTGGAGACGTTTGTCTTCTTCCCTCTCCCGCCGCCAGGGATCTTCAGAGAAGAATTGTAGGAGGTGACGAGAAGTGCCTCATCTTCTGAGCTTGGGTGTTGCAGTCATTGGAAGATGGATCACCGCTCCTCTTGTGTGGCCGCCTTGCTGCAGCAGCAGTTGACAATGACTTGAGTGCAGTAATGTCCATGAACCTTTCGTATGCGGCTAGAAGCGGTGGCCGCATAAGAAGTCTCCATGCGGCTTGCAGTCGTGGCCGCATGAGCCTCCTTTATGAGGCTGGAAGTTTTGGCCGCATGAGCCTCCTTCATGCGGCTGGAAGTGTTGGCCGCATGAGCCTTCTGCCTGCGGCTGGCTTCTGTGGCCGCATGCGTCTTCATGTGGCTGGCGCCCTTATGCGGCTTCTTCTAGGATTGTACAGAGTTGCTTTTTGTCCCTACAAGTCCAGCATCATAGTATTTTCCTCTGCCGGACTTGGGGACAGCAGAATCCTCAATGGTCTGAAGTGGGGCCGTAAGAGAGTCTTCCATTCTATTTTGGGTAGCAGGAAGCATTTTCTCCAGAGCTTGGGGAGGAGCAAATGATTTGAGCCTCCACTTCCTGCAAGCCTTCTTCGTGCGGGCTCGTTTCTGGACCGAGCCAGCACTTCCGTCGGAGAGCATTTCTTCAAATACCTGCTGGTCGAAGCGGACGAGCAGCATCTGTTGAGTGGAGCCAAGTTTGGCTGCGTTCGATTACGTCACCAACTCCTCAGCCGTAGAGAAATTAGTCCCCAGCAGAGTCGCCATCGTGTTTGCCATTGATTATAAAAGAACAGAACAGTTTTGTGGGAGGACTGGACTTTTACTTCACAACATAAACTCGCTTGTGTAGAAGCATAGAATTTCACGATCAGAAATCCTATGCGCCAAACACTACATGCGTCAGGAAGTTCAGACAAAAGTACTTAGACACAGTAAAACAAGAATAGAGACATTAAAAGAAGATTTTTATTTCATATAAAAGTCTATTACATGTCTTAAAAAGGGCTGTACAAAGGAGAACTTCTAAAAAAAAAAGACCCTAAGTCTACAGCCAGGCGCAGCATCATCACGCGCTCTCGAACAGGCGCATCTCACCATATGCTCTCAGTCAGGCGCATCCCACCATGTGCTCCCAGCCGGGCGCATCCGTTCAGCAGCTTAGTTATGTGCATCCTCAGTTATGTGCATCCCTTCAGCAGCTCAGTTATGTGTCACTCTTCCAGCCAGGCTCACCGACGTCTAAATGCTCTGACTAATGAAGCATTTATTGAGCAGAACGAGGGTGGCAATCAACCCTCTAGCTGGAGGAAGAGCTCCCCAAATCGAAGAAGAGAAGGATCTGCGGCTCTTCCCACATAACGGAGACGAGGCTCGTGCATCCCGATCTTTGGATGCAACAGGCACCTTATGCCTGCCTCAGAAGCCCTCGACTCCGACTTTTGGATGTAACAGTCACCTTCAAGTGCATCAATGAAGATAATGCATCGCATCTTCACCCTCGGGAGCATCTCGTCAACAGAATGCACTCGAGTAAACAAGTTCACTTCGGGAGGACGTGAGAGAACGAGAAGCAAACTCTCTCCATGCCACTATTTATAGGCCGGGCAAATCAAACCCATGCGCCAAGTGGATGGCTCTCCGAATCTCGTGCAATAAATTTGCATTAAATGGATGAACCAGATGCATCGAATTCAGCCAAGTCAAAAACGGCTATTTAAAGTACTCGAAGAACGTAACAGTCGCACCAAAAGACATGTCAAAGCGAAGCGGATGCGCCGGCCAGACCGCGCATCACACAGATGTGCCCTTCAACACCAAGCACTTCACAAGCATGCGCCCCCATGTGACCCCATGCGCCTAGTGGAATGCCGATCGATGCGCCCACTCGACAACCCATCACCTGTCAAAGAACATTAAATGCAGAAGTCTGACAGAGTTGGCAGCACGCCTCTCGAGGACTGAACAGTTGACAGCTTTTTCAAAAAATGAAGCGTCGCCAACGTCAGCATCATCATTACTTCCCTCCGTTGGTTACAAGCCACGTGGCCGCCCAACCACTCGTATGCGCCTCCGCGGCCATGCGCCCGAAGCTTCGCATGCGCCTCAAAAGCCATGTGTCTCAGACTTTTCTCTGATCCCTAAAGACAGAAGTAAAGTCACTACTGAAGCCTCGCATGCGCCTCAAAAGCCATGCGCCATAAATTGTTCGTGACTCCCAAAGGTTACGAGCCAAAGTCTCCTCATGTGCCCAATCCTAGGCGCATCCTACCAGATCATTCCCTACCAAATCCGAGATATCCGAGCCATGGGCCGATGACACGTGTCCTTTGACTCGATTCACCCAAGATCTCAGCAACAGAAAGATCGTCTTCTCTGCTACGTGCCGGCCCACAACAGCAGAATGAAGAATTCAACCCCTCAATCAGGACGCATCGTCCATGCACCTCCATCAGCAATTACCACGTGGCGTCCCCATGACCAGGCACATCCTACATATACACGCATGAGCAGCCAGCCTGCAGACTATAAATAGAGGGATCATTTTCTTCGTCCACACACACAGAGACGAAGATACATAGACAGACAGAGACATCGCACAACCAGAGAGGCAGATACAGACACTCAACGTCTTCCTCCTCTTAGCAAGCTCCAGCACCCAGAGCAATCCAAACCTTCAGAGAACCGATAACCGTCGTCAGATCGTCAACGGAGTCAACGTATTACCACTCGCTTCATCGGCACTAGGAACCCAAATTAAACAAAAGTCTACTCCTAGGACTACGTCTAAGTCCTACATTGTAACACTGTTCTGTTTGTATTGAAATTTGCAATCAAAATATTTTAATGGCAAACAAGTTGGCGACTCTGCTGGGGACCTCTTTTTTCTCCATCGAAAAAGCTGTGTCGCAATCCGACGATGTGAAGGTGGGCTCCTCCTACAAGACGCTGGTCGTACGCCTCAATCAACAGGTGTTTGAGGAGTTCATCTCTGAAGGCAGTGCGAGTCCTTCGAAGCGGCAGTCCAAGCCGAAGAAGACCCACCGAGTCTGGGTGCGCAATGTCGACGCCTCTGGCACCACCACTGAAGGGATACGCCAATCCAGCCTTTCCTTCCTGCTGACGTCCTCAGCGACCAAGATGCGCCCACCGGTGCAGCACATCTCTCGAGGAAATATGCAGCTGACCACATTCCCCAGCTATCTCCCTTTCAGGCGAGGAAGATGCGTCGACGGAGCAGGGGCGCAGCCAATGCCCAGCGCATCAGCTCCGATGTGCCACAGAAGGTCTCTATCTTTGACTGACTCAGTCGCTATAGTGGCGAGGAGAATTTGGATTCTGAGTACTACGCGCCCCAGCGGGCTAGTACGAAGAAGTCTAAGGCAGCACGGGCCATGCGACCCAAACGTGCTATGCCAGCACTAAGCCAGAGGCATGCGCTCACAATCATGCGCGCTGCTGATGGTAAGCTGTATAAGGTTGACTCAGGTGCTTCTGTGCTAGAAATGAGCCAACCTTCAAAGCCCTTATCTCACTTGGGCGCATTTGTTGCGTTCGCAACCAAGTCGAGTAAGGCAAACCCAGTGGTCTTGAACCCCCGCGCCCCCTCGAGTTGTGCGTCTGAGATTTGTTCAAGTCACTTTAAAGGTTGTTCCCCCACTACTGATCTGAGCACCTGTTTGGTGTTGGATCAGGGGACGCAGCATCCATCTAACCACCCCGGCGCTTGGCCTTGCCATGCGCCTGAAGGGGGTGCGAAGGTTGCACTCTCCCCCAACGATCTGCGTAACATGATCACTCACAAGCGCCGATCAGGAGAGTCGACTGACAAGCATGATGCACCCCTCACAGGGCATACTTGTGTTGTGGTCACCATCAACTGCTGTTGCAAGTCAGTAGTCCCACCAAGACAGTCGGTGTTCCAGCGGCTGCAGTCATCAACACCCCTCCGACATCGTCTCGGGAAGAAAGTGTCAACAAAAGAGGAGCCAGAGCTAAAGGTTGCTTCATGAAATATACTCTCCAACTCCTCGTCAGTCCGAAAGGTGACTGGCAATTCCTCGTCCAAGAGCCAGCCGAGGAAAACCAAGACATCTGTCTCGTCCTCCGGAGTGTTCGAAGGCTCTCGCGGGAGGAATTGGAGGAAGCTGGGGGTAGTCAAGCCCTTGTTGATCCTCCTTTCGAAAATGAGGGTGTCTTCCAAAGCACAGCTGGGGTGGATCTTCATCCTCAGGACGAAATTAGCCTCCTCGATATAGCTGCGGGTCGTCTAGCCCCTGTGGACCTGCATCTCGAAGATGAAGAAGTCCTTCAAGACATGACTGGGGGTAGTCAGGCCCTTACGAATACTTCTCCCGAAGACGAAGGCGTCCTCCAAAACTTAGCTGGGGGTAGTCTAGCCACTGCGGATCCGAGTCTCGAAGATGAAGAAGTCCTCAGGAACATAGCTGGGAGTAGCCAAGACGAAGCTCCGGGGACAACAACTCCTCTACATGATAGTGAGGCTAAAAGCGAAGCCTCAACTGAGCCATCCGACTCCAGCCGTGTCATGACAGTCTACATGGCTGGAGGTGATACCGAGTCTGATGCGCCGCCACCAGACCTCGTCCAGCGCATGGATACCTTGGAGGAAGGACTCAAAACCCTCTCTGCCACTATACAAATACTGACTCAAGCAGTGTTTGAGATACGGTCAGCTTTGTCTAGGTCACCTTCTACAGGTCCCGACCCAGGGGCCAATGGAGAATCAAGTGTACCCCTTCAACGGGTATCCTTGGATACGGATCGTCGCGAAGCCCCCCGGACGTCGGAGCCCTCAAATGCTCAACTCCAGGTGGTACGACCGTCCCCGACTCTTAGCTCCATAGAAGACGTGGTCGAGATGATCAGGGACCTGCACGAGCGCTTTGAGTCCAAGACGAGACAAGAGGAGCGCCAAAAGATGGGCATCTTCCAACCTTATCCCCTCGAATGGAATAAAGTGGTTTATCCTCCCAAATATAAACCACAAACACTGACGCCATACGACGAGAAGGACTCTCCGCATCGCTATCTGAAGTATTTCCAGTCTCAGACGGGACATCTCCCGAAGGAGAATGCGCTACTCACCAGCATATTTATCGGCACACTGAAAGGAGTGGCATACGACTGGTACTGCAGCCTCCCCGACAATTCCATATCTTTCTTCGACGATTTGAGGCACCTTTTCCTCGACCATTTCTACGATGGCGGGAAGGACATGACAATGGCGTCCCTCATAGAGATACGCCAGAAGGAGAAGGAAATAGTTCGGGTATTCATCGAACGCTTCCGACAGGCCTGCTTCAGACTGCCTCCGGGCATGCCAGAACATGTGCTCCTCTCCTCCTGCAGCATGAACATGCTGCCTGCAGTCAAACTCTGGCTCAACTCTACTCCTCCTCCCGACTGGAGTTCCTTGATCATCGAAGCCGAGGCCGCAGAAAAGAAGGCGGCCAATGCTCTTCTTCTGGGAGTCAGTTTCCCCGCCTTTCAAGACAAGGGGAAACGGCCTGTAGCCAACAACCCCGAACGAGAGACGAAGGGGAAACAGGCATTGACTGTTAATGCCTCAAAAGGTGCATCAGCACCTACTCAGAAGCCTCCACTTGCACCATGTCCAAAGGAGGTTTATTCGTTCAACGATGAAGACACCCTGCAACTCTTTGAGATACTGAAGCAGGGTGACAAGATCAAGTTGCCGGACCCGAAGCGTCCGGACGAGGTTAGGAAAGTGGACAATCCGAGGTACTGTTACTACCATCAGTTTGTCGGACATCCAACCAAGGTCTGCTACGTCCTCAAAAAGTGCATCCAACGCATGATCAATGCGAATGTTATCTCCATCGACTACGAGGAGAAGACGGTTTCGGCCAACGTGGTGTCGCTCCAGTTCGGTACCTTGCCGCCAACTACAACACAAGATGGCATCGTCCCCATCCCTAAGGCGACAATGGAGGTGGTTAACTTACCGCCTACTCGTGACAACGTGAGTGGACTCATCCCCCTCACCACATCTCGTGGAGAGGTCTTATGGGTTTACCCTGATCTCGTCTCCGAGGTTACTCAACCGGAGGTACGCTCTGCCTCCAAAACCAAAGGTAGGAAGATCAAGTCTTGCCGCATGGTCTCTTCCTCCACAGAAGAGGCTCTTCCTGTACAGACTCGTTCACAACAGAACGCCCAACCCGACGAAGCTGCCGTCGAGGTGGTGCCTCCTTGCACCATTCCTGCTACCGAGGAAGGGGGTCCGTCTAAGCCCTCAGCAGCCAATAAGCATAAGCATGTAGAGGCTCGTTTCGACAGGCCTCTACGAAAGGAGAATGCTTCGGGGCTAGCCAAGCCCACAACTTCGACATACTGGCACAACTTGCCAGTACTCCTGCACACCTATCTCTGTTTGAGCTCCTTCGTCTTTCCAAAGACACTCGCGAAGCTCTCTGTGAAGCTCTGAAGGATGCTAAGTCCTTCATCAGTCAGGTCAAGCAGCCTGAAGATCTCCCAACTATATGTACGTACTGTCATTGTACGGATGAGGTTATCCCCAATATGACCTTCACCCAACAAGACATGCTGCTCAAGCACAACCGACACAACCGGCCGCTGTATTATATAGGGTATATCGGTTCTGTCAAGGTGAAGCAGATTCAGATCGATCCGGGTACCGACTGGTGCCATCCAACATAACAATCAGAGGCTTAAACGCTAGCAAAAGTGAGCCACTGGGCAAGATACGTCTAAAGTACCATATTGGTAACCTCAGAACTGTGATGACTTGTTATGTCGTGGACGCCGATGTCAACTACAACCTCCTGTTTGGTCGTCCATGGCTGCGTGAGTACATAGTGGTACCATCCATGCTCTACCAATGTATGAAGTACGTGTCCACCAACGACGTCATCCGGACGGAGTTTGCGGACATTGACCCTTTCAAAGGGGTTGAAGCCTACTTCACCGATTCCTCCTTGTACAAGTCACCTGACGAGGAGGAAGCCAATGATGCTGACGACGAGGCAGAAACGGCAGCAGAGCCAGACATGGAGCCTGAGATGACTCCCAGCGCTCCTTTGAAGATCCGACTCAAAGGCAAACCGCCTCAGAAGTTGCCTCCCATGAACATCAAGCTACACGGGAAAGCACCAACTGCTCCTGAAGCTCCCTTGAAGATACGCCTCAAGGGAAAGCCGCCTCAGACATCGGCTCCCCTTGTGACAAAACTACAAGGGAAGGCACCAATCACCGGAGGCACAGTGGAGGTACCTCTGAAGGTGCATCTTAAAGGCAAGCCGCCGCAATCCAAGCTGCCAGAGAAGGCCCACATAGCCCTCTCGGGCCCCGAAATCAAAGTTGTGGTGGACTCTACCGATCCAATCCCAGTACTCACAGATGAAGAGCTAGGATAATATATCTCTGCTGATGTAGACGCACCCTCTCCGGACAATTTAATCCCGCGGGATAAAATCTCGTACTTCATCAATAATAGAGTGTCTTTTAATTATTCTAGTCTTCCACATTGGAATGCCATGTATACATTAGATAATGCTCTACGGTCGTTGCAAACACAAATAACGACTGTCCATTATATAAATCGAGTAGTCCCATTCCAAAGGATCTGTTCTGTAGTCCCACCGCGGAGTCGAGATGAAGAATCCATCATTTTTAGCAAAGTTGAGCGTCATCAAGACCTCCCGCCACTCGAGCCAAAACCAGATACTGGCAGAATACAAGTTTATCGGTACACAGACAAGGCAAAGTACCTCATCCAAATGATGGTTTACGACCTAAAAAGCAACAAAGGCTTGAACTACGGCAAAGGTCGACGTCTTCTTCTCCGGCTACCAACACCTAAAGGAAAGCCGCAGGACTACTATAATCGGACTCGACGAGGGATAGGCTATGTCACGCCGCCGTCAACTCCAGACAGTTCGGAGGCAGAAGAAGCATAACATTCTTATTCGTCTGAAGCATCAACTTGGAATTTCGATACCAGTATCGGCTCAGTCTTCAAGAGAGTGCTGTCAGCCAACATGACATCTGCTCAACCTAAAGAAGATGAAGGCGAAGATCAAGCACCGAAATTCTTCTAAGAAGAACCTTGGATACAATGCTTAGGAGAACAGTAGGAGTCTCATTTTGAGCTACGCGAACCCCCTACCTAAGACGAAGTCGAGCAGATCGACCTTGGGGATGGATCTTCTTCCAAACCCATCTTCATCAGCAAAAGCCTAAAAGGAGAAGACCGGGAGTCTTTAATCCAACTGGCTAAAGAATATATTGATGTCTTCGCTTGGAGCTACGAAGATATGCCAGGACTTGATCCTCAGATCGCGATGCATAGGCTCAACATCTTACCCGATGCCAAGCCTATCAAACAACAACAGCGACATTTTCGTCCGGACATCATGAACGCCATCGATCAAGAGGTGGACAAACTCTTGACCAGTGGCTTCATCCGTGAAGAACAACACCTAGATTGTGTGGCCAACGTTGTCCCTGTCACCAAGAAGAATGGAAAGATTCGAGTCTGTATCGACTTCAGGAATCTCAACTCCGCCTGCCCGAAGGACGAATTCCCGCTTCCCATTATCGACGTAATGATCGACGACACATATGGCTTCGAACGCATGTCTTTTATGGATGGGTATTCAGGCTACAACCAGATCAAGATGTTCCCCGATGACGCAAAACACACGTTATACAGGACTCCAAAGGGTATTTTCTGCTACACAGTAATGCCCTTCGGCTTGAAGAACGCTGGTGCCACATACCAACGAGCTATGAGCACCATTTTTCGTTAGCATCTTCGCAAGACAGTCGAATGCTATATTGATGACATCACAGTCAAGAGCCGTCTCAAAGAAGATCTCCTACAAGACCTGAAGACAGTCTTCGATCTCATGCGGGCGCACCAACTCAAGACGAACCCTGCTAAATCCTTCCTAGGGGTTTTTAGCGAAAAGTTATTAGGCTTCATTATCACGGCGAAAGGCATTCATGTCGACCCCGAGAAGACCAAAGCCATCCTCAACATGGGCCCTCCGAAGAACCTCCGAGAACTTTGAGGCCTACAGGGGCATCTGGCATACATCCGAAGGTTTATAGCAAACCTTTCTGGAAAATGTCGACCCTTCACTCAGCTTATGAAGAAGGGAGTCTCTTACGTCTGGACAGGAGAATGCCAAAAAGCTTTCGACGACATCAAGGCTTACCTGACGAGTCCGCCAGTCCAGTTGGCGCCCGTCGCTGGTAAACTATTCCTCCTCTACGTCCGTGCCATGGATCATTCCCTTGGTGCTCTGCTTGCTAAGAACATCGATACATGCTATGAGCAAGCTATCTACTACCTCAGTAGAACACTGATCGAGGCCGAACACCGGTACAATCCCGTTGAAAAGGAGTGCTTGGCGTTGGTGTTTACCATCCAGAAAACTCGCCATTATGTCTCGGGCCAGACGATTCGTGTCATCTCCCGAGTCAATCCACTCAGAGTTCTCATGACGAAGCCAGGATCCTTGAACTACCGGCTAGCTACATGGGCGATCCTGCTAACACCATACAACATGGTGTTCGTCCCACAAAAAGCCGTCAAGTGTCAGGCTCTGGCCGACTTTTTAGCTGCACACCCCATCCCAGAATCCTCCAGACTCTATGAAGACATCCCGGATGAGATCCAAGAATCTAACGTTACCGAAGAAAGCTCCGTCTGGCAGATGTTTTTCGATGGTGCTTCAAGAACAGGCCCCAAAGGCCAAATTATCGCAGGATTAGGGGTAGTCTTGGTCTCTCCTGATCAGCTGGTCATCCAGCGCGCCTACTCCCTTTTGAAGCCGTGCTCCAACAATCTTGCCGAGTACAACGCTCTCATCATGGGACTCCAGCTGGCGCGACAGCTGGGGGTGGACCATCTGGAATCCTACGACGACTCAAAACTCGTCGTAAACCAGATCAGAGGGCAATACGAGGTTCGCCATGAAGACCTGATCCCTTACCATGAAGTCGCGTTGAACATTATTTCAACCTTCGCCGAGTTCTTCATCGAACATGTTCCTCGTTTACAAAATTTGGAGGCCGACGCCCTGGCTGGCCTCGCAGTCTCGTTAGCAGCACCCCTTGGGACTCAACACTACGTCACGGTAGTTGGTCGAGACTTGGTCTGTCCTAAAAACAACCTGTGCTCACAAGTGACCCATGCCATGTCAACAAGTGCTGGTGTTAATGTCCGAGACTGGAGATTTCCGTTCATCGACTTCACTGTCTACGAAATTCTCCCGGAAGACCCGAAAGAAGCCGTCTCAGTCAGGAGGAGCTACCTTCGATTCTACTACGATACATCTACTAAAATGCTGTACCGACGCTCCTACGATGGACTTCTCCTGCGATATCTGTCCAACGAATAAGCAGCCAAAGCCCTTCGAAAAGCTCACGATGGGACCTGCGGAGCCCATCAACCTGGCCCTAAGTTGTAGAACCGACTGTGACGCATGGGCTACTACTGGCCAACCATGGCCGCTAACGCTGTTGACTATGCTAAAAGTGCCATGCGTACCAGCTTCACGCAGACATCATCCATACACCGTCAGAACTACTACATCCTACAGTCGCCTCCTGGCCCTTCGAAGCTTGGGGCATGGACATTGTAGGACCGATCACCCCTCCTTCATCAAGGGGACACAGCTTCATCCTAGCCATCACTGACTACTTCTCCAAATGGGCAGAAGCAGTCCCACTGGCGGAAGTGAAGAGCTCTAGGGTGATCAGCTTCATCAAGCACCATGTCATCTACCGTTTCGGGGTACCCCGGAGGATTATCCACGATAACGGTCCTCAGTTCATCAGCCATGTTTTCAGCAGATTCTGTGACAAAAATCGTATTCAAAACGTAGCCTCAACCGCCTACAATCTGGCAGCAAATAGATTGGCCGAGGCGTTCAACAAGACCATCGTCAGGCTACTCAAAAGGTCGTGTCATCCAATAAATGCGACTGGGACGAAAAGCTCGGCGAATGCCTTTGGGCCTACCGCACAACGGTACGGACCCCGACGGGCAACACACCATTCTTCCTAGTCTACGGAAGCAAAGCGGTACTACCTCTCGAGATCCAGATACCCTCACTCCACATAGCAATCATAAAGCAACTCACAGAAGAGGACAATCAATGTCGTCATCTGCGGGAACTGGAGGCACTTGACGAGAAGCGTCTCCTAGCTCAACAACGCATTGAACTCTACCAAGCCCGTATATCACAGGCTTTCAACAAGAAGGTCAAGCAAAGGACTTTCCAAGAAGGCGACCTGGTTCTGGCAGTCAGGAGGCCGATGGTGTTGACTCACACGACACCAGGAAAGTTCGAGCCCAAGTGGGAAGGACCTTTCATCATAGAGACGGTATACTCAAACGGTGCTTACCGCCTCGCTAAATCCAACGGGGACTTGTTCATGATGCCCATCAATGGTATGTTCGAAAAAAAGTACTACTCTTGACATCTTTCAGACATGTACTTCCACAAAATCAGACGCTTTCGGAACCCAGCTCTTCCGTGGCATCCTCCAGTTGAAGGACAACAATGTCCACATCACCTCTGAGTTGTCCCCCTATGCCCTACAAAGCGGAATCTTACACTCCGTGAGACTATGCTACCCATCATGTTTACCACGTCCACATTATCTTTGAGTAAACATCCCGTACAGACAACCCCTGAGTTGCCGTATATTTATCGCAGAACTTCCACGTCCACATTACCTCTGAATAGTTCCGCGTATCCTCCAGAGTCATTCCTACCACGTCCATAACACCTCTGAGTAGGAAGATTCTATCATTTGAATCCCATATTTGCCACGTCCACATCACCTCTGAGCAAACATGTTGGTTCTCCCAAACTTATTATCTGTACCTAAAAACCAAGGTGCGCAAAAGATAATAGGTCCACACAAATTATGAAGTTCATGACAGCAAAAATGAACACATCACAAATTTTTTTGTATTTCTTTATTCTAAAAAAAGAGAGTAAAGGATTACACCCCCCCAGCAAGAGTTGCAAATACACAAAAAGAAGAGACTACAATCCCTAAACATCCCCAGGGTTGGCTGAAAGCTCTTCAATCCAGTGCCTCAAGTCTGTCGCTCGAGTCTCCACAGTCGCCAGGACCCGACGTTCAGCTTCTTGACGCATCGCCTCTATGGCCTCTGGAGAGGTGTCATCCTCATGCTTCTCATCCCATTGTTGCCGCTGCTGAGCCAGAGTAAGAGCCCGGTGGGTGAAAGCTGCTTCCTCCTTCTTGAATGCTACATGTTCAGCCTGGGCATGCTCAGCATCCAATAGGAGTCGGGCCCGCTGGTCTTCAAGGTGGCAAATCTGGGCAGCAACCTCCACGATACTAGCATCCAATGCAGTTCACAACTCTACCATCTCTTGCGTACACTGAGACAACCGCTCCACTACAGCTTCAGTCTCAGCCACTTTGCGCTTTCAGACACCCACGGTGGCCTGATTAGAGGACTCAATTTCAGCAATCAGCTTCTCCTTTTCTGCGTCGATCAGGGCAGAAAGATCATTCCGCTGGATACGCTGAAACTCAGAAAGCAGCTGATCCAGCTTAGTCACCGAGGCCTCCAGAATCTCGACCATATGATCATGGCCCTGGTGGAGACGTATCAGGTTGATGTGTGGAAGCGCCGTAGATTTTGCCATTACGAAACTCCTATTGGTGTTCATCATTGACGACACACCCTTCTGCAGCATCTTGTACACTGTCTTAACAATGAATTTCACGTACTCATCTGCATCCGCCAACACTTATGGTTTCATAGCAGGAATTGGAGGAGTTATCCTGGATGGCGGACCTGAAGAAGACCCGCGATCTTATTCTACGAGGTTTGAACATCGACCTCAGCAGACTCTTCCGTACCAGGAACTTAAATTCTGCTACCAGCACCAGATGCCAAGAGTGTAGAAGGAGTTAGATGGGGTGTCGATATCGTCCCCCATGTCGAAGAAGCAACAGAGGGCCTTTGCATCAGCAAGCCCTTGCCCTTTCCCGGCTCAAAGGGACTATCAGCATCCGGAGCTGCCTCCACCACCACCGAGGCACGATCTTTAACCAGCATGGAGGCTTTCTCTGGCAAGCTAACCGGATCAGCTATCGTTTCCTGACGGGGCGCATCTTCTGGGGTCGGGCTCGGCAGACGAGTCTCCCCCTCATCATCGAATCCCTCCATAGGGACCAAATCTGTCGCCACCTTCCGGTCGACATCCACCTCGGTTTCCATTGCTTAGCCGGGGGTAGGGCTCGGCAACGCTACAGCCGACCTCTCCGCATCATGACAAGGAGGAGAATCAACCCTCTCCTCTGTTGCAATCACGTCTGTTGCCCCCGTAACAGACTCACGCATCTCTGGAGGAACGTCTTCCGAAGACGACAAACTCCACTCCACCTCTTCATCAAGAATCCCCGTGTCCACAGGACCCTCAACGTCTAAGGTCCCCACGGCGGCTTGTACTATCCCGGAAGCTGCTACATCCTCAGCCTCCCTCCTAACATAATTTGGAGATGCCGGAGTCTCCATAACAACGACATCATCTGGATTCTCCTCCATGGGAGACATCATAATCGGCGGAATGCGCTCTTTAGATGAGCCCGCCATCGCCTTTGGCCTGCTTCCACCAGACTTTAGAGTACGGGGTCTCCTTTTGAGCGGCTCCTACAAAAGGAAAGCATAAGTCACACGAAATATGGATCCTGAATTGGACCATATGGGACACCCTTACCTCCGTAGGTGTCAAGTCCGACGACACAGTTGCTGACGATGCCTTCTTCTGCCTCTTTGACACAGAAGAGCCAACCTCTGTATCCATACGTCTTTTTGGTTAATCAATCGAAGGTTCGGCCTGACCCCCTGGGGATGCGAAAGGGGCACCACGGTAACCCACCTCTGGCGGACGATACGATCGAGCCCTCGCCGATGTGTTCCCGATCACCGCTAACGGGGTACCTACAACAAGACTGGTCTTCCTATCATATTCGGGAGGCATGGCAGCCATAACACAGTAAAATTTGACGGCCGAGAAAATAATCGGCGGTCGTGGATTCTGGACGGGCAGCGTAAAGAGAGCTCCGGTACATCCGACATTGTAGTAATGCCAAGCTCGTGCACTATCCAGCAAACTCCCAGTATACCCCTGGGTGATACTGGGATTATCCAACATCAACTGAGCATAGCCGAATTGCCATGAAAAATGGCTCGGTAAATACGGTTCCAGGTAGCACTAGTTCCTGTTCTGGTACACCAGATGGGACGGCCGGATACTTTGCAACTAGCAGAATCCCATGGAGGCAGAGTGGTGGCATCTTCACCCGAATCCATTAAGTCTACACCGGCCTCAAAACCCGAAAAGACAGGACCTATTTTGGTGATCTCCCACCCCTGAAGGCGGGATAAAACCTTCCTGGAAACAGGAACGCCAGAATACAACCAGCTCCTTTGGTGGAAACGGCGAAGGAACGCATCTCCGGCCCTATGATATTCTTCCGAGTCCGGACTCATTACATTTGGATGGTGTAAAATTAACCACCCCATCAAATAGTGAAATGGCAGTTCGGCACGCGGGAAGTTATCATTCCTACCGCGATCGTAACTACATTTCCTGCAAACTCCCGTAAACCTCGCAGCAGGTTACACACCATCGCGGTTAGAAGAGCCAGGCGCCGGCCAAAAACCAACTTCACTGCTGGTAGGATTAAGTTCCGGGTCACTCTCTCGACGGAGCCTGACCCGCCCGAGAAGACGTAATCCCGAAGCCAAACCATCAGATATGCAGCTAACATTGCTTTCGACGACATCCGGTAAGTAAGGTGCCAAAAACAGCTATAGGAGCGTTCATCCGACTCTCGATCCTCGTTTTCTCGGAGATTCTTCTCACCTAACGTACTCATTTCGGATAGCACTTCGCGACGGGAAAGCGCTGGCGGAGTGATAAATTGAGAGGGAGCCTCCTCGTCTTGCTTGAAGACGTAATCCCTCCAAGCAGTCCCATGAGGTTGCGACCCGCTCTTATCCCTCTTCTGCATATATTAATGATGACTCGCCACTTCCTTGAAGACGGCCATCATCACTTCAGCTTTGTCCCCCAGGACTTGGAACTCCTCGTTGGTCGGGAAGTATTCCTCATAAGGTTCTGACATCCAAGGGAGTCTTGACACTTTGTACATTTCATGAAGTAAAAGTCCCAGCTCCCCCACCGGTGTAAAGAAAGCCCGGTCTGGGTATTAAACATCTCCAGGAGCACGAGGAACATATGTCAGTTGATGTCAACACCTGCCTGAGTAGTACGGATCGCGGCAGTCAGCCCCATCTCTTGGAGTTCGGTTTGAAACCGTAACAGCATCCAGAGTGTCAGCTTGTCCCATTTGGCAATATAATGATACCAACCCTCTACCCGAAATTCACCTTTCGGGTACGATCGCTCCATCAACAGCATGCGATTGGCAAAAGTCGAAGCGTCGAAAGCAAATATATTGATGGGAACATCACTGTAAATGCTCCCAAGACGCAGAGTCCACCAGGTGAAAGATGGCCCAGACCGCACGGCGGCCAAAGTATCCCTTTAATCGGAGGTAGAGTCGATCTTGAGGATACCTGCTACCGCTCCTCCCTGGAATGGGGTTAATTCCTAAGACATCCTCCTCTTGGAAGCAAGACGACAGAAGGCCGTCAAAGGCCATTGACGTTCAAGTTGCTTAACTGTCATATGCACTCCTCTTGCTATAAAAAACCAATCTTCCTTGACCTTCAACACCTTTGCTTCAATTCTAGTAAGGCAGTCTCCAAACAGAAACTCGAGCTTCAGGAAGGTCACGTTATCAGAAGTTGCAGATTTCAAAATGCCACGCTCCATCATCCGTTTGAGGAACCCATACGGTTGCTCCCGGATTTGAATCATTCTCTCGGGAGGCTGATCTAGCATGATAGCAGCTCGAGCAGGATTTATCACCTTCTCATCGTAATCTACTCTCATCTGGCAGAGGTCAGCATCCAGAAGCACTTCATTCAGGAGTGGGACAGTCATCGACACTGGTATTCAACAAAGTAGGCAAAGATTCAGCGATGTTACAAACAACAAAAGAATCTGAGCCTCGTTCTCATCAAGAGCGCATCAGGCTCATGCACATCTAAAAAGGAGCTTCGGCGCATCATCTGGGCTTAAACCCATGCGCGTCAGCAGTAAAGCTTCGGCGCATCCTCAGGGCTTAAACCCATGCACGTCAGCAGTGGAGCTTCGGCACATCTTCAGGGCTTAAACCCATGCACGTCAGCAATGGAGCCTCGACGCATCATCAGGACTCAAGGTCCATGCACGTCGGCGTATGTACGATACAGGAATGGGATGATGAAAGTCACCAACTACTGATGGCCGAACGTCAACAGGTGGACGGGGAACATCAGCCGCAGCAGCCTCTACAGGTTCTTTCCCTTTGCCTCTTCCCTTGCCAGCACCGCCATGAGGAGTCTTGGGAGCCATTTCTTGAAAGAAGAAAGTTAGGGTTTTTTTCGAAGAAGAACTCTAAAAGACAAAAAGCAAAGAGAGGAATCAGGCTAGAACTCTCCCTCTCCTCTCCTTACGCCTATTTATAGGCTCACTCACACGCGTGAACCGATGAAGTGTGACCTCAGTCGCCGCTTCGGGTTCTGTGAAGAGATAACTGCAGATAAAACCCAAAAGATAATCATTAATCTTCTTGGTTATCGAGGCGTTATCATTTGCATTAACTAAAAGGAGCATGCGCCCCGTCACTGATGCATGGAATATCCATGCGCCCGAACAGACATGCGCCCCAACTACCATGCTTCTTATTCAAAGTATTCCAAAACTTGACAAAAAGTTTTGAAAACTTTGAAGGGGGTCTTGTAGAAGCATGGAATTTTACGATCAGAAATTCTATGCGCCAAACACTACATGCGCCAGGAAGTTCAGACAAAAGTACTTGGATACGGCAAAACAAGAATAGAGACTTTAAAGAAGATTTTTTTATTTCATATAAAAGTCTATCACATGTTTTAAAAAGGGTTGTACAAAGGAGAACTTCTACAAAAAGAAAAGACCCTAAGTCTACAGCCATGCGCAGTATTATAACGCGCTCTCGAACAGGCGCATCTCACCATACGCTCTCAGTCAGGCGCATCCCACAATACGCTCCCAGCCGGGCGCATCCCTTCACCAGCTCAGTTATGTGCATCTTCAGTTATGTGCATCCCTTCAGCAGCTTAGTTACGTGCCACTCTTCCAGCCAGACTCACCGCCGTCTAAATGCTCCGACTAATAAAGCATTTATTGAGCAGAACGAGGGTGGCAATCAACCCTCTAGCTGGAGAAAGAGCTCCCCAAACCGAGGAAGAAAAGGATCTGTGGGTCTTCCCACATAACGGAGACGAGACTCGTGCATCCCGATCTTTGGATGCAACATGCACCTTCTGCTTGCCTCATAAGCCCTCGACTTCGACTTTTGGATGTAACAGTCACCTTCAAGTGCATCAATGAAGACAATGCGTCGCATCTTCATCCTCGGGAGCATCTCGTCAACAGAATGCACTCGAGTAAACAAGTTCACTTCGGGAGGACATGAGCGAACGAGAAGCAAACTCTCTCCATGCCACTATTTATAGGCCGGGCAAATCAAACCCATGCGCCAAGTGGATGGCTCTCCGAATCTCGTGCAATGAATTTGTATTAAATGGATGAACCAGACGCTTCGAATTCAGCCTAGTCAAAAATGGCTATTTAAAGCACTCGAAGAACGTAACAGTCGCACCAAAAGACGTGTCAAAGCGGATCGGATGCGCCGGCCAGACCATACATCACACAGACGCGCCCCTCAACACCAAGCGCTTCACAAGCATGTACCCCCATGCGGCCCTATACGCCTAGTGGAATGCCGATCGATGCGCCCACTCGATAATCCATCACCTGTCAAAGAATATTAAATGCTGAAGTCTGACAAAGTTGGCAACACGCCTCTCGAGGAGTGAACAGTTGACAGCTTTTTCAGAAAATGAAGCGTCGCCAACGTCAGCGTCATTATTACTTCCCTCCGACGGTTACAAGCCACGTGGCCGCCCAACCACTCGCATGTGCATCTGCGGCCATGCGCCCGAAGCCTCACAAGTGCCTCAAAAGCTATACGTCTCAGACTTTTTTTTGATCCCTAAAGACAGAAGTAAAGTCACTACTGAAGCCTCGCATGCACCATAAATTGTTCGTGACTCCCAAAGGTTACGAGCCAAAGTCTCCTCATGCGCCCAATCCCAGGCACATCCTACCAGATCATTCCCCCCCAAATCCGAGATCTCCGAGCCATGGGCCGATGACACGTGTCCTTTGACTCGATTCACCCAAGATCTCAGTAACAGAAAGATCCTCTTCTCTGCTACGTGCCGGCCCACAACAGCAGTATGAAGAATTCAACCCCTCAATCAGGGCGCATCGTCCATGCGCCTCTATCAACAATCACCACGTGGCGTCCCCACGACCAGGCGTATCCTACGTATGTGCGCATGAGCAGCCAGCCTGCAGACTATAAATAGAGGGATCATTTCCTTCGTCTACACACACACAGAGATGAAGATACATAGACAGACAAAGACATCGCACAACCAGAGAGGCAGATATAGACACTCAACGTCTTCCTCCTCTCAGCAAGCTCCAGCACCCAGTACAATCCAAACCTTCAGAGAACCGATAACCGTCGTTAGATCGTCAACGGAGTCAACATATTACCACTCGCTCCATCGGTACTAGGGACCCAGATTAAACAAAGTGTACTCCTAGGACTATGTCTAAGTCCTACATTGTAACACTGTTCTGTTTGTATTAAAATTTACAATCAAAAGATTTTAATGGCAAACAGCTTGTATAAAGAAAGCCTAGAAATGAAAACCTAGGTACGACAATCTAAGTACAATTGATTAGCTTTTATCTGGGGGTGACCGTATAGGCTAGGAAGAGTGCTATCATCTCTGCCTTACTTCTTGGACGATCGGACGTAGCCTTAGATCTGATGAAGAAATGCTCTCGGGATGTGTGAGGAGATTCTTCTGTGCGCCGCCGCTCTCTCTGTGCCTTTTTCTTTCTCTGCGTCTCTCTTGCAGGGGAATGACACCTTGCTATTTATAGGAGTAGAATGTGATAAGTAGGATTTGCAATGATTGCTCCTTAAAATGTGGGCTGTTAGGGATTGGTTACGATTTGCCTTAAACTTGTTTGTTCGAAATTAATCTGGCCGTCAATATTGATTGTAACAAATTTGGGCAGTTAATATTGATTGCACCGAATCTGTATGGGCAATTAATGTTGATTGCAACAAATCTATATCGTGATGATTTGTTGATATCAGTAAATTTGAGTGAATAAATCTTGGTCAATCTCCTTCCACGTGTCCCAACTGCCTGTTATATCGATTGCAATAAATCTGGATTGTTGGGATTTGATTAACTCCTGCCACGTGTCCCCACTGCTGCGAGCCGCATGGAGGACTATCATAGTTGGGCCGTATGAGTGTGGCCTCGTATCAGAGCCGCATAAGGGTGGCCTTATTTGAACCGCATGGAAGTCCTTTAATTCGAGATGCATGAGGGTGGCCCCCATGATCCGAGCCGCATGGGAGTAACAGCCGCATGGGGTAGGCCCCAGTCGAACCGCATAAGGGTGGCCACGTGTTAGAGCCGCATGGGTGTGGCTTTCCAAAATTGGAGCCGCATGAGAGTGGTACCCACGATCCATGCCGCATGGGAGTAGCAGCCGCATGGTGGTAGTCCCCAGCCGAACCGCATAAGGGTGGCCACATGTCAGAGCCGCATGGGTATGGCTTTCCAAAATCAGAGCCACATGAAGGTGTCCCCCACGATCCGAGCCGCATGGGAGTAGCAGCCGCATTGGGGTAGCCCCCAGCCGAACCGCATAAGGGTGGCCACGTGTCAGAGCCGCATGGGTATGGCTGCCCAAAATCGGAGCCGCATGAGGGTGTCCCACACGATCCGAGCTGCATGGGTGTAGCAACTGCATGGGAGTGGCTGCCGCATGAAGGATGGTAGCCGCATAGGGAGCTTCAGAATTGGTGGATCGTGCCAGCTATAAAGATTTTCTTTCTTTCCCTAGGAGCGCGCCATTATGTCAAAGTCATCATTACAGCTTTATGTCAGGGCTGTCAATTCACTTTTATGTCCGAGCTGCCATGTTACGTCAGAGCATTAAATGAGGTCGTTGCTTGATGGCCAGCTGTAAATGCGAACCGCATAGGGCCACATGGCTTTTACCCGAGCCGCTTGGAGTTATTGGGGATTTCTGAGCCGCATGAGGCTTTGAAGGGCTTTTGAGCCGCATGATGCTCTAAAGGACTCTTGAGCCGCATGAAGCTTTAAGAGATTCTTTGCACCGCATGAGACTCCCTCTGTTTTGAGCTGCATGGACTTTTATGTTCTTTTCCATGCTTCTACAAATATGTTCCTGTAAGTAGCATACTGATATTGCATTTACAAGAACAATGTTGAAAGATAACTGAGATGAAAGATAATATTAGAAGTAATAGAGATGAAATATAACTGAGAAAGCATTGAGTGAGAATAGAGTTTAAAGACCTTGCTCTTTCGTATAGTTCGTAAACTTATTTCTAGTTGGCTCTCTTGATGTTGCAAATCGTTGACAGTTAGATCAGAAAGCTCTTTTCCTATCAGTTGCCTGTAATCATGCATGAAATAGTGAGCGTTCACATTTCAGCTACTCTTTTAAAACCCTATACATTGTTATCGCATTACCCTGATCCATGGACCTATTGTTTTTTCCAGCCTTTACAAGTAATTATTTGCATTTAAAGATCCTAAATTACAAATGAAGAAGGAGAAAAATAATGGATGTAATTAAGATCTCTCGTGAAATGACTAATAAAAAAAGATTAAAGTATGAATCAGAAATACATGAACAGAAGCACGACTAAATGGTTAAAATACAGCAGTGTATGTATCTATTAAAAGTTGCATCATGGTATTGACAAAATGCATATACAAAAAGATATTAGACACTAAAATAAAAATCAAAACTACAATTATAATTAGATTATACCTCTAAAAAGTTACTTATCGGGGTTCTTTTCCTTAGAGTAGAGTAAGCTCATTCTCCTTCTTCCTTTATTCGGGTTTGGGACCGACAATGTAAATTTTACATTTGTCGAGTTAAAAAGGGGTTTACATAGGTATATTGTCAAGATACTCAATAAAATATCCATACCATATACCATCAAAATATTTAATAAAATATCCATATCATAAAAATAGTTTAAAGGGTTCTAAACTATCTAAAATGTCGATAATAGTCAAATAAGAATTCTAAACATCAAAAGTGATAAACACTTTGCTCCATGCAACTGTAGAGCCTATAGCATCCCTAACCACCTTGAGTTCATCTGTACTCCGCCATAAATAAGATTCTTCATCCACCGCAATATCAACAGAAACCTTCCAAGCATCGAGTCCTAGAGGTTTAAAGTGAACCAAATCAGTAGGATTTGTAGAAAATATTTCACCTTCAGCCACAACTTCTCCTTTCCTATACCAACTCAACAACTTGCATTTTGCTCCAATCAATGGCTCATGTATGTCACTGGTACCTTCCATGATGTTGCTAGCATGATTTGATTGTACTATAATAAACTAATGGTCGATTGATAGACAACAAAACCAACATGATTTACCATGTGAGTATCAACTTTGGGTGAGCATGCATTACCAAGTAAGTGATGATTTTCCTATCATAATTACAATAAGCATAACCAATTAGTCCACAAAGTCTATTAAATTATATTAATGCTGAAAACCAAACCCATGTTATTACCTCCAGAAACATATCTAGTATGGCCTCCATTTTTCTTATTTTTTCTTCAAGTGAAAGCACCACCTTATTAGTATGTGCTTGGGCTTTTAGCTTGGAAAGTGTAACTCCAAACCTGAGTCCTTTTACCCTACCAGGTCGGTCTTCACCTAAAACATGTAAAAGAGCATCATGTTTTATTGATGTTTCTGTGGATGTAGATTGCGATTCATTGTATTCTTTAATTCTTTTTCCTGGAAAACCAATGTAAAAAGTATACATGTTAACTAAGGAAGATAGTAAGAATATACATATAGTAATTTTGTTTTCCTTATCATTGATGCGTCGACGGCTGTGTTTGTTGGTTCTTGATCCTTATTCAAATGTCATTCTGTCCATAATAGGACTCTGGTTACTTCCTGATAGGGTTTTTCTTTCTTCTGCAAAATTTAATAAATTTGCATACTTTGAACAGATATGGGTAATCAGATAACATAATTGCATAAATACTAGAATATTTTTTTACCAATTTACGCCAATCGTGCATACCCTCGTCGACTCATCGTGTGTGGTTGCCTATGATGTTTCCTTACTTCCTTCATCAGAATGCTTTTAGTCTATGTCAAATAGTAAACCATTAGAGTGTTTGAAAAAACTAAAACAAGAAACATTAAAGTTAGTGGTATTATATTATTAATCATTAGACTTTTTAACCTACTTGAAATTTTACATAAGTCCTCTTTTTTATGAATTCACTCCATTGGTGATCAGACAAGTTCATAGGCTTTAACCCAACAAGACTTGCTACCTTTTCTTCGTCTTCAAGCTTAAGAGTTTCTATCACTCTATTGCCTACACGTGATCTATACTTGTAATACCTGTTGTTCGTATTACGTATTTGGAATACGTATACGTATTTTTTATCTTGTATTTGCATATCTCCTTGGTTTGGCTTGGCTTGTTTACTCTCGGTTTGGGTTGGCTTGGTTCGGCCGGCCCAATGCTTGGTTCATCATGGGCCAAGGGTGGAACACCTTAGCCTATGCTTCTCCTTCATTTCCACCACAACCCCCTCTTTATTATCCCCACCAACCTTCTCTCTCCTCCATAATTCTCATTCACTTCTCCTTCCCCTACCATTACTCTTCTCCACCAACCAAGAACACCATAGGCAAGTGCAACTTGCTTCCACAAGAGAACTTCTTTTGATGGTTTCATTAGCTTCTCCTCATGATTCTAAACCACATTAGAACTTGTCATTTTCCCTTTTTAGGCTTTAATTTTTGTAGATCTAGAAATTAGTTACTTTAGGATTTTGGTGGTTTTGATCTATTAAACTTCCTTGTTTTCAAGTTTTGATGGTTCCATATTGTGGGAAATTTCATTCTACCCAATTTTGACCTTTGGAAAGTTGGATTCGGACTTGTTTTGACCAAGATTTGGACAATTAAAGCTTAGATTCAACTTTAGAGTTCTTGTGTTCTTGCCATTTGGAGAAGACAGTGAGCAGTGAGCTAGCTTTTTAGCTTACGCCACTGAGCTGTACACTACTCTTTAGCGAGCGTACGCTGACTTGTGTACGCTGCTCTTTAGCGGGCGTACGCTGACTTGTGTACCCTGCTCTTTAGCGAGCGTACGCTGACTTGTGTACGCTGCTCTTTAGCGAGCGTACGCTGACTTGTGTACGATGCTCTTTAGCGAGCGTACGCTAACTTGTGTACGCTGCTCTTTAGCGAGCGTACGCTGACTTGTGTACGCTGCTCTTTAGCGAGCATATGCTGACTTGTGTACGCTGCTCTTTAGCGAGCGTACGCTGACTTGTGTACGCTGCTCTTTAGCGAGCGTACGCTGACTTGTGTACGCTGCTCTTTAGCGAGCATACGCTGACTTGTGTACGCTGCTCTTTAGCGAGCGTACGCTAGCCTTGATACGCAGCCTGTTGGTAGCGTGTCTTGAGCGTACGCTAGCTTGAGCGTACGCTGACCTGTAGCTTGAGCGTACGCTGACCTGTAGCTTGAGCGTGCCCTTGTATAGGCTGACCCTTGCGTACGCTCCCCATTGGAAGTGTATGGAACCTTTGGTACGCTAGCTCGAGCGTACGCAGACCTGAGCGTACGCTAGCCTGAGCGTAGCCTGGCTTGAGCGTAGCCTGATTACCCTTGATCTTCTATAGCCCTTTTGTCATGAACTTGATAATCATGGATTTGTTTAATATGTTTAGAAATGATACCTGAGCATGACACGATAGTGACCCGTAGTGGTGCACTCCTGACATAATGACCTGACATGACCTGATAGTGGCCCGTCATGGCGCACTCCTGACAAGTATACTTGACATGATAAACCTGACATGTTATATCTTGATAAGCTGTTGCGACGGCTACCTGACATGACATGACCTGTATAAATAACCTGGACACCGTGGACGATTGTGCTTGTACAAATAATCCAGTCCTGTCTTGCATCATGTCTAGGAGGGGACTCCTGAGTACCACGGTCAGGAGTACCTACTAAAATGGACTAAGGTTAACAACTAGATTAATACATTAGTCATGAAGAGATTTTCCAGCTACAGGCAATCCAGTTACCTGGGCACGCCTTGGGATCTGTAGCCTGCCGTCGAGTAGGGCACATTTCCAGCACACTATCATGTGTTGCACCCTTCAAGCTACCTAAGGGTACATTCGTTTCCTGGACGATGTACCCACCTGAATTCAACTCTAATCTTTTAACCCGGGGAACCTGGATGGTCTGCAGGGCTTGTGGCTGTGGAATAATCTCACTGCATCTTGTTAGTAATTAGGCTTGTGACAACCCTAATTAGTTAAAGTATCAAGCCGTAATTCTTGCTTGGCCGTGAAGTGATTGAATGGAGTTTCACCAGTCTAGTCCTGCCCCGATCCTGTTCCAGATTATTGAATGACCAGAATTCTTGTATTTATTTTATCGATAAATGGTGAGAATTCCATGTTCTGTTCAGACGAAGGGTTACAACCCCGGTCCTTATTTGGTTTACGGGTTGTAACCTGGTTATCTGAATGGTTCCATGGTTATCTCGTCGTATATCATCCTGGTGTATTCTCTTTATTTCCAGTTCTTACTTTTATTTATATCTTGTGCTGATTGCTGGTTTTAGTTCTTAAGTGAAGCTTCCTTTGTGGCACTTGCTCTTTCTGGGGTCTGACCCAGCTGGTTTTGTGTGGCCAGATTTCGGAGAAGCTCCAGAGGATCTACCGACTTCCCAGCCAGATGGTGGCCACTAGACGGAACCCTGGCAACGAGTGTGTTATTTTTGGCTCTCCCGCTCTATTGTAAAAATATTCTTTTGAGGCGTTTAGCAGACGAGCACCTGTTTAGCTCGATTGCACTTATTTACTGTCTGCCTACGGGCTGTAACATGATTGATAAATCCTAGGGTTGATCATGTATGACTAAACTCTTGCTAGTCCTAACATTTTGTAACAACTAGCTTCATGATCAGCTGAATATGTAATATTTGGGATGCCTTATTATTGTATATTTAATGATCATACATCTTGTGACTCTTACTTACTTGCTTATGATTGAGACACTAGGCTTGTTCATGACCTTAAGAGACTGTTGGCTTGTAGATAAACTCTCATGTATCCTAGACAGCCGTGACCGTATAGCGAGATAGAATCCATTTCAATATACGTAGCTGGCTATGTCTGCCTCCGCTCTCCAGTATTCTGGTTCTGGAGCGTAACACGGTTTAAGTGGTGGCCCATGCAGGTCTTGTAAATCAAGATCTGTGAGGGTTTACCGAATAGATGTCTCAATCAGTATTCGTCCTTGATCTCTGCTCGTATCTTCTGAATCCCTGGATTCTTGTCCTAATCATATGCTTGTATCGTTGCTCTATCCTGGTCCTTCCTTATTGTTTCCTATGTCGTCTTCTTCAGCGGTATAGTCCTGACCCGGCCGATCAGCAAGGAGGAGCACCTCCCGCGGACCAGCAGCAACCTGGAGATCAAGTCCAGCATTCCGGAGTAGCTTCCAGTGTCATGCCTTCTGGCGGAGAGCCACCAGTCCAGCTAGTTCAACCTGTAGAACATGATGACGGCACTTTGGTAGGTCTCGTCAGGACCTTGATAGCTTCTCAAGATCGTCGTGGAGATGCCTTGCAACAGGCAGTGGCGGATGCTTTGACTAGAGGTGGTCATCCAGGGAACAGTGCGGCCAACAGCTTCAAGCACTTGAACCCTCCATTCTTTGACGGTAGTGAAGATGCTATCGCAGCAGATGCTTGGCTTCAGGATACTGAGGTGATTCTCGAAGCAGCCAGGACTCTAGAGAACGAGAAGGTGGCCATTGTGCGCCTGCAGTTGTTAGATCTTGCCCGCAGCTTGTGGGCAGCGTAGGCCGTTCGATTAGCATCACCCATTGCTTGGGCAGTATTCAGAGAGAGATTCCAGACCAAGTATTTCGATGCCGTGGCTCGGTATGATCTGCAGACGAGGTTTACCAATCTGGAGAAGATGGGCAGGACGATCGACGGTTATACGGCAGAGTTTTCTAGACTCAGTCGGTTTGCTCCCACTTTGGTGGCAACCGAGTATGATAGAGCCCAGCGGTTCCAGCAGGGACTTCACCTTGAGATCTTGTTGGCAGTTGAGCAGTTTGAGCATCAGACTTTTGATGCAGTCTTGAGAGCAGCCCGGAGGCATGAGTATACCTCCCAGAGGATTGTGGATAGGGCCGGAGGTCGGAAGAGATCTCACGGCCAGATGAATCAGTCTTCAGCACCGGCCCCGGCAGCCAGGGCCTTGACTATTGGAGCTCCGAGGCGAGCGGCCTCAGTAACGTCGATCAGCATTCAACTCCGACGTACCCTCAGCAGCAGAAGTAGAAGCAATCTTCCGCAGTGGGTTGTTCTCATTGTGGGAAGCCAGGCCATGTGGTGGCAGAATGTCGCAGGGCACAGGAATTGTGTCTGGCTTGTGGAGCACCAGACCATAGGGTTGGATCCTGTCCGAATAGGGGTAGTTCATCATCGTCCAACCTTTCTAGCTCTTCGGTGATAGGACCAGCTCCGGTCCAGCAGCAGCAGTATCCATTGCCGAGGCCCTTGCCTCCTCAGACCCAAGTGTTCCAGCAGCAGAACCCCCAGCGATATGCACAAGTCCAAGCCTAGAGTCAGAGCAGGCAGCGAGAATTTCAGCAGAGGGGACCAGCACCCCGAGGGCACGGTCAGGCTATGGTGATGACCGTGGAGGAAGGATTGGCACCAGGAGAGGTAGTGGCAGGTACTATTCTCGTCAACTCCTTTCCAGCTTCAGCTTTATTTGATTCTGGTGCATCGCATTCATTTATGTCTGCACGATTCGCGACACGGGTAGGATTGAAGCCCGAGTCATTATCAGTAAGGCTTAATATACTTACTGGTAACGGACTTGTGGGAGTAGATAGAGTGTTTTCCTCGTGTCGGATCGTAGTTAGCGGTAGAGAATTCCCCGCTAGATTGATAGAGTTCCCGATGGCCGATTATGATGTGGTCTTAGGGATGGATTGGTTGAGGAACCAGTATGCTAGGATAGACTGCCATATTGGTAGGGTTGTTTTTAGCATTCCAGGAGAGCCAGAGTTTTCTTTCTCTCGAGGCGAGGTTGAGCCTTCTCCTCCGATATTACGGATGGCAGTAGCAGCAGTTCAGTTGCCCAGGATAGTGGATGAGTTTCCAGATGTTTTCCCAGAAGAACTTCCAGGTATGCCTCCGGAGCGGGAGATCGAGTTCACTATAGACTTGATTCCCGGGACAGTCCCAGTGTCAGAGAGAGTCTACAGGATGGCGCCATCAGAGTTGGAGATATTGTACAAGATGATTGAAGAACTCAGAACCAAGGGATTCATTCGTGCTAGTGGATCGCCTTGGGGAGCCCCGATGCTTCTTGTGAAAAAGAAGGATGGTACGTCCAGGTTATGTGTTGATTATCGTACCTTGAACTCAGTGACAATCAAGAACAGATACCCTCTTCCGAGGATAGATGACTTGTTTGATCAACTCAAGGGGGCATCAGTATTCTCGAAGATTGACTTGCGCTCAGGATATCACAGGTCAGAGTCAGAGAGAAGGACATCCGAAGACGGCTTTTAGATCGAAATATGGGCATTGGGAGTTCCTTGTTATGCCTTTTGGAGCAACCAATGCGCCGGCAGTATTTATGGACCTCATGAATCGCATCATGCCTTACTTGGATCAGTTTGTGATCGTGTTCTTGGATGACATCCTGGTCTACAGCAAAAGTGAGGCGGAGCATGAGCAGCATCTCCGTATAGTTCTTCAGATCCTCAGAGAGTACCAGTTATATGCCAAGTTTAGTAAATGCGAGTTCTGGCTCGATCGTATTTCGTACTTGGGTCATATCATCACTCGAGGAGGAGTAGAAGTGGATCCCCAGAAGATTGTGGCTATTGAGTCATGGCCAGTGCCCAACATCGTTGCAGAGGTACGTAGTTTTCTTGGATTGGCCGGCTATTATCGATGGTTTGTTTCAGACTTTGCTCGGATATCAGCACCATTGACCCAGTTGACCCGCAAGGATGCGCAGTTTGCTTGGACAGCAGAGTGTCAGAGTTCTTTTGAGAAGTTGAAGCGAGGCCTGATAACAGCTCCTATTCTCACGCTTCCAGATGGGACCGGAGGATTCTCAGTGTACTGTGATGCTTCAGGCAGAGGTTTAGGATGTGTTCTGATGCAGCATGGGAAGGTGATAGCTTATGCGTCACGACAACTTCGTGATCATGAGAGGAATTACCCAACCCATGACTTGGAGCTGGCAGCAGTGGTGTTTGCACTTAAGTTGTGGAGGTACTACTTGTACGGAGATAGGGTAGAGATTTTCACCGACCACAAGAGCCTGAAGTATGTTTTCACCAAGAAGGATCTTAACATGCGTCAGAGGAGGTGGCTGGAGCTTCTTGTGGATTATGATGTCAACCTGCAGTATCACCCTGGGAAGGCCAATGTTGTTGCGGATGCATTGAGCAGGAGAGCGGGAGTTTATTTTCTAACAGCACAACCAGAGCTGTTAGCAGATCTTCAGAAGATGGGTATTGAAGTTGTTCTCCCTTCCAGTGTGGCCTTGATGGCCAGTATGCAAGTTCAGTCCACTATAGTCGAGAGGATCCGGATGGCGCAGTCGACAGATCCCAAGCTTCAGTGACTCAGAGCAGAGTGTGTGGCAGGACGAAGACCAGAGTTATGTATTCATGAGGATGGTACACTTCGACATGGTAAGCGTCTTTGTGTATCCAGCGGAGATATCCGGCAGAAGATCATGTCAGAAGCGCACATTTCACAGTATTCCATCCATCCCGGCAGTACGAAGATGTACCGTGATATCCGTCAGCACTTCTGGTGGAATGGCATGAAGCGGAAGATAGCTCGGTTTGTCTCTCGGTGTTTGGTTTGCCAACAAGTTAAGGCCGAACATCAGAGACCGGCTGGACTTCTTCAGCCCTTACCGATTCCAGAATGGAAGTGGAAGCATGTGACCATGGATTTCGTGACTGGATTACCTAGATCCCCAGCTAGTAGAGATGCTATTTGGGTCATTGTGGATAGGCTTACCAAGGTAGCGCACTTTCTTCCGTTTAGAGTTGGTCAGTTGACGGCACAGCTAGCGGAGATGTACCTCAGGCAGATTGTTAGATTGCACGGAGTGCCAGTCAGTATCACCTCGGACCAAGATTCAAGGTTTACATCACACTTTTGGCGTAGCTTACAAGAGAGTTTGGGAACTCATCTCCAGTTCAGTTCAGCATATCACCCGCAGACGGATGGCCAGTCGGAGCGCACGATCCAGACTCTTGAAGACATGTTGCGGTCTTGCACACTTGACTTCGGTGGTTCATGGAAAGATCATTTGCACCTGGTGGAATTCTCATACAATAATAGTTTCCAGGCCAGTATCCAGATGGCACCGTTCGAGGCACTGTATGGCAGGAAGTACAGATCCCCGTTAGCCTGGGATGATGTTGGAGAGAGGCAGATGCTTGGTCCAGAAATGATTGCTCAGACCGTTGAAGTAGTCAGGCGAGTCAGAGATCACCTTCGAGTTGCCCAAGATCGCCAGTGCCATTGGGCCGATTCTCATCGGCGCCCTCTCGAGTTTTCGGTCGGTGATCATGTATTCCTGAGGATTTCGCCTAACCGTGGCGTCATTCGTTTCAGCGTACGGGGCAAGCTTAGTCCTAGGTATATAGGACCGTTTGACATTCTGGAGCGAGTAGGAGATGTATCCTATCGTCTCGCTCTTCTACCGTCGCTAAGCGAGGTGCATGACATGTTCCATGTATCCCAATTACGACGGTACATCCCGGACCCGAGCCATATCCTGGATCATTCAGAATTGGTTGTTGGTACCAACCTTTCGTATGAGGAGAGGTCCGTGTCTATATTGGACCGGAGAGAAAAGATCCTCAAGAACAAGACTATCAAGTTAGTCCGAGTTGCTTGGGGTCATCACTCTTTGGGTGGGTCAACGTGGGAGCGTGAGGATGATATCCGATCGCGATATCCTGACTTGTTTGACTCGTGAGGTATAATGTCTTTCTTATGCCTCATGCCATCAATTCCTTGCTTGCATGATTGATTGATTGCCTAGTATAATTGCCTGTGAATAGTATAGCTTGTTCTTGTCCCTCTAGCCTCTTAATTAAATTCCGAGGACGGAATTCTTTTAAGGTGGGTAGAGTTGTAATGCCTGTTGTTCGTATTACGTATTTGGAATACGTATACGTATTTTATCTTGTATTTGCATATCTCCTTGGTTTGGCTTGGCTTGTTTACTCTCGGTTTGGGTTGGCTTGGTTCGGCCGGCCCAATGCTTGGTTCATCATGGGCCAAGGGTGGAACACCTTAGCCTATGCTTCTCCTTCATTTCCACTACAACCCCCTCTTTATTATCCCCACCAACCTTCTCTCTCCTCCATAATTCTCATTTACTTCTCCTTCCCCTACCATTACTCTTCTCCACCAACCAAGAAAACCATAGGCAAGTGCAACTTGCTTCCACAAGAGAACTCCTTTTGATGGTTTCATTAGCTTCTCCTCATGATTCTAAACCACATTAGAACTTGTCATTTTCCCTTTTTAGGCTTTAATTTTTGTAGATCTAGAAATTAGTTACTTTCGGATTTTGGTGGTTTTGATCTATTAAACTTCCTTGTTTTCAAGTTTTGATGGTTCCATGTTGTGGGAAATTTCATTCTACCCAATTTTGACCTTTGGAATGTTGGATTCGGACTTGTTTTGACCAAGATTTGGACAATTGAAGCTTAGATTCAACTTTAGAGTTCTTGTTGTTCTTGCCATTTGGAGAAGATAGTGAGCAGTGAGCTAGCTTTTTAGCTTACGCCATTGAGCTGTACACTGCTCTTTAGCGAGTGTACGCTGCTCTTTAGCGAGCGTACGCTGACTTGTGTACGCTGCTCTTTAGCGAGCGTACGCTGACTTGTGTACGCTGACTTGTGTATGCTGCTCTTTAGCGAGCGTACGCTGACTTGTGTACGCTGCTCTTTAGCGAGCGTACGCTGACTTGTGTACGCTGCTCTTTAGCGAGCGTACGCTGACTTGTGTACGCTGCTCTTTAGCGAGCGTACGCTGACTTTTGTATGCTGCTCTTTAGCGAGCGTACGCTGACTTGTGTACGCTGCTCTTTAGCGAGCGTACGCTAGCCTTGATACGCTGCCTGTTGGTAGCGTGTCTTGAGCGTACGCTAGCTTGAGCGTACGCTGACCTGTAGCTTGAGCGTACGCTGACCTGTAGCTTGAGCGTGCCCTTGTGTACGCTGACCCTTGCATACGCTCCCCATTGGAAGTGTATGGAACCTTTGGTATGCTAGCTCGAGCGTACGCAGACCTGAGCGTACGCTAGCCTGATCGTAGCCTGGCTTGAGCGTAGCCTTATTACCCTTGATCTTCTATAGCCCTGTATATTGATATTTTATTAGATATTTAACAAGAATTACGCCTTTTGTCATGAACTTGATAATCATGGATTTGTTTAATATGTTTGGAAATGATACGTTTAGAAATGATACCTGAGCATGACACGATAGTGACCTGTAGTGGTGCACTCCTGACATAATGACCTGACATGACCTGATAGTGGCCCGTCGTGGCGCACTCCTGACAAGTATACTTGACATGATAAACCTGACATGTTATATCTTGATAAGCTGTTGCGACGGCTACCTGACATGACATGACCTGTATAAATAACCTGGACACCGTGGGCGATTGTGCTTGTACAAATAATCCAGTCCTGTCTTGCATCATGTCTAGGAGGGGACTCCTGAGTACCACGGTCAGGAGTACCTACTAAAATGGACTAAGGTTAACAACTAGATTAATACATTAATCATAAAGAGATTTTCCAGCTACAGGCAATCCCGTTACTTTGGCACGCCTTGGGATCTGTAGCCTGCCGTCGAGTAGGGCACATTTCCAGTACACTGTCATGTGTTGCACCCTTCAAGCTACCTAAGGGTACATTCGTTTCCTGGACGATGTACCCACTTGAATTCAACTCTAATCTTTTAACCCGGGGAACCTGGATGGTCTGCAGGACTTGTGGCTATGGAATAATCTCACTGCATCTTGTTAGTAATTAGGCTTGTGACAACCCTAGTTAGTTAAAGTATCAAGCCGTAATTCTTGCTTGGCCGTGAAGTGATTGAATGGAGTTTCACCAGTCTAGTCCTGCCCCGATCCTGTTCCAGATTATTGAATGACCATAATTCTTGTATTTATTTTACCGATAAATGGTGAGAATTCCAAGTTCTGTTCAGACGAAGGATTACAACCCCGGTCCTTGTTTGGTTTACGGGTTGTAACCTGGTTATCTGAATGGTTCCATGGTTATCTCGTCGTATATCATCCTGGTGTATTCTCTTTATTTCCAGTTCTTACTTTTATTTATATCTTGTGCTGATTGCTTGTTTTAGTTCTTAAGTGAAGCTTCCTTTGTGGCACTTGCACTTTCTGGGGTATGACCCAGCTGGTTTTGTGTGGCCAGATTTCGGAGCAGCTCCAGAGGATCTACCGACTTCCCAGCCAGATGGTGGCCACTAGACGGAACCTTGGCAACGAGTGGGTTATTTTTGGCTCTCCCGCTCTATTGTAAAAATATTCTTTTGAGGCGTTTAGCCAACGAGCACCTGTTTAGCTCGATTGCACTTACTTACTATCTGCCTACGGGCTGTAACATGATTGACAAATCCTAGGGTTGATCATGTATGACTAAACTCTTGCTAGTCCTAACATTTTGTAACGACTAGCTTCATGATCAGCTGAATATGTAATATTTGGGACGCCTTATTATTGTATATTTAATGATCATACATCTTGTGACTCTTACTTACTTGCTTATGATTGAGACACTAGGCTTGTTCATGACCTTAAGAGACTGTTGGCTTGTAGATAAACCCTCATGTATCCTAGACAGCCATGACCGTATAGCGGGATGGAATCCATTTCAATATACGTAGCTGGCTATGTCTGCCCCCGCTCTCCAGTATTCTGGTTCTGGGGCGTGACAATACTCTCTCAATGAGGTTGCCATCTTTTGCATTACGTAATCCTTTTATGTTTCATCCAAATTGTATCTCATCTGTAATGCATATCAAATATAATATATTTAGATATAAAAGTGCATTGTCAATTGGTATTTCAATCAAATATAACTAATGGGTAACTTACCAGCACATGTGTCCAGAGGTTGTCTTTATTATCCGTCGAAACTTTTCTCCAATCATCAAAGAGTATCGGAACCTTATTACGGACTAAGGTGTTGGAGTGGGTGGGGTTCCCAACTATATGGAGAAGACCCCGGAGTGCGATAAGCACCGTCTATGTGTCAGAGAAGCTCGTAGAGGTGACGAGGCCATTCAGAGACGAAAAAGAAGCTCAGGAGCTACCAGAGTACTTTCTGGAACATGGGAGGCAGAGTTCGGGCCGAACTCTGCCCCTTGGTTCCAGAACTGTTCTGTCACAAAAACACAGAGTTCTGGCCGAACACTGTGTCGACGGGCTGAGGCTGATTTTAGGGTATTTTTATACCGTTGGATCGTAACCCACTACCAGAGTAAGTCATATTAGCGACGCCCAAAAACGTCGTTAAAATGGATGAAAATATCGCTAAGTTCATTTTTTGACGTATTTACCGACGTTTTATTATTGTCCCGGAAAGCCTGGTCGCTAATAGGTAAAACGTCGCTAATCGTCGCTCTTACCGATGCTTACCGATGCACAAGTATGTTGGTAATCCTGGAACATTTTCCGACGTTCACCGGTGCACCGTCGGTAATATAGCGACTTTTATTACGTCGGTACACATCGGTAAATCCTGAAACTTTTAGCGACATATTTAGAAAACTTATCGACGTTTACCGTTTCCATTAACGAGGGAAAATCCTGGAACATTTAGCATCATTTAGTGACGTTTACCGACGCTTACCGACGCACAAATACGTCGGTAGGCGTTGGTTTACCTGCTGACTTACCGACGTTTACCGACGTTTCCCTGCGTCCCAAAACGTCGCTAAATTGCAAAAAAATTACAAAATGTCCACAGAATCACATTTTCTCCTTGCAGTTTAATAAATAACAATAAATACACAGAATCACATTTTCTCCCTGGGTTCGCCGACCCCTTCGGTGGAATACTCAACACCGATAAATCACAACAATATAACAATCAACACAAACAATACTAAAAGTCTACAACAAATATCCAAAGTGTACAACCAACACAAAGTGTATAACAAACACTAAAATATCCAAAGTCTATAACCAATATCCAAAGTCTACAACCAATATCCAAAGTGTATAACAATCAACCCCAGTCTATAACCAACCAACCAATATCCAAAGTTTACACAACCAATACTAAAAGTCTACACACAAACAAACAATCAAAATAAACAAACACTAAAATATCATCTCATCAAACAGTCCTAACTCGGACTACTGCAGATCTGGAGGAGGAGGGGCACCGCCACGCCTCAAGGATAGAAACATCTCGTACTCCTCCCATGAAATTATTACCGATGAAGAAGGTAGTGACGTCGGTGGAGTCGATGTCGATATAGAAGGCGGAGTCGACGACGATGAAGGCGCACCCGGAGGACAATAACGCCCCAACGCTGCTAGTCGCTGGTGGTATAATTCCATGGTAGATAACAGCATCGTACTGCTATCAACCATCGAATCCTGCATCAATGTCGGCCTCTCGCCCGTGGACAGCTGTGATTGTCAAGACCCGCTCCCGAATAATCGAACACGAGTCGGACACCCCAATCTCTAGGGAAACTATAAGTCCAAATAAGAATGAATATAAACCATAACATCTATAATATCGAATCCCAGAATCAAAATACATGTCTAAGAGTTATTTCAATTTTCTGCAAATGAAATGTAAACTGAAGTCTCTAATACAAAGTCCAAATGAACTACAAGGGAAGGTACTAGGCTTCCTCAGCCTCCAAGTCCAGAGCAACACCAGCTAGCTCATAGGTACCTCAAGGCTCCTGCCCATAATAAGTGTCACAGATAGCCTCTATCTCACCAGCAACATATCCTAGTCAGGAGCGGAGCTAAGTATATCCAAGGAAATGAACAAAAACATCATGATATGGAATGAGTACAGAAAATTATAAAGTACAGAAAATGAGAACACGAATGCTGGAAAGTAAATACATGAAATACAGGGAACATAAAATAAAGCCTGACATGAAATATATAATGAACCTGGCGTTTGCAATATATCGAAATACATCCAGAGTGTGTGATCGGCTTGGGTAGAACATGGAACAGGAAATGGTACGGCTTCGGTCCCGTATGCACGATGCGAGGCCTAAGCTATTTACATGAATTGTAACTCGGGTTTGATCATACATCTGTAGTATTTCCCCTCCCAGACACAAGTAAACTTAGGGAACAAGATACAAGACAAACTCGTGAAGTATCGTGTCAACAAAAAGATACAAGCATGAATATAGAAAAGCACAGGAAATGAGTAATGGACAAATTCGAGGAGTATACTAGCCTTGCTCATGGTGATCAAGTGGGGATAGTAATGCTGGATATCCTCCTATTTAATTGATTACAATTGATTAAGCTCTAGATATTTACTAGTCATTTATATTTATATCCACTACTCTATCTACTAAATATTCAAATACAAAGTATGCTAACTGAATCATAAATATAAGAGAGTAGATATGCATTGCTATTCATAAGTACACTTCTAAAAATAACCATATCCTAAAATACTTGGTCTCAGCCTAACCCCTTATTAATATTATATAACAGATCCTCAAAGATAATTAATTAGACAATAAACAGTAGTTAAAAAAGGCTATTGCAAATCTTCTCAACCCACCTAAGCTTCTTGCCATGTTTGCCAACTTCAAACATTCAAGACTTGGTCACCCAGACTACTATATTTATAAAATCAAGTGACTGCTACTGCATCAACCAACTCATAATTTAAACTATAGGTTAGCACCACCCACACAACCTTTGTAACCCAAAAGAAAGACTATACTCCAACATCCTTAACTCAGTCATCCAGAATTTAACTTCCCAACCATACTAGAACAAAACACTAACAGATTCATTCAGCTAAATAAGAAAGTCATAGGAATACCAACAATTTGTTCCATACACCCTTCTACTAAATCTAATAGGTAACATCATGCACAAAATATAAATATACACAAAAGAACTGCAAAAACTGAATTAATTGATAGTCTCAGGGAACCTAACGGCTACTTGGAATTTGAAATTCTTAGCCCCTGCAGCTGGCAAATCCTATATTGACTTCAACACACCCATTTGCATCCAATCGACACTCAATCAAACTCAATCGGCTACCAGCACCACAGCTGCTACACCTGCTCGACCAAGTCCTATACTCTATTGAATTCCTCCATCTTTAATTCAAATCAACGTCTAACTTCGACACCCCCCATAGACACGAACCTATCATAGGACACGAACGGCTGCTATCACTACTCTATCCCTGGCCGAACAATTACTAAACTGGAATGAAAATATCATACTAAGACAGTGTTTACCTGAAGGAAGAAGTCGGTCTCAAGATGTACCGCTCTGACGAGTCGGATACGAGTCCAGAGGTTGAATTGAAAATACAAGGCTCTGTGAGACATAACATCAAACAGTTGTAGAGCATCTTAGTTTATTTAAGATGTCAAAGATATTTGAATTTGTTGGATCGAAAATTTATGGAAACAAAAATCAACACTGCAAAAAAACTCAAAATTAAATTTTAAATCCAAAAATGCTTCTAATCCCAGTTCACTCGATCCAACTCGTACTTCCTCTTCATCATTCCAAACCGACGCAGAGGAACATTCTCTCAACTCCATTCACAATTTAAAATGTAGATTGCAAAAAATTTGAGAGATCGATCTTACCAGTTGATGTATTCAGAATGAAATGAAATTCCCAAACGATCCAGTCAAACACTTCATATTCAAAACATCGATAATTTGAATTAAGAACAAAACAAGAAATTTGAATCAAAATCCAAGAAGACTTCGAGTCAGGACTCACTGGAGTGGATTGATCGATGATTCGAACAAGAACAGAGCAGAACTCTGAAAAATCTTGATGTGAAATCAACTGTTCTCGCATCACAATTCAAGCACATTCGAATTTAGATCAAAGAAGAACAATCAAAGGAGTAAATTATGTTCAGAATTTAATAACTCACTTGAATCGCTATAGCAAGACGAAGACGTCGAAGAATGATGAGTTACTCGCGGTCGTCCACGATTGAGATCGATAAGCTTCACGCTGTCGTCGTCGTTACATGGAGCAGAGTTGCTTCGCTTCACCGGGGAGATCCTCTATTGCTGATCAGAAAGAAATTGCCGCCTCGCCATGTTCGGTTCTCGCCGAGATCTAGGTTTGAGAGGGAAAATTTTAATTTAGAACTTTGAAGAAGGAGAAGTTGAATTTTTTATGGAAGGAGTGGAGCTCAACCTGGTTATATAGGTTGTTAGATAATTTGAAAAAGAAAAACTGGAGGGAAAAAGAATTGGGAAAAATGTTCACAACAAGTAATCGATTCATTCTCCTTGCTAAGAATCAACAACAGAGTACTTAAGTAAAATTCGAATGGGCTGGGCTGTGAGGCCCAAACCAATCTAAATATTGAAAATAATAATTTTATTACTAATAATTTTTATAAAAATATATACAACCATTGATAAATAAATATGAATGTTTATAAAATTATATTCTAAAAATTCGGGGAGTAGGGTTACAAATATCCCTCCTAAAAAAAATTTCGTCCTCGAAATTCGAAGACAACGAAATTAATTCTTAAAAGCAAACACAAAGAAAGTTTAGACACAAGTCTTTTTATTGAATTCAAAAAAATAATATTCTCTGCATCAAGGTACAATCATGCAAACAAACTAGGGTAGCACTTTCGCATCTCGTCCTCGCGCTCCCATGTAGAGTCTCCCGGAGAGTGGTGTTTCCACATGACTCGGACAAGCGGTATAATCTGATTCTGCAGATGCTTCTCTTTTCGATCAAGGATATCTACTGGCTGCTCCTCGTAGGTCAAGTTCGGACTCACTGTAGAAGCATGAAAATTTTTCAGCAATGAAGCCCCATGCGCCGAAAGACAGTGAAGCTCTATGTGCCCAGCCAATGAAGCTCTATGCGCCCAGCCAATGAAGCTCCATGCACCCAACCAGTGAAGCTCCATGCGCCCAGCCAGTGAAGCTCCATGCGCCCAAGACTAGCTTCCCCGAAAGGAGGGCGCATAGCCTGAGACATGGCTATGCGCCCAAGCCTGACTCAGTCAAAGCCATGATCAAAATGTGTACCAAAGCATACGACCACGTTAGTCTCCATGAGCAATCGTGCACCGAAGCATGCGGCCACGTCAACACCACGACCAACCTACGATCTCGCAGCCTGTATGCGCCTACATCCTATGCGCCCAAAGCAGGACTATGCGCCCACATAAAACTTGTGTGTTTTCTCATGTGGGCGTATAACATCATTCCAACTCAAGAACGACTATAAAAGGGGGGCCTCATCCCTCTTCAAAACACAGAACATAGAGCATTTTCAAGAGCCAAATTACTGCACTTCTTGCCAGTGAGCCGAGAGTTAGCAATTTTCTTAGGTTTTCTCCTACTTTTGTAATCAGATTGTCAACAGAGTAAAGGAGCAACTATCGTTCGATCTTCATCGTTCCATTCCCCAGAATTCTTTTTTGTACTCGTGGATCCTCAGCACAGGATCTCTCAGGCGTATCCGATTTGTGGTGCCTTGCGCTAATAAAGAAAATACAGCATTTTCTTCTTCTTTTTTGTGTGTGTCCACAAAAATGACAACTCTGCCGGGGACTACCTTTTTCTCTGACGAGAAGGTGATGACGCAATCCGATACCGACAAAGTGGGGACCACTCAGAAGATGCTGTTCGTAAAGTTCGATCAGCAGGCATTCGAAGAGATGCTCTCGAGGGATGGCTCTACTCTCTCAAAATCAGCAAAGCCAAACAAGTCGCACAAGTCTTGGCTTCCGAAGGCTCGCTGCGCATATCCTACTAGTGTTATAGTAGAAATGCAACTGGAGGACTCTGTCACATGGGCGCATGACCCTGCTACAGAAGCTCCCCAAATGGAGAAGGCTCGTACCATTCCGGGCTCTACTAGCCCAGTGACTTCTTTCCTGCACAACCAACAATAGGGTGTTCAACACCTGAGACTTGGTAAAGAAAAATACTACGATGCCAAGAATCAGGGTGTACGATAATTTGGCCAAACCAGGCGAGGCTCACAAACGAAGGAGGCAAAACTGAAAGAAAACAGCATTGCTCCACCAAGCATGGGCCCAAGGGAGTTTTTGGGCGCATAACCCGAACCAGAACACTTCTATCTTCAGCAGGCTGGGCATCCAGAGTCATACACCCAAGGCTATGTGCCCAGGCTCACTTGATCCATACTATACGCCCACATCAAGGAGGCTCAGACATGCTGTCGAGGAGCATGTGCCCAAGGCCAGTCTCCAAGGCCTATGCGCCCACAACAAAAAAGGTAGGCCCCAACGTGTATAGCACGGGTCTGTCCTCAAGGACATCACAGAACTTAGGTGTGGGGGTTGCCCCTGTACGTGAACTAAGTCTGGATGCGCCAACTCACCTTACTAACCCGCATGCAAAGCTCGACGATGCATGCAACATGGGTTGTAAGGCCAAACTCCCTTCCGCTGACTTACGCGAGATGATAAATCATAATCGTAAAGCGAGGGATAACATAACAATTCATAGTGCGTATCCGTGCACCAGCATTATTATCAACTGTTGTTTCTCTAAAGCAATAAGAGTGCCTCAGAAAAAGTCTGTGTTTCGACGGCTGTACTTCTCTGACGATGAAAAGCCACTATGTGTTCCATCCAACATGGCTTCATGGGGTCCCCCTTACGGAAGCCCCAATCAAAGACGGTGGACTACGAACCCAACTTTCTATCTCAGTTCAGCGAGAAGAAGAAGAAGAAGTCTACCAATAGATGGCCAGCAGGTTGTCACATCTGAAGGAGTCTATATGGGTACTCGGTCAAAGGCAAGGTTCCGTATGGACGACGAAGAATCGCAAGCTGGAGGTAGTATTCCCTTAGAATCTGAAGCGAAAGACCTCCACCTTGGGGTAGCCTTCCAGAGAACGATGATCCCTCCGAATCTGATGGCGATTATCTACCTCCTCTACCTGAAGATGAAGGACTTGTCCACTGAAAGATAGACAGTATCAGCACCAGTTGTACTATTTCCTCTGTTCATTATAGTATGTTATCTACATACATGGCGGACGGAGGAAGACCTGAAAAAGCCAGTGATCAGACCAGCAAACGGCTAGAGGGTCTTGAAAGAGCATTCGCCAAGATCACCGATATGTTTACCAATATCATGGCAGTTCAAGCTGCTGGGGCTGTTCCTCCACCTCAATAAAATATCTCGACCCATGCTAGTCCGGCTCACATCAACAACCCTCCTTCACTATAAAAGGAGTATCATTCCGTTGTGCCTCCTCTAAACCTTGCAAATGCTGGAGGTTGTCCTTCGCCAATGACGCCTGACAACCGTTCAGCAGCCGATTCCTAACACCTGCTTAATCAACATGATACAACTGATTCCCTGTTCGCTCGTCTCGACACCATCTCATACAAAGACGAGCTTCAGAAGATGGGGATCTCTCAACCGTATCCCCTGAGTGGGAGAACATACTTGCCCTCCTAACTACAAGCCGTTGACGTTGAACTCATTTAATGAGTTGACTTCTCCTCGTCAGCACATGACGTACTTCAACACGCAGATTCTGTACATGCCCAGAGACGATCCATTCTTGTTAAAGCTGTTTATTAGCACCTTATAGGGGGTAGCCTTCGAATGGTTCTGCAGTCTGCCTGACGGATGTATCAACTCATTTAAAGACTTGGAAAGGTTGTTCCTCAATAGGTTTTACGAAAGTGGCATACTTGTTAGTATGTCCACCCTCATCGAGACCAAGCAAAGGAGGACTGACTCTGTCATCGCCTTCATCGAACGCTTCAGGCGGCTAGTACTGAAGATGCCCTTCGGTATACCAAACTCAGAACTCATCGATACTTGTCGACAGAACTTCCTTCCTACAGTAAAGTTTTGTCTGGGTATACATAAGTATGATACATGGCCCGCTTTCATTGGGGCCGCTGATGCTACTGAAAATGATGTTCCTAACTTAGAACTAATGGGTTGAAAGCACCCAAACCCGAAGACAAGGGCAAGCATCCTCAAACTATCCCTGTTCGTGGGGGTAAAGGGAAAGATATCCTGAAGGTCGACACATCCAAAGAAGCTTCCAATTCTCTAGGCGCCTCTGACAAGCCTAAGGAGACCTTTTCCTTTGACAAAGATAATATCATTACCATCTTTCACACATTGACGAAAGGTAATAAGCTAATATTGCCTCCACCACGATATCCTGCAGAGGTGAACCAGCTCAACGGTCCCAAGTACTGTCTCTATCATCAGTATGCACATCATTCCACCAAGGACAGCATCGTCCTAAAAAAGAAGATACAATAGCTTATCGACAGCCAAGTGATCAACCTCAAAGCTGAAGATAAGGTCGTATCCTCTAACATGATCTCTCTTCAGTTTGGTGACTTCCCCCCCACAGAAGTCCCAGACGGCACGGTCCCGATTCCTAAGGAAATAATGGAAGTCGTCAACCTACCGCCAGCTCGCAACTCAACCTTGGTCCCTCTCACGACTGAACATGGTGAGATCATATGGGTCCATCCGGACCTTGTGCAAGAAGTGACGCAGGGAGTAGTACCTCCCAAAGCAAAAAGGGGCAAGAAGTACAAGTCATGCCATATGGTATCCTCTTTCGTCTACGAGGTTCTATCTGGCGAGACGCGATCGGGGAAGACTTATCTTCGGACGTACGATCCCGTACAAGAAGAAGCAGTAACTTCTCAAGCTCCTGCTGCCCCTACAAGTTTAGAAGCAGGCCCGTCTAAGCCTCCAACTACGGACAAATCCAAGCAGAAGGAGACGCGGTTTGACAAGTCTCTGAAGGTGCCAGCTCCCGAAGGCATGGATCAGCCCTATAACTTTGACATACTGACTCAGCTAGCCAATACACCTGTCAGGTTATCTCTGTTCGATCTATTGCGACTCTCCAAGGAAACGTGGAAGTCTTTAAGTGAGGCATTATTACATGACGACTCTTACCTCAATGAATTCAAAGGCCCCGCTGAAGATCCTGTCTACTGTCCCCACTGCCACAGTACTATGGAAGTGGTGCTCAACATCACCTTCTCACAGAAGGACATGCTACTAAAAAATAATCGTCATGATAGACCCCTGTACTATATAGGGTATATCGGTGCGATCAAGGTGGACCGTATGCATAACGATCCAGGATCCTCCCTCAGCATCATTCCTAGAAGTCTGTTTCAAATTCTGGAAATCCCTTTGTACAAGCTATCTGCAACCAACATAACTATTATGGCTCTCAATGCTGGTCGAAACCATCCGCTGGACAAGATCCGTCTCAAATGCCAGATCGGTGATCTTCGAACGGAGGTTTCCTGCTATGTGATCGATGCCAATGTATCCTACAACGTCTTGTTGGGACGTCCATGGATACACGAGAACATGATCATTCCTTCCACACTTCACCAGTACTTCAAATACGTCAACAACGATGGTATTGTGAAGACGGAGTTTGCCATTGTCGATCCTTTTAAGGGCATCGAAGCTTACTATGGAGATTCGGTACTTTACCAATCCCAGCCCCCTAAGGATGACGGCAACGAAGTTGACAATAAAGCTGAAGCAAGTCCATCCTCCAATGATGGTCCCCTGATTATCCGAGTCAAAGGACGTACTACACCAAAAAGTACTCCGAAGCCTCTTACAATCTGGATAAAAAAGAAGAACCCTGACAAGGTCAAACCATTGACCATCACTCTCAGCAAGATACCCCGGGAGGAACCTACTGATGCCCGTCCTCCCAATCCTGAAGAATTACCCTACATGGTGAACTCAGCCAAGACTGTGGCTCTTCTTCCAGATGATGATCTTCTCAATGAGTATATCAATACTCATAATAATGTACCTTCAGCGGATGATGTTATCCCTGAAGAAGAACTTGCATATTTTCTTAGTAAAGATTTATCTTTGAATTACTCCGATGTCTATCAATCTGTAAACCACTACATAGATACGATATACGCTCTAGAAAACGGCATAGGACTACACCTCTGCATGCTGGTCACGACGTCTCACCTGCAGGAAAAAAGTTTATCCTGAATATATCCTCTACTTCATCGTTGCAGCCAGAAAGAAGGATGAAGAACTAATCATCTTCGGTCATACAATTGGCGAGAGAATGTTTATTCCAGACTCTACTTCTCCTAAACACAACACAGAAGCTGCCTATGACTCTGGAAAAATGTAACTTTTCCGGTATAGTTGGCAGGCCAAGAATATTATCCAGAATATGGTATATGACATCAAAAGCGACCAGGGACTAAATTACGGCCGAGGACGACGGTTGCAATATGACACTTTGCTTCTCCCAGTAAACCCGAGAACTACTATCAACGAAACGGTATTGGTTTGGGTTATGTCACTCCTCCAACAACTCTCGAAAGATTAGATGATGAAGCAGATAGTTGTTCTCATTCTTCTGATTCTGCCCTCTGGGACTCAGACTCCAGTATTGGCGACATGTTCAAGACAACTCTGTCCGTCAATATGGTTTTCGTTGACCAAATTACAGACGATGTCCAATCAATCTAGCTTGAATAATAGGCTCAAAAGATGGACACTAGGTGGGAGCTACACTTCGAACAACGTGAACCTCCTACCGAAGACGAAGTCATCCAAGTCAATCCAGGAGATGAATCATCTTTAAACCAATCTTCATCAGCAAAAGTTTATCTGGCGATGAATGCCAATCTCCTATACAACTTATAAGAGAATACATCGACGTCCTCGCATGGAGCTATGAAGATATGCCAGGCTTGGACCCTAAAGTCGCCATGTACCGCCTGAATATTTCGTCTAAAGCTAAGCCCATGAAGCAGCAACAACGACGATTCTGACCAGACGTCATAGAAGCCATCGAGAATGAAGTCAAGAAGCTCATTGCCAGTAGATTCATTCGCCAAGAATAACACCCAGACTGGGTGGCCAACATCATCCTAGTCATAAAAAATAGTAAAGTTCGAGTCTGTATCGACTACCGTGATTTGAACTCTGTATGCCCGAAAGATGAGTTCCCTCTACCGATCACTGACGTAATGACCGACAATACTTGTGGCTTCGAGCGGATGTCCTATATGGATGGGTTCTCAGGCTACAACCAGATCAAGATGTTCCCCGACGATGAGGAGCACACATCTTTTCAAACACCGTTGGGGGTATACTGCTATTCGTTGATGCCCTTCGGATTGAAGAATACAGGGGTAACATACCAGCGAGCCATGACCACATTTTTTTATGATTATTTATGCAAAACAGTAGAGTCCTACGTAGACGATATTGCAGTCAAAAGTCGTCTCAAGGGCAACCACCTCCAAGACTTGAGAATGGTGTTCGAACTAATGCATGCACACCAACTCAAGATGAATCCAACCAAGTCTTTTTTGGGAGTCTCCAGCGACAAGTTCCTTGGTTTCATCATTACTTCAAAGGGTATACATCTGAACCAGAGAAGGTGAAGGCTATCCTCGACATGCATCCTCCAAGTAACCTTAAAGAGTTATGCAGACTATAAGAAAGGCTAGCCTACAACAGAAGATTCATTTCTAACCTCTCTGGAAAGTGTCAACCATTCATTCAGCTCATGAAAAAAGGCATATATTTCGTCTGGACTAAACAATGTCAACGCACATTCGACGATATCAAGACGTACCTTACAAGCCCTCCAGTGTTGGTAGCTCCAATAATAGGGAAGCCTTTCTTACTACATGTCCATGATATGGACCATTCTCTTGGTACCCTATTAGTTCAGAAGAACGAAGGTGGCCATGAACAGGCAATCTACTACCTCAGCCGCACAATGGTGGGTGCTGAGCACAGATACACACTGGTGGAACAGGAGTGCCTTGTACTGGTATTTGCCATCCAGAAGACACACCACTAAGTGTCTGGACAGACTATCCATATTATATCTAAAGTCAATCCTCTCAGAATTCTTATGACTAAACCGGGCTCTCTCAATTCCTGTTTAGCTATATGGGCAATGTTCTTGACTCCATATGATATGCTCTTCGTTCCTCAGAATGTAGTAAAAGGCCAAGCATTAGCTGATTTCCTAACAGCTCATCCAGTGCCAAAATCGTCCAAACTCTACGACAAAATCCCCGACAAAGTAGTGGAGTCTAACACTGCAACTGAAGAAATCCTTATTTGTTGAATGTTCTTTGACGACGCATCAAGAACATGACCTAAAGAAAATATTATGGCTGGAGTAAGTGTCGTGCTTGTGTTACCCGATCATCTGGTTAAACATCGAGCATATTCTCTCTTGGAACCATGCACCAACAACGTGGTCGAATATAATGCCCTATTAATCGGCCTACAACTGGCGAAGCAACTGGGAGTTTACTATTTAGAAGCTTACGGCGATTCTAAACTAATAGTCAGTCAGGTCCGAGGGGATTATGAAGTTCGCCACAAAGATCTCATCCCCTACCACAGAGCAACAATCGAGTTGGCGTCTACTTTTGCTGGATTCTTCATCGAGCACGTGCCTCGACTACAAAATATAGAAGCATATGCTCTAGCCGTTCTCGCTGCTTCCTTGACCATTCCTACCAATACTCTGTAGTCGATCACAATGCCTGGTCGAGAATTATTCTGTGTGAAAGATGCCTCGCATATTCATGACAGTTACGTAACAGAAACAAGCGTCGATGCTAAAGACTGGAGGTTTTTCCTCAAAGACTACGCCGTCTAAGGAATCCTTTCCGAGGACCAGAAGGAAGCAGTATCCATTCAAAGGCAGTCCCTCATATTTTACTACGACACAGCCAAATATGCACTCCAGGAGGCTCATGATGGAGTTTGTGGTGCACATCAACCAGGCCCCAAATTATAAGATGGCCTCAAATGAATGGGTTATTACTGGCCCATAATGATAGCCGATGCTGTTGAATATACAAAAAAGTATAGAGCTTGTCAGTTCTATGCCGATTTCATTCATCAACCTTTGGAGTTCTACACCCGACGGTAGCATCTTGGCCGTTTGAAGCCTGGGGAATGGACGTCATAGGACCAATCAGCCCGCCATCCACCAAAGGACATCGGTTCATCCTAGCCATAACCGATTACTTCACCAAATAGGTGGAAGCTATACTCCTCACCAAAGTAAAGACGTCAAACGTGATCAGTTTCATCAAACATCACGTCATCTACCGCTTCAGCCTACCTCGCAGGATCATCCTTAACAATGGTCCACAGTTCGCAAGCCATGCATTCTATCGGTTCTGTGATAAGAATTGAATCCAGAATGTAGCCTCTACTGCCTACAATCCAGCAGCTAATGGGCTAGCAGAAGCCTTCAACAAAACCATAATAAAACTTCTCAAAAAGTTCGTGTCTTCAAGCGAACGCGATTGGAATGAGAAGCTCGACGAATGTCTATGGGCCTATCGTACAAAGGCCAGGACTCCAACAGGCATCACGCCATTCTCTCTGGTTTATCGGAGTGAAGCAGTTCTTTCCTTAGAAATCCAGATCCCTTCTCTTCGAGTAGCCTTAGCCAGCGAGCTAACTACCGTCCGCGACTCCAGGAGCTTGAAGCGCTAGATGAAAAATGCTTGTTATCTTAGCAGTGCATTGAGTTATACCAAGCATGCCTTTCTAGAGCTTTCAATAATAAGATGAAGGAAAGGATCTTCCAAGTCGGGGATCTGGTATTAGCAGTGAGAAGACCAATGGTCATGACACACAAAACAAAAAGAAAATTCCAGCCTAAATGGGAAGGTCCTTTTATCATAAATTTAGTGTATTCTAATGGTGCGTACCGGCTAACCAAGCCTGATGGTGACTTGCTCATGATGCCTATAAACGGCAAGTTCCTGAAGAAATACTATGTATAACCCTTTTTATTCACATATGTTCAGTCATGTAAATGTATAGTGCGATGCTTATATGATTCGAAAAACTATCTAACTATTATCCGTATTTCAAGAGTCTTGAATACGCCCTGGATAATAGGTCCTATAAAAATATTCCCCCAGTGGAATCATTCCCGTTTTTGACCCTGTCCAAACTCGGTTTGACGAAAACAAGTCACGTCCCTATTGCCTCTGAATTATTTTCTGATAATTATTTTCCCAGTGGAATGATTAAATATTTTTCCACGTCCACATAACCTCTAAGCAAAGCATTCATCAAGGTTAATCACGTTCTTATTACCTCTGAATTATCCACTCCCATCTAATGTTATATATCTTCCCACGTCCATATTACCTCTGGTCAAATATTGAACATCCTCTGCTATTACGTCCATATTACCTCTACTAGCAGCTTCACTTAACTTATTATCTATATTCAAATAACTTGAATATAAAATGGATATAGGTCCACATCAAAATTCTACAGCGGAATACCCACCAAAAATATCCTTGTTACGTCCACATTACCTCTAGCATCGATATTTCACAAAACTATATTCACTTCTGAAATAATTCTTTATTTTGTAATTCAATGTCTATCAAGAGACAAAAAAAAGGTACAAGAGCCGTGACGGCTAGAAAAAGAAAAGAAGGGAGTTACAAAAATCTATGGAATACACAGGCAATTGATGTTGTCCCTTAGAGCCATAATTTTGGCTTCAGACTTCACAGTAGCCCGGCATTGTGCCTCTTCTTGACGAGCGGCTTCATCCTCGAAGAGGATCAGACTCAGATGCTCCCCCTCCAACTTTGCCAACTGTTCTTTTAAACGGGCAGAAGTGGTGGCAGTCATGGCAGCCTAGGCCAAGTAATCTTCCTGTTCATATGTCATCGCCCTCAAGTCAGCTTCCAGCTGGGCGATCTTATTCATGATCTGCACAATATAATTATACTTTTTAGTAATCTGCACAGCCAGCCTGTTCTTCGAGGCGGTACGGGCCTCGCTTGTAGTATTGAACTGGCTATACTGGTTAGCGAGCTCGCCGATCTCTCGAACAAGAGCCTCTTTCCTTGCCTGGAAGGTAGCCTTCTCCTCCGCAAGAGCCGTCATCAAAGCCTCATCCTCTGCGCGGATCAACGACGTCGGGCTCCGCTGTTTGGTGTCCCGGAACCTGGCCACCAGAACCTTCAGGTCGTTCAAAACTTTCCTTAGAGTACTGGCCCGCTCTTCATAGCCGACAATGCTCTTGAGGGCCGCCACTTGACATTCGATGACAGCCTTCACAGGGCCGAAGGCAGCATTCTGATTCAAGACTCCAGGAAGCTTCACTTTCAGCACAAAGTAGAAAGCTTTGACGACTTCATGGGCCATCTCGTCATCTTCAGTGGAGGTCGTCGGAGAGGAGGTTTGGAAAGTCTCTTCCGCTCTAGGAAGGGACACATGAAAAAAAGCTAAACTTGACAAGAAAATCCATTCCACCAAAAACCACTCCTGATTATCATGTGTCACGTCCATTTTACCTCTGATACCGATAGTCTTTCGACTTGACGCCTGTATCCAACCCGGGATAAAAGACACGGTGTCAAGATCACAAAACCTATCACGACCATGTTACCTATGTTGGGTTTTGTTTTAAATCTATTACGCGCACCGCCGGTGCGCCAAAGGGTAATAGGTCCACGAAAGTATCATTCCAATCTATTTGCTCGTATTTCTAAATGCACAAAGGGACAATAGGTCCAAACCAAAAAAAGGAAGAGGGAGGATACCCCAGTAGGATACCAATCACACAAATGCTATATTAAAAGCTCTCTCATACAAGCACCACAGATATCACAAGCAAAGAGTGGAGCGAATGTATTATGTTTATTCAAAATCAGTTACATTCACAAGACTTCATCTCATGAGAAAAATAAAAGGTTCTTCATCTCTTCATGTGGATAAGAAGTAAAAGATTACACTGATGTCCAAAAAAGGGAAAATCTGCTACTCATCAGCAAAACATAGTTTGGCCAGCTTGGCAGTACCACTCTTTTATCGAAAAGCAGTTTTGTGGCCCTCGAAGGAGGTCATGTTTTACTATTGAAAAGAAAACAAAGCTGTTGAACCTTCGAGAAGCTACACGGAGGAGGGCAAATAAAGCATGCTAAAAGCATCTACAAATGGTGATCTTCTCTCCTTCATATTGCGGACGTCCTAGGCTCATTCCTCCAAGAGGCCATACCTTCAAAATAATATCTCTAGTGTTGCTTTTGCCTATTTGAAGAACCGTAAAAACAGAACTTTCACGATGATGCCCTACTACCATCCGACTCTTCGATGTATAAAGGTTCTTCCTACCATCTGAGGAAAACCCTTCTAAAACACGAAGAGTCCTAACCTCTCTGATGTGTGTGTCAAGTGATGCATCTTCACCATGCTCAGAATCGCCGATACCGATCCTGGAGAAATTTGCTAGCCAGATCCCTACAGAATATGAAAAGGGACAGAAGAAAAGTCATACTAAGAAATTTGCAGGAAAAACTAAGTTTTGAAAGGCTTTTATGCGCCCAAAGGGCTATGCGCCTGTTTGCCATGAAATATAAAAGGACAGAACAATTATCGGAGGACTGGACTTTTACTTCACGTTACAAACTCGCTTGTACAAAGAAATCCTAGTGACGAAAGCCTAGGTACAGCAGACTAAGTATAATTGTTTATTTTAGATTCTGGGGGGTGACGATAGAGGCTCGGTAAGGCGACGGCAGCCCTGCCTTACTCCTTGGACGATCGGTAAGCAGCCTTGGCTCCAGAAGATTGTTCGGCGTTGGAAGAAATATTTCCTTTGCTCTATTTCTGCTCTTCTCTCCAAGTACTCTGGTGCTCTCTCTGATCTCAAAAAGTGCTCCTGCGTATTCCTCTCTCTGTATGTGCGTCTCTCTCTATGTCAGTATATCTTTGCAAGGGAATGGCACCCTGCTATTTATATGAATGGGGTGTGATCATTATGGTTGCAAATGATTGCTTCTTGGAGATGGTGGCGGCCTGTGGATTGGTTAATCTAGACCATTCGTTTCGATTGTGATGAATCTGGCCTATTAAGTATAGATTACACCAAATCTCATCAATAATTAATACTGATTGGAATAAATCTTCCTCATAATGATCTTCTGATGTCTGCGAATATATTTGATTTATTCTCCTGCCACGTGTCCCAGATTATTGAGATTTGACCCAATCTCTGATTGCAATAAATCTAAGAGATTGATCGGCTTAGGATACGTGTCCTAGGAGCCACTGGGGGATCTGAACCGCATGAAGATTGAGCCACATATGATTTGGGCCGCATAAAGTTTGGGCCACGTGTCATGGCTGCTTGGGTAGTGGCTCCCCCCTTCGAACCTTTGAACCGCATGGAGATGATCGTTATGAGCCGCATAGGTATGCATCCGCCTGGGCCGCATGGAAATGGTCCTTTTGAACCGCATGGGAAGGCCTCCGCTTGAGCCGTATGAGACTGTTTCGGCCTGAGCCGCATGGAACGGCTTCATTCTGAACCGCATGGGAAGTCTTCGCTCGAGCCGCATATGATCGTCCATGTGGCAAGGCCACGTGGCATTTTATGGATCTCGGGGGATTTGTGTCAGAGATCTCTTTCTCTTCCCTAGGGGACTATCATTATGACAGAGTCATAATTACTTCTTTTGTATCAGGGCTGTCACTTTTCCAGAGTTGTCAGCCGTCAAAGCAATTAATACAGCATGGGTCGAAGGGGAGCACTGTTACGCCACGTGTCTTCTAAGCCGCGTGAAATATTTCATGCCACATAGTCCCTGAGCCGCATAGTCTTTCTGTGCCGCATGAGCTATCTGAGCAGCATGGGGTTCCCTGGCCGCATAGATTATTTTCCATGCTTCTACAAGACTCCCTTCAAAGTTTTCAATTTACAAAATTGAAATACTTTGAATAAGAAGCATGGCTCATGTACTCTTCTAGCCGTATATGCTATGCTGGCCGCATGAATAACTCGGCTGCATGAATGTTTTGGCCGAATGAATATTTTAACCGCATGGGTATGTCAGCCGCATAGCTCTTTGCCACATGCACGGGCCTTTGATTGCCTCGAATTCGTTAACGCCATCTTTAGGAGGAATCCCAAGGGTTGGCTCATTAAATCTTTTTAGATACTATGCCCTGGGTGAATCTTGGGGACAAAATCCGAGGAGTCGGTTGGGTCTTCTATGAGGCGGTTACTAGTCCATGTGTCTTCCCCTTCTCTCCTTCCTATAAATAAGAGAGATTTGAGAGAGAGAACTTCTTTATTTTCTCTCTTACTGTAAACCTTCCCTGTCCCGATCTTCATCTCTCTCTTCTATTTTAGCAGATTGCTCCCAAGAAAACTATTGCAGCGAAGAAGGCAGCGACTTCGTCGAAGGGCAAGGCTGCTTCTACTTCGACTGCGGCCGCTCTTCAGCCGGTCGTCGTCACCAATGTTCATCCTGACGTTCATCCCCCCATTGTTGGTAAGGAGATTGTATGAGTTGGAGAACCATAACTTCTATGGCTACGTCGCATACTTTATGCACGAGCCTTTACGAGCCGCATGTTCATCCTTTGGCTGAGCTGCGAGCCGCATAAGAATATCCATTGTGTCCGCATATGCGCTTTACTGACGAAGCCGTATAAGCGACGCTGAGCCACATGGACTTTCAATAAACCGAGCCACATAAGTGTTCTTCTGGGTTCAAGCTGCGTGAGGCTTTGTTAAGTTAAAGCCGCATGAGGTTTCATTAAGTTGGGGCCGCATGGGTGCTCTCCCGAGCCGCATGGGGCTTGAAAGCCCCCAACAATTCTTTTTATCCATCTTTTTAACTCACCCTTTTTCTGTCTTCTTCTCAGTGAATTTGCCGGTTAATGCGGCTGGAGAACTTCTGGTAGGGAGTGCCCAAGATGCTCTGGGTTATTGATATGACCATATTGTTCAGCATATGGCAGATCAGTTTCCAAGTGACGAACCCTTGGCAAGACTAAATGCCATCAAGAATCAGTCCTTCCATTTTCTTAACGCTATAATGAACTCCGGGAAATTTGAAGGAGAATATTTGAAGCCTGCGTTCTTTTTCGGAGACACCTTGACTGTGGAGAACAGTCATGTTCTGGAGGTGTCGGAGAACTATAATTTTGTCTCTAATGGGATGGCGATCCGCATCCCCCAAATAGAGCGACACTTCCCATTATCTTGGTTCAATATGCTCCCATTGGACCGGACGATGGAGGAGACTTTAACCCCTACCAGAGCTGGGATATTTGTGGGAAACATCCATTATAACAACAGTCTGAAGTCAATGACTGCCAGCAAGGTACATACCAGCTGTTCTATGACGGGATTGGTCCCCGGTACTTTCTTTAATGTGGTGGGCCCCAACTTCACATTTTCTACTGCCGATACTTTTATAAATCAACTTGCTCGGAAAGGCTCCTACCCCGTTGGCCGGTTGATGCTTCCCGGCTGGATACATCCTATACCCTCATGGACCAATCTGTCTATGTAGATCTTGCTGAAGTACGAGGCCTTTTTGTGTGAGATCGGCCTTTACCATGCTATTCGAGGCACCAGTCATGGCTTATCCATAAACAAGAAGTTGTTCATGTCTCTGCTGGAGATGTATAACTGTCGTACGGGGACCTTCTATACACCCGTAGGGGAAATAAGACTTGCGCTCCATGAACTGCACGCAGTCTCCAAGCTCCCCTGGGGGGACAAAGCTTTTGAAGTGTATACTCCCACTAATGAGGAATTCGAAGATTTGGAAAGACAGTATCCCGGCTTCGTGGCTCTCTACCAAGAGATATTATGCCACTATAGCACCTGTCATCAGATAGCCCGAAAGGATAGCAACTCGGAAGGGAATGCTCCCCACACCAAGGACTGGGTGCACTATCTCTTCCCGACAGATGCCTCAAGTCAAGTTACCTCTCGTCGCCCTCGATCGCGGGAAGCAGTTAAAGACTTGTTGTCGTCGGCTAAGAGAGTGGACACTACCAGTGACAGATTCGGGAGTAAGACTGACTCTTTTGGTTACTTTTACCAGGATACCCATGAGCTGTCAGAGAAGGCGCTCCTGGCGAGGTTTTTGATGATATGGCTGCAAAATTGTGTAGTCTCCGGAGGGGCTGGTTCTATTGAGAGAATCAGTCGTAACTTCATCCTTCCGGCGGTGAAGCTAGTTTTGCGAATCAGGCTAGCCCTCCTCCCGGCCATGGTATGCAGTATCCATCGTGGACTTCGCACCTTCACATCTAAGGTCATCGCTCACGACGTGACTAAGGAGTTTGAACGCACCGAGTTGCCATATCACTATTTGATGGGGTGGCTGCTGATGCATTATCCGTCTTTAATGAGACCGGGCTCTGAAGACGGTGTAACTGACGATGACGCATTTATGTTCCGTTACCGTGATGAGTCTTGAGAGTGTGAGACCATGCGGGCTTATCGGATGGCCTTGGCGAGGGCGGATATGTATCATATTTTTGTATCCGTCCCTCGTTTTACTGCGAAGGACATAGAGGCTGTACATCTTGATGGTATTGTGCCTCATCAACTTCTGGATGGCCAGATGCTCCTGTGGCTGCGAAACATCCTTCCCGCACATCTGGTTTACCGTAACCGCAATACAGTTTTTCTGGAGCCTTATCTGTCCAGCAGGTTTGCCCGACAGTTTGGATACAGCCAGCTTTGCCTAGACAACCCCAGCTCCTGTCTGGGTTTTAAAGGTAGCCTTCTTGATGGTATCAGGGCTTGGCAATACTACGATACATTTCATACCCGTACCATTTTCTCCGTTCCTGCCATTAAGGCCTCAGTGGAGATCTTGTACATGGCAGCTTTGTATCATGTCATGGCGAACAAACTCCCGGTCGGTTTTAATCCAGGTGCCAGTTTTATTGTTGGTACCGGCCTGGAGGAAGGATCTCAAGGGTCCGGGAAGAGAAAGACTAGAGTCGAAATGCTAGATTTGGATTCCGCTGCTGAGGGTGATGGAGGCAATGAGTATGATAGAGATGACTATATCCTTCCAGTGTCAGACGCAGAGGTGGATCAACCGCCTATTTGTCAGATGAGATGTTGGAGGATCAGTCACCCGTTGCTCCTGGTCCTACTCCGAAACGTAGCAGGCAAGTTTCTCCTGTTGGCGGTATTTCTCGTTCCCGGAAGCTGGTTGCGACCAGGCACCGCCAGCTAGCCATAAGAGAAAGTGGAGAAGAAGTCAACCCTGCGTCAGAGGTAACCAAACCGCTCTCGATTCCTTCTTCCTTCTTTCCTTCTAGCTTCAATTTCAATCATCTTCGTTCCCTCTTTTAGGTATCAGGAGAAGGAGAAGAGTTCCAAGATGCCGAGGTGGTGACCCAGGATGATGGGGACTCCCGTGAGCCTGTTCCTCTTTAAGATGATGCTGATCGATCTGTATCCCCTTTCGAGGTGGCGGGAACAGAGGACGCGGCTGAGTTTAACTCGGGGATCGCGGGTGAAGGGACCATGCCAGCTGTGGATGAGCTGCAGCCTTCATGATCTTCCCCTGGTAAGATTAGCTGAATCTTAACCTGTGAGGAAGCCTATCTGCTCTATCATCACGTCCTTTGGGTCACGTCGATTGATTGTCATTCTGGGCATACAGGTCTTGCCTCTCCAGTGCCGAGGATGGACATTGTTGAGACAAACCCAGCCGAAGGGGCACTGGTGGAGAGGGGTGTACCCCCCTCACCTTCCGGCTCGTCTTGATGGGCCTTCTGGGGGCTCGAGATTAGCGGGCCAGGTATCGGGGCAGTCGGGGCAGGAAACTATGGTCCTTGTGTCATCCTCTGCTCCAGCGGCCCCGAGGATAGACCTTTCTGCTCTACCGAGTGTCCAGGCTCTCCGGGCGGCCGAAGACGAGTTAGTCACCATTCACGCATCGTTCTACACAGACTATGTTCCCTTGGTGGCAAGCTCTAGCGTTACTTCTCCGACGTTGCCGTCCATGCTTCCTCTGACGCCATCCTCTGTAGAAGTTTTGGATGACGCGTTACAGGACGTGGTTGCCAGTTTTCATCGTCATTTGAAGAGGGGAATCGAGGCTGCTGTGGAAAGAGGGACCTCCTTCACCTTAGCCCGGTAATGCGCCCAGGGTCAAATTAATATCCTTAGGAATCTTCCTGGTGATGCAGGGATGGCTGCGCTTCTGGAGGCGAAATTGTTGGAGACTGATCAGCTGGTGGCTGAGCTTCGAGTATTACGGCAGGCTGATCTGTCTGCTGTTATAAACGAGGAGCGGGGTTCCCTTATCGCTGTTATAGAAAGGACCAGAGCTGCTCGGGATAAGACCAGACCGGCCATACTGAAGGATCTCAGCGACTTATCTGATCGATATGATCAATTGAGTTACGCGAATGAAAATGTCACGGCTCGGGAGGAGTCTGTCTCTCGTGAGATTACTGAGACGCGGGAGCAGATCCTCGCGCTTCAGAAGAAATTGACTTTCTTGGAGTCTGAACTTGAGGCTGCCCGAAATGACAGGGGGCTAATTGTTCAGGAGGCTGACAGGGTTAATCAAGCTTCGACTGACCTGGAGACTGCCCTGAAGAAATTGGAAGACAACTGCCAGGCGCTCCTGGGCTTGGACAATGGGGAGCGGTTATTCCAGGAGGCCGAGCGTCGGGCTCGAAAACGGATTGAGCGGGGGACCACCTCAGTGAGAAACTGCCTCCTAGAATTGAGTAATGCTGAAATGTAATCGGCCTTTCTTTTGTTTCTTCTTTTCTTTTCCTTTTTGAAAGGGACGTGGTCCCGAAATATGTAATACTTTTTTCTTCCTTCAAATAAAGAGTACTTTCCATTCTACCCTTCATTTGAATTGCTTGTTATACCTGTGATATTGTGGTAATATTTTCCCCGTCTAGGGGACTTATTTGTGGACCTGTTAACCATGGCATACCTTGGTTTTAGGTACGGATAACAAGTTTGGTTGGGATATCTGAAACAGCCATGGAGAAGTGGTCATGGGTGCTCTTGGTATCGGAGAAAAGAATGCCGTAGAGCAGCTGGACTCCCGGGGCATGATGAGATGGTGGGCGTGTGCTAAGAAACTTAGCAGAGGATATTTGTGGGCCTATTATCCTTGGCGTACCCTGGTTTAGGATACAGATAATAGGATAAAAGAAAACCAACATATTTGCTCAGAGGTTATGAGGACATGGCAAGCATGAGGGTCCTATCGTGGAATCTTCCTGCTCAGAGGTAATGAGGACATGGCAGGAGTGGATTCACGGAGGATATTTGTGGTCAACAGTAGACATTTGTGGTCAACAGAGGACATTTGTGGTCAACAGAGAACATTTGTGGTCAATAGAGGACATTTGTGGACCTATTATCCTTGTCGTACTCCGGTTGTGGGTACAGATAATAGGTTGAAAGGGAATCGACATACTTACTCAGAGATAATGAGGACATGGCAAGTATGAAGGTTTTTTTTACGGAGCCTTCCCACTCAGAGGTAATGAGGACATGGCAGGAGTGGGCTCAATGAAGAGGGGGTACATAAAATGACTCAGAGGTAATGAGGACATGGAAGTTCTATGTAGGGGGTGATTTGTTTTTGGCGGAAGTGAAACGACTCAGAGGTAATGAGGACATGGCCGTTTTGGAAATTTGTGGATCTGTTACCCTTTTTGTGCACTGGGAGTGCGGGTAGTGGATCATGAGGGGGATCTCTTCCAGGAAGAAAGTTCAGAGGTATGATCATACATGACTTACTATCTGAAAGAGTGACCGGAATGTGAGTTCAGAGGCACCATCGGGTACATGACTCGATATTACAAAAGTGTGAGTTTAGTGGCACCAGAGAGTGCATGACTCGGGAATCTGGAGAATGGTGAGTGTGAGTTCAGCGGTACCAGCGGGTACGTGACTCAATGATCTAGAAAATTATGAGGGTGAGTTCAGTGGTACCAGCGGGTACGTGACTCGAAAATCTAGAGAATCATGAGGGTGAGTTCAGCGGTACCAGCGGGTACGTGACTCGAAAATCTGGAAAATTGTCGTCTAGACATAGTATTTCTTCAGGAACTTGCCGTTGACGGGCAACATGAGCAAGTCTCCGTTTTGCTTGGCGAGGTTGTAAGCACCGTTGGAGAATACGGCCTCGATGATAAATGGACCTTCCCATTTCGGCTGGAACTTGCCGGTGGTCTTGTGAGTCATGACCATCGGCCTCCGGACCGCCAGAACGAGATCGCCCACCTGGAATGTCCTGATTTTGACCTTCTTGTTGAAGGCTCCAGAGATGCGTGCTTGGTATAGTTCGATCCTTTGCTGAGCAAGGAGGCGCTTTTCATCTAAGGCCTCTAACTCTTGTAGTCGGCGTCGATAGTTGTCATCCGTCGTCAATTGATAAGTGAGGGCGACGCGGAGTGAGGGTATTTGAGTCTCTAATGGGAGAACTGCCTCACTCCCGTATACCAGGAAGAATGGTGTGTTCCCGGTAGCTGTTCGGACTGTAGTGCGGTATGCCCATAAATATTCACCGAGCCTCTCGTTCCAGTCGCGTTTATTGGAAGAGACAAACTTCTTGAGGAGTTTGATGATTGTTTTATTGAATGCCTCTGCCAACCCGTTCGCTGCTGGGTTGTATGGTGTCGAAGTAATATTCTGGTTGCGATATTTGTCACAGAACCGATAAAAAGCGTGGCTTGCAAACTGTGGACCATTATTGTGGATGATCCTCCGGGGCAGTCCAAAGCGATAGATGACGTGATGCTTGAGGAAGCTGATCACGTTTGAAGTCTTTACTTCTGCAAGCGGGACAGCTTCTACCCATTTGGAGAAATAATCCTTGATCGCAAGTATAAAGCGATGTCCACGGGAGGAATGTGGAGTAATCGGACCGATGATGTCCATTCCCCATGCTTCGAATGGCCAGGATGCCACGGTCGGATGTAGAAATTCGGATGGTTGGTGGATGAAGTCTGTGTGGACATGGCAGGCTTTGTACCTTCTAGCATAGTCTATCGCATCTGCTACCATCGTGGGCCAGTAGTAGCCCATTCGGCAAAGACGGTCTTGTAATTTAGGACCAGGCTGATGGGCCCCACAGACACCGTCATGAGCTTCTCGTACGGCTTCTTTGGCTTCTGCGTTCGACAGACACCGAAGCAATACTCCATCATAGGATCGGCGATACAGCATTTTCGTCTCTGTATCGTAGAATAATCTGAGAGAACGTCGTCTGATGGTGGTGGCTTCCTTCGGGTTCTCGGGCAGGATGTCGTAGACGACGAAGTCAATGAATGGTTGTCTCCAATCTAGGACATTATCAATCGTCTGAGCGGAATAACTCGCCACGAATTGAACGTTGTTCTTAGGGCAGACCAGTTCGTGGCCTACTACGTCTACCGATTGATGAGTATGATTTGGCACTGCTAGGGAAGCGGCCAGACCTGCTAAGGCATCGGCTTCGATATTTCGGAGTCTGGGAACGTGTTCGATGAAGAACCCCTCGAACGACGAGATGATGTCGATTGCTATTTGGTGATAGGAAATCATGCCTTCGTGGCAAACTTCGTATGAGCCCCAGATTTGATTGACGATTAACTGAGAATCGCCATATGCTTCAAGATATTCTACCCCCAGCTCTCTGATAAGTTGGAGGCAAATGACCAGAGCGTTGTACTCAGCCACATTGTTAGAGCAGGGTTCCGTTAGGGAGTAAGCGCAGTTGATCACCAATCCGACAGGAAAAACCAGTACCACCCTAACTCCGACAACGATGTTGCCCTTAGGTCCAGTTCTCAAAGTGCCGTCAAAGAACATTCGCCATATATCATCGTGAGAGGTTGCATGCGAGTCGGCGACCTCATCTGGGATTTTTTTATATATTCTGGACGACTCCGAGCACGGATGGGCTGCCAAAAAGTCTGTCAGGGCTTGACCTTTAACAGCCTTTTGTGGGACGAAGATCATATGATAAGGGACAGCAATATTGCCCATGTAGCAAGGCGAGAGCTGAGTGCCCCTGGTTTAGTCATGAGGACCCTGAGGGGGTTGACTCGTGAGATCATATGTATCATTTGTCCGGTGACATAGTGTCGTATTTTCTGGATGGCAAACACTAGGGCAAGACATTCCTTCTCCACAGCGGTGTATCGGTACTCTGGCCCAATCATCATTCGGCTGAGGTAATATATGGCTTGTTCATGGCCTGTATCGTTGTTTTGTGCTAGCAGAGCTCCGGGGGAGTGCTCCATTGCTCGTACGTAGAGCAGGAATAGTTTTCCGGCAACCGGGGCCACCAGGACTGGAGGGTTCGACAGATATTCTTTGATGCTGTCGAAGGCCCGCTGGCATTCGTTGTCCCATACGAACGAGACACCTTTCTTCATGAGGTAGATGAATGGCCGACATCGCCCGGAGAGGTTAGAAATGAACCTCCTGATGTATGCTTGCCTCCCTTGAAGGCTTCTGAGTTCGCAGAGATTTCTCGGGGGACCCATCTCCATAATTGCCTTTGTCTTCTCAGGGTCTACATGGATACCCTTGGCGGTAATGATGAAACCCAAGAACTTCCCGCTGGATACGTCTAGGAAGGACTTCGTAGGGTTCATTTTCAAATTGTGCGCTCGCATCAGGTCGAATACCGTTCTCAGATCCTGCAGATGGTCTCCCTTACAGCGACTCTTGACGGCAATGTCATCATCATAGCACTCTACCGTCTTGCGTAAGTGGTCCCTGCAGATGATACTCATGGCTCTTTGATATGTGGCACCAGTATTCTTTAAACCGAAAGGCATGACTGTGTAACAATACGTGCCAATCGGTGTTCGGAATGAGGTGTGCTTTTCGTCGTCAGAAGACATCTTGATTTGGTTGTACCCGAGAAGCCATCCATGAATGACATACGTTCAAAGCTACAAGTATTGTCAATCATGATGTCCGTGATAGGGAGGGGGAATTCATCTTTGGGGTATGCCTCGTTCAGATTGTGGAAGTCGATACAGATTCGAATCTTCCCATTTTTCTTGAGGACGGGTACTATGTTGGCGACCCAATCCGGATGTTGTTCCTCACGAATGAAGCCGCTGGCTATCAGTTTGTTGACTTCGATTTCGATCGCATCCATGACGCCTGGGCGGAAGCGTCGCTGTTGTTGCTTGACTGGCTTTGCGTCTGGCCGAATGTTGAGCTTGTGAAGAGCAATATCGAGATTTAACCCCGGCATGTCTTCATAGCTCCATACGAACACATCAATGTATTCTTTGACAAGTTCCAGCAGTGATTCTCGCTCTTCGTCTGTTAGACTTTTACTAACGAAGATTTGTTTTGGGGAAGATTCGCTGCCGAGGTCGACCTGGATAACCTCATCTTCAGTAGGGGTTCCCTCAGTTCGAACCGCTTTCCCATTGCGCATCCAACTGCTGGGCCCACGGCTCTAGCTCGAGGATTTCGGGGATGTCTTCGTCTTCTTCATAAGCGTCGGCAAATGCCATGTTGACTGACAAGACTTGTCTGAATACATCTTCGATGCTGGTATCAGAGTCGGAAGTTGGCGACCCGGTCGAATGTGAATGCCAGTAACATTCTTCATCTGAGCTTTCAGGGGTCGTCGAGGGTGTTACATACCCTAATCCACATCGAGTCTTGCTATAGTAGTCCCGTGGTTTGCCAGCCGGGACCAGAGGCTTCAAAGGTAATCGTCGTCCAGTACCGTAGTTCAAACCCGGCGTCGTTTCCAGATCATACCCCTGTTTCTGCATGAGATATTTAGATTGGGGGCTATAAAGGTACAGAGGCAGTCTTCCGGCATCCGATCCAAGGTCGACTTCTTCTATGGTGAAGGGATGCGGATCGTCCTTCCGGCCGAAGATGATTGGATGGTCCCCTCCCTCGATTATGCGGTAAGCGTCTTCCGCTGGAGTAAGCTGGATTATGGTGTAGACATTTGTCACATGTGTGTGTAGGTGAGTGCCTATACCGTATTCTATAGCGTACATTGTACAAAGCTTATTAAGCTCGAGGTAGTTCAAAGATAGCCCTTTATTGATGAATTAAGATATTTTTTCTAGGGGGATTACATCATCTACGGAGGGAACATCAGTGTGGGCAGCCACATAGTTGGCTAGCTCCAATTCCTCTTCGGCTACCCCTTGTATAAATGAAGACTAAGAGGACGACCTGGAAAGCTTGATCGTCAGAGGTTCAGCTGATGGAGCAGAGTGTGGATTTGTTGGCAGACTAGCGACCCCCAGTTTGGTACTCGATGTGGGGCGAGGAGTGGCTGGTTCGCTAGAAGTGTCAGACCTTGCATCGGGGTGACGATCCTTCTTGGGAAGGCGTATCGTCAGTAGCTTGTCGGAGGAATTGAGCTTCTCCGTTTGGGGTTGACCGACTCTCGGCAGTCTGATTGTCAGTGGCCCCGTTGTGGATCTTGGCACTTGGCCAGACCTTGGCAGTCGGATTATCATCTGCATTTCTTGTGCCGAGAGGCTGATTGCGTCCTTACGCAGAGTGGCGGTAAGGGGTGCAGACTTGCCAGGTTTGCGAGCTTGGAGGTGGATCGTCAGAGGCTCTTTTGATCATGTGGTTGTCTCGGTACTAGCTTCTACATCTCCTTAACCAAGATGCTTCTTCAATTTTTTGTACAGGCAGGAGTCTGAGTAGTAAGATTCGACCCCTTTGAAGGGATCGATATCAGCAAATTCTGTCCTCACGAAGCCACGTTTGTCGACATATTTGAAGCACTGGTGTAGCGTGGAAGGCACTATCATATAATCGTGTATCTACGGGCGCCCCAAGAGGATGTTGTAAGAAGTGTCTACATCTATGACGTTGCAGGTGACTTCGGATTGGAGGTCACCGATTTAACACTTCAGACGAATCTTCCCAATAGGGTAGCTCCTGTCCGAATTGAAATCGCTGATGGCGGTGCTTGTAGGCGTCAGGCGATGCATTGGGATACGGAGATGATGTAGCAGACCCTTCGGGATAATGCTTATGGAAGAGCCAGGATCAATGTGCATCCGATCCACCTTTACGTCGCCGATGTATCCAGTGCAGTATAGTGGGTGATCGTACAGATTAGTTTTGATGAGCATGTCTTGCAGAGTGAAGACGATGTTAGGCATTGCTCTCGTGCAGGCGCTGTCTTGGAGATCTCCAGGCGAGTTTTCTCCCGTGAGGTTGACTTGAGCCAGGTATGCGTCGGCGTTTTGGAGTGCATCGCTCAAAGCCGCACAAACATCCTTGGAGAGTCTCAGGAGCTCGTATAGTGACAACTTGGCCGATGTGTTGGCCAATTGTGCCAAGATGTCGAAGTTGTAGGGCTTCTCCAACCCTTGGGCTGTCTCTTTTCGGAGGGATTTGTCGAAGCGAGTCTCCCTCGGCCTAGGATTGTCGATCGTCGAAGGCTGAGCCGGTCCCGGAGCATCAGTTGTAGTGGGTTGATGATCTTCAACTGGATTATCAACCACAGGTTGGGATTGTGCCCCAGACCGCGTGACGACGGCTGTAGCTTCTTCGATGTATGCCGAGATCACGCGGCAGGACCTGATTTTTCTACTCTTTTTCTTGCAGGTAGAAGACGATATGGGCCGAGTCACTTCCGATACTAAGTCTGGATAGATCCACATGACCTCCCCTCGTGATGTGGTGAGGGGCACTAGACCAGCGGCCTGATCGCGGGGAGGAGAAAGATTAGCGATCTCCATTATTGCCAAAGGGATGGGGACCACCCCGTCTTGAGTTTTCGTCGGAAGGAAGCTGTCGAATTGCACTGACACCATGTTGGCTGCCACGGTTACCTCTTCGAAATCGATAGCCAGAGCAATCGAATCGATGAGGTTTTGGATGTACCGTTTTAGCTGGTAGCAGTCGTGTGTAACATGGTGGACGTAGCGGTGATAATGGCAGTACTTTGGATTCTCCATCTCTGTCGGCCGTGGTTCCCGTCTTGGTGGAGGGAGCTGAATTCTGTCTCCTTCTATGAGCATGTCCAAGATAGGCTTGACGTGACCGTCTTCGAAGGAGTAAGTGATTTGCGACCATTGTTTGTCTGCTGGCTTTGGCTCAGGTTTATGTACTTTATCGGCCACCATAGCCTGCTTTCCCCTGCTGTTCCGATTGTTGGAGGGGCTACCCCCATTATCGTTGTTGGGACGCTTGCCCTTGTTCTCTCCGTCCGAGATGTACAATCCCAGTTGGCGAGCCTTCTTCAATCTTTCTTCGGCGCTTGTGGCGCTGATGATAAACGTCTTCCAATCCTTGAATTGACTTTCGCCCATCCAGAGACTGATTTTTGGAAGCATCCTCTTTTGGCAAATTTCAATCAAGGAGGAATCTGGATTTCCAGAGGGGAACTTCATGGCGGTTTAGCATAACCGCTCGATGTAGTTCCTTGTCAGCTCTTTCTCCCCTTGGACGACGTCCATGAGGGTGGACATGGTGATGTCCTGTCCTACTTCGTAGAATCTCTCCAAGAACATGCGCTTGAAGCTGGCGAAGGAGTAGATGCAGTTGTCCGGCAGATTGCGATACCAGTCGAAGGCGACTCCTTCCAATGCCCCGATGAATAATCGTATGAGAATGGCATCGTCAAGGGGCAGATGGTCAATGGTGACCTCGAAGTAGATGATGTACCGACTCGCTGAGGTCTTTCCATCATACGGATTGATATTGAACGGCTTATATCTCGGTGGGAATGGAACATCCCTCCATGCAGCAGGGTATGGTTGCCGTATTCTGAGGTCTTGAGAGTTTTCTCGAGCGTGGAACATGGCTCGGAGCTCCTGGACCTCTCTTCTCGCTTCGCGTGCTTCGTCCACGGCGGTAGGGGCCGTTGTTTCCGGAGGATTGTTGCCCGGGTTCGGTGCCGCTGAGTTCGAGTCCGCATTAACCGCGGGACCCGTACTTGTTTGGCCAGGCGTCCCTCCTTGGAGATTTGGAAGGGTCGCTTTGATCTCGTCTACAAACTTGACCAAGGTATGTAGTATGGCCTCTAGAGTGTCGATGCGTTGGCGATCACTGGAACCACCTTGATTGCTGTCTGTCATGAATATCGTCTTCACATCAGGAGAGATAGACGGAGCGGTGGAGGAAGTGCCCTCTGAATCGTACCCCTGTAGTGAGAAGTCATCGGGGTATGTGGGTATATTCCCTTCTGACTCAGACTCGGAAGGAACAGTACCCCTAGTCTCCGAGTTCGTCTCGTCATGGGAGTTGTGGACGTCCTCGGAGACGTCGAGGTTTGCTACATCCGATGGGAGAGTTGCCTCCCCCGGCTCATTTTCTTGGAACATCGGGTTGCTGTGGAGGCTCGGAGGGGTGCTACCCCAGCCCCAGCAACCCCCTGCGTTGTGGACGACGAATCTCCCACTGTAGCAGATTTCGTCTTAGAACGAGTACCTTGGAAAACTCCGGTGGTGGGCACCCGCTTAGACGACAGTCTTTTAGTCACAGTGGTTGAGATCTTCGTGCTGGGAACATTCGTCTTCTTCCCCCTTCCATCAGCGGGGACTTTCCGAGCGGAGTTGCAGGAGACGACGGGGAGTGCCTCGTCTTCTGAAGATAGCTGTTACAGTCTTTGAAATACAGACTGTCGGTCTTCTCGTACCGTCGCGTTGTTGCAGCAGCAGTTGACAATGATTTGAGTGCAGTGACGTCCGTGGGAGGACTCTTTGCACCCCGATGCATCTTCTCTTTCCTTGTGATTGTGGAGGATGGCCTCACGAAAGTCAGATGGGTCTTGACCGACCATGTTTGCTCCCGGGATTTTGGAAGACTTTTGCGAACCTCTCTGTCCATCTGCCGCCGGGGGCTGGACTCGAGTGGTTCTGTACAACTTTCCATCCGAGGCCCGCATAGCAGTATGCGGAACGCTCGGATGGTCAGAGGTCAGATCAGCGGGCCGAACTCTCCAGGCTCGTGCTGCTTTAGACTTCTTCGCTCTAGTACGTAAGGACACATAGTAGGAAGAGTCTAAGTGATACTAGAGAGAGTCAGACATATCTTCTTGGGAGCACAAGAGATCAGGACCGTACGAGAGGCGGTCGAAGACAGAGCCGCGTGGATTAGGCGTCATGCGGCTGTCATCGTTGGTCTGTATGCGGCTGGCAGACGTAGCCGCATAGACTTTCTTCATGCGGTTGGGAGTCTCAACCGCATGAGTCTTCCTTACGCGGCTGGATGATCTGGTCGCATGGATTTTCTTCATGCGGCTGGTAGATCCACCCGCATGAGACTCCTGCTTGTGATTGGCAGACTTGGCCACAGGAGTGCTCGACTTCTTCTTGGGGTGCGTAGAGTCGCTCTTTGTCCCTGTAAGTCCAGCATTGTAGTGCTTTCCTTTGCCGGACTTGGGGACAGCAGAGTTCTCTACGGCTCGAAGTGGAGCCGTATGAGAGTCGCCTTCGTCGTCTTGGGTAGCGAAGAGTACCCCGTTCAAAGCTTGTGGGGGAGCAAATGATTTTTGCCTCCACTCGTAGCGAGCTTTCTTTGTACGGGTTCGCTTCTGGATCGGGCCAGCACTTCCTTCAGAGAGCATCTTTTCAAATGCCTGTTGGTCGAAACGGACGACCATCTTCTGTTGCGTGGAGCCAAGCTTGGCTGCATCCGACTGCATCACCAACTCCTCAGCCGTGGAGAAGTTTGTCCCCAGCAGAGTTGCCATCGTGTTTGCCATGAAATATAAAAGGACAGAACAATTATCTGAGGACTGGACTTTTACTTCATGTTACAAACTCGCTTGTACAAAGAAAGCCTAGGGACGAAAGCCTAGGTAAAGCAGACTAATTACAATTGTTTATTTTAGATTCTGGGGGGTGACGATAGAGGCTCGGGAAGGCGACGGCAGCCCTGCCTTACTCCTTGGACGATCGGTATGCAGCCTTGGCTCCAGAAGATTGTTCGGCATTGGAAGAAATGTTTCCTTTGTACTCTTTCTGCTCTTCTCTCCAAGTAATCTGGTGCTCTCTCTGATCTCGAAAAGTGCTCTTGTGTATTCCTCTCTCTGTATGTGCGTCTCTCTCTATGTCAGTATATCTTTGCAAGGGAATGGCACCCTGCTATTTATATGAATGGAGTATGATCATTAGGGTTGCAAATGATTGCTTCTTGGAGATGGTGGCGTCCTGTGGATTGGTCAATCTTGACCATTCGTTTCGATTGTGATGAATCTGGCCCATTAAGTATAGATTACACTAAATCTCATCAGCAATTAATACTGATTGGAATAAATCTTCCTCATAATGATCTTCTGATGTCTGTAAATAAATTTGATTTATTCTCCTGCCACGTGTCCCGGATTATTGAGATTTGACCTAATCTCTGATTCCAATAAATCTGAGAGGTTGATCGGCTTAGGACACGTGTCCTAGGAGCCACTGGGGGGATCTGAACCGCATGAAGATTGAGCCACATATGATTTGGGCCGCATAAGGTTCGGGCCACGTGTCAGGGCTGCTTGGGTAGTGGCTCCCCCCTTCGAACCTTTGAACCGCATGGAGATGATCATTGCGAACCGCATAGGGATGCATCCGCGTGGGCCGCTTAGAAATGGTCCTTTTGAACCGCATGGGAAGGCCTTCACTTGAGCCGCAAGAGACTGTTTCGGCCTGAGCCATATGGAACGGCTTCATTCTGAACCGCATGGGAAGTCTTCGCTCGAGCCGCATATGATCGTCCACGTGGCAAGGCCACGTGGCATTTTATGGATCTCGGGGGATTTGTGTCAGAGATCTCTTTCTCTTCCCTAGGGGACTGTCATTATAACAGAGTCATAATTACTTCTTTTGTATCAGGGCTGTCACTTTTTCAGAGTTGTCAGCCGTCAAAGCAATTAATGCAGCATGGGTCGAAGGGGAGCACTGTTACGCCACGTGTCTTCTGAGCCGCATGAAATATTTCAGGCCGCATAGTCCCTGAGCTGCATAGTCTTTCTGTGCCGCATGAGCTGTCTGAGCCGCATGGGGTTCCCTGGCCGCATGGATCATTTTCTATGCTTCTACAGCGCCTAAAGGGATATGCGCCCAAAACAAAAACTTGGACGCATGACACACGAACAGTACGTGGGCACATAACATGCCACAGTTAAGAGGGCGCACAACATAGCAACATGTAGGCGCATATCACACCACAGTGTTGGCGCATGACTTCTGTGGACGCATAATGATGCTCAAGGAGTATGTTGCCTTAGGCGCAGTCGTCCAGGCATAAGAAAAGTCCGAGCATTGTAAATTAACGCTCGAGACTTTATTTTTGAAGCATGTCCTCATCCAGAATCAGATACTGGACTGCCAAGGACGTTGCCGCAGAAGGAGAGCCGCTCGGTACAGCCCCCTATCCTTCGCGGATCTCTTGGCGACCTTAGGTGACATGGTTCTCAAAGAAAGAAGATGAAGAGTTTCTAAAAAATTCTAAGAGAAGGGAATAATGAGCTCTCTCTCTCCTTCAGGGCCTATTTATTGGCACAGTCGCATACTATGCGCCCACTTAGCTTTATGCGCCTATGCGTCCATTGCGCAGTATGCGCCCACAATAGCCTATGTGCCCACGTGAAAAACCAGTCCCCTGCAAACTATGCGACTGCCACTTGCTGACATGGACAACGTATGAAGGATGGGCCGCTTCAAATTCTACCTCGATGAATCTGTCAGTTCAGATTTCGAGGAAGATCTCAACAGTCGTATCTCTCTGACAGGCTGGCCAGACACTATGCACCCAAAGAGAT